>JAVJIF010006216.1:0-232356 GCA_038442645.1 Agave tequilana | reverse complement strand
CTAGGTTGCACCTCATGTGGCTTTATATTAACATATGATGATAAATACATCCATAATTACTTGACTGTACCCACATTAAGAGAATAAATTAATAAGTCAAACATCCCCCCTCAAGCTAGAGCATAAAGATCAAACATGCCTACCTTGCTACATAAAGAAAAAATGGACTACGGGCAAGTGGTTTGGTGAGGATATCCCCACTGATCCTCAGACCGAACATAAAGAGTGACAATATGCTTTTTTTTACACTAAATCACGAATAAAATGACAATCCACTTCGATATGCTTTGTGCGCTCATGAAACACCAGAGTACCAGCGACGAAAATTGTTGATGATTACATCCTCATAGGATAGGAACCACAATCCGCATTTCATGAAGAAGAAGAGATCGTACCCACATCATCTCAGAGGTTGTATGAGCCATAGCATGATACTCAGCCTCTACACTAGAACGAGCCACAACGGCTTGCTTTTTACTACGCCACCGTCACGTCACAAGATTACCACTAAAGTACAATAGGCAGAAGTAGATTTTCTATCACTGCGACTATTTGCCCAATCAGCATCACTAAAGCCCACGACTGTGAGCTTATGTGATGGTTTGTACAACAAACATGGTTCAAAGTCTCGGTCTCGGCCGCCGACTCGGCCGGCACCGAGACGGATCGGTCTCGGCGACTCGGATCAGACTCGGACGATACGCGCAAAACGCTACATAGAACGCCAAAAAAATTATGAAAAATTCATGACAAATCATAAAAAAATGTAGATATCAAAAATTCATATATCACATATTCAAAACATATCACCTAGCACTCAAAACATAACGTGAAAGTATAAATACAAGCGTTGTCGGTAGAAAAATATCAAAATACATGCATAATATAGTAAATTGCACAAAATAATTCATGAATACCTGCTAATATAGTCATTTTCACATTGAATTACGAGGAGGCACAAAATCATCATTATCATCATCCCTGCGATAAGTATAGAAACCAGGCATATAGTTTCCATAAGGATAATAATATGTTTGTGAGTGAGATCCTGTAGGATGAGATGATTGGTCAGAGGATCCACTATCAGAGTAATATGGCGGTAGGAAGTTGTGCAATATCAGCTCCCTAGTGATAATATCTAAACCTCGATATTCAGTGCTGCTAGTAAATATTCACCAGTGCTAGAATAATCAGTGCCAGAATATTAGCCAGATGTCAAACCCAATCCCTGTAAATGGCCTTCAAGACTTGATGACCATGTGAGTAGTTATCATGTCCACTCGAATAATCATCGCTTGAACTAAAATCGACCAACCGATCCAAATGCCTACGCTGTTGTGAAATCCCCACCCGGCCTCTATGATCTGTATCTTGTGTGGCATAATATTCTGAATCTCATGTTAAAGCACCACCTCGTTGGCTTCCACCAACACCATGAGTCTCTTCATCATTACCACCACCACCACCACCATCACCACCACCACCGCCACCACTCAATTAAATGAAACTAAATTAAATTAAACTAAACTAGTTTATACTAGATTAAGCAACACTAACTTAATTACCTAACTTCATAAAATTATTAATAACCTAACTTAATTACAAAAGTTTATTAAATTAAATTAACCTAAATTAAGTTAACTAAACTAATTTAAATTAAATTAAACTCAATTAAATGAAACTAAATTAAATTAAACTAAACTAGTTTATACTAGATTAACCTACACTAACTTAATTACCTAACTTCAATAAAATTATTAAATTACCTAACTTAATTATAATTACAAAATTTTATTAATTAAATTAACTTAAATTAAGTTTAACTAAACTAAACTAAATTAAATAACATTAAACTCAATAAATTAAACTGAGGGAGAGAGGGAGGGAGGGACTGAGGGGGAGAGAGAAAGAAACATAGGGAGAGAGAGGGACTGAGGGGAGAGAGAAACAGAGGGGGGAGAGGGACTGAGGGGAGAGAAACTGAGGGGGGAGAGAGAGGAACAGAGAGGGGGAGAAAGACGGAGATAGAGAAGGAGAGAGAGGGAGACACAGAGGAGAAGAGAGAGAGACGGAGACAGAGAGGAAGAGAGAGGGACAGAGAGAGACACAGAGAGAGAGGGGGAGAGAGAGACTGAGAGGGAGAGGGAGAGAGAGTCCGACAGAGAGAGAGACAGAGAGAGGGACAGAGAGAGAGAGACACACAGAAAGAGGAGAGGGAGAGACTGAGAGGGAGAGGGAGAGGGAGAGATAGTCCGACAGAGAGAGAGACACAGAGGGGGAGAGAGACGGAGACAGAGGGAGAGAGGGACAGAGAGAGGGAGAGGGAGACGGAGAGAGAGACGGAGACAGAGAGGGAGAGAGGGAAACACAGAGGAGGAGAGAGAGAGACGGAGAGAGAGAGGCACAGAGAGAGGGAGAGGGGGAGAGAGAGACTGAGAGGGAGAGAGTCCGACAGAGAGAGACACACAGCGGAGAGAGAGACGGAGACAGAGAGGGAGAGGGAGAGGGAGAGAGAGAGGGAGAGAGGGAGAGGTACCTGCGAGGGCGACGGCGACGCGACAACAACGGCAACGCGACGGAGACGGCGACGCGGGGGGGACGCGAGAGGGAGGGGGCAGCGTGAGAGAGAGAGATCAGATCTGATCTCTCTCTCTCTCACTCAGTCCCTTTAAATGAGGGTCCACGGGCGCCGAGTCGACCCGAGTCGAGTCCGAGTCGGACCCGACCCGGGTCGACTCGGCGCCCGTTGGTCGACTCGGGCTTCCGGGTCGACTCGGCGCCCGTTGGTCGACTCGGGCTTCCGGCAGCGGCGCATCGGCAACGGCGCATCGGCCGAGTCGTATCCGACTCAGCCGATACCTTGAACCATGACAACAAATCCTTTTCAGGTGCACCCAATAAGTATCGGAAAGTACGAGAAATAGCCTCCCAATGTGGCTGCCTAGATGCTTGTATAACTGACTGACTATAACTGCATAGGTGGTGTCTGATCGTATAACAGTAAGGTAAATAAACTTCCTAACTAGTCATCTATATTGTCCAATATTTGCAAATAACTCTCACATGTTAGCATCAAGCTAGACATGATAATCCATAGGAGTATCAACGGCCGAGAATCCAACACTCCTAACTCTGGAAGCAAATCTAAACATACTTGTGTTGCGACAAATACACACCCATCTTAGATCAAGCAACCTCAATTCCAAGAAAACATCAAAGAGTACCAATATCTTTAGTATGAAACTGACGACTAACGTAAGCCTTCAAATCTACAATACAAACAGAGTCTCTCAGATAATATCAACACATAAATAATCAACACAATAACACCTCCTGTAGAAGAACAGCAAACACTGAATGCTCTGACATGGTGCGTCGACATCCATACTGAATAACGGAACTGAACTTATCAAACCAAGCTCGAAGTGATTATTTCAGCCCATATAATGCCTTCTTCAATCTACACGCCAGATTCTCACTACCTAGTACAATATATCATGGTGGTTGATCCATATAAACCTCCTCCTATAAGTCACCGTGTAAAAAAGCATTCTTGATATCCAGCTGATACATAGGCCTTATTAATCGCCTCAGAGATACGAATGCGAACAGAATTCAGCCGAGCCACGGGAGAGAAAGTCTCCATATAATCCACACTATATGTTTGGATATACTCTTTTGCCACTATGTTTGGGTATACCCTTTTGCCACTAATCATGCCTTGAGAAGCTCAACTAGAGCATTTGACTGATACTTAACAGTCTATGCCCACCTACAACCCACTTTTTGCTTCCTAAAGCTCCAAATTTTGATTTTGATGTAAAGCAGACATCTCCTCATCCATTACACTTTTCCAACCAGGAGATGACATAGTTTGCTTATAAGTGTTAGGAATGAAAATGAAAGATAATGAGAGCAAATGCATGAAAATATGCAGCACGATGTAATGAAACATAGGGGCCGTTTGTTTCGCGTAAAACTCCGTAATTCGTAAATGACTTACTACCCAGTTACAACTACGGCGTTTGTTTGGACCGTAATTCGTAAAAGACTTACGTAACTCAACTAACACTCACTTGCAACCCATTTACCACTCACTTACAGCCCAGTTACAGTTAATTTTGTGGTCATACAAATTTGTATTATTTTTTTATATTAATATTAAAAAAATTAATATTTAACTTTTTTAATATTTATTTGCAGTATTAAAACTTTTAAAATCACCAAATAGTTAATTTGTGGTCAACTTTTTCACTTACGACTTATACATTATGACAACCAAACACCGTAAAGTGCAATACACTTCCCACTTTACAATTTTATATTGCCAACCAAACACCGTAAAATTTACATACATGTAACTCATTTACAATTGTAAAAGACTTTACCAATTACAACTACGAATTACGGCCAGTTACGACAACCAAACAGACCCATAATTTGAAATGGGATATACAGTGGTACAAAGACGCTACCTTTCCTAAGAGCAAAAGGGAGAACATATGAAACTATGGTGGTGGGAGCATGAGCCTCAGGACAAAAGACGATGTGTTGGGGCTGAATCACGTAATACAACATGTCTGTATGGAAGATCTATGATAAATCTGTAAAGGAGCGGAGACAAAAATGAATTCAAGAATGGCCGAAAGTGGAATAGAAGATATCAAATTTGATGTGAACGGAAGAGGATGATCCCCTAAAGGAAAGAAAGAAGTGGACTCAAAGAAGGTAACATCTGCACTGACATGATACTAGTGCAACTGAGAACTGTAACAATGATAACATTTTTGAGTTCGAAGATAACCAAGAAAGATACACTTAAGAGATCGAGGAGCAAACCTGTCTTGATTAGGTTTCAGATTGTGAACAAAAGCAACACACCGAAACACGCGAGGTAAAGAAAAGGGAGACACCTAGATGCAACATGAAGGGACTTGGTTATTCAACACAGATGATGGAATGTGATTAATCAAATAGCATGCAGTAAGAACGACATCTGCCAATACTGTTTAGGAACATGCACATTGAACATGAGAGTTCGAGCCACATCTAAAAAGTGTCGATATTTGAATTCAACTAACACTATTTTGTTGAGAAGTATGAAAACAACTGGTTTGATAAATGATGCCATGATCAACACAAAAGAAGTCACAGATGAATGAGTACACTCCAAAGCATTATCAAAACGTAAAACTTTAATGTGTTTATCAAATTGAACATAGATTTCAATATAAAAGGTGGATAATAAATGTGAAAACTAAGATCATTCTTTCACTAAATATAGCCAAGTCATTCTAGAACAATCATCGACGAAAATAATAAAATACTTAAATCCTTTCAGATTTTTGACTCTAGATGGATCTCAAATGTAAGTATGAACAAGTTCAAAGAACTGCAACTGACAACTCTCAACACGGCGAGGAAAAAACTATGATGATGCTTGCGTAACTGACAAGCATCACATTCTAAAACAGAAACAGAAACAGAACTCAAACTGGGAATCACTAGACGCAACTTAGCCAAAGACGAATGGCTCAAATGACGATGCCACTGCAACGGAGAACTAGAAACTGAAGTGAAAACCCTTTCAGGCATATTCAAGTAATAGAGCTCGTCTTTCATGCCCTGAACTAATCATCTTCTTCGTCCAATGATCCTGAAAAACAAGAAAAATTTAACAGAAAATGTTACAGAATATTGAAGTGATTTAGTTAATTGGCTCACAGATAACAAATTAAAAAAAATAGGCACATATAACAAATCAAATAAAGACAGTGATTAGGTGGGGTGAATGACATCTTTCCTAAGCACAGGATAAGCAAACCCATCAGCCAAAATAATATTATGTTTTATAGGATAATGATTATGAAAGAGAGAATTTATACCAGACATATGAGAGCTTGTTCCTGAGTTGATGACCCAGGAGTATGGTGACTAAGTTGCCACAAAGGCTGGATTACCTATATGTGTCATGATTGTAGTAGATTGAGAAGAGTTACTAGTAAGAGCATTCAACTTCTAGAGAATTTGTTCAAGTGGAGAGGAGGTATCGAAAGCTAAAGTTTGATTAGAGACAAAATAATCATATCCATGAGCAGAATTGGTGATCTGAGACTGTACATTTTCATCATACACTTGATGTGCTCATGTTTACCCCACCTGTCCCAACGCTACTCTTCAGTGTGACCATTCATGCCACAATAGTTATATTTCTGTGGTGGACCACGGCCACCATCTCTCCCACCACGGCCACCATCTCTACCACCATGTCCGCCACGACCGCCACCACGTCTGTCAACACTAGTAATCAAGGCAGAAGAGTTGTTACTTGACACCACATAACTCTATCGTAGAAATGAACGATTTAGACAAGAGAAAGTATCTGCCACTGTAGGTAACTCCTCTCCAACAAGGATCTGTGCCTTGTAAGGTTCGAGCGCATAATCCAAACCAGCTAGGATGAGAGAAACATGAAACTCCTTCTGTCACTGAGCTTTCTTCAAATAAGTAGTCACCGGATGATACTGCTACAGTTCCTCCTACAAGGCCGCCTTTGCAGCCAACTCATTCACAGGTTGTTCATTCTATTTTGTGGTAAATAATAGTTCATACAACTCGTAAATACGAGCCACACTCCACTTCTGTGAATAGGATTCTTCAAGAGGTGCCCAGCTGGCTCACACCATTGAACATTAGAGGCGATGTGTGGCTCCATATTACGCCACAACCACGACAAAACATATGCATCAGCACTAATCCAATCCACATAATCAAACGTCGTTTCAGGCGGGAGATCTTTCAACAAAAACTTTAACTTCTTCTTCGCCCTTAATACTACTTTGATAGATTTAGATCAAATAAGATAGTTCGCACCACTGAGTTTCACCGCATAAATCATTTTCTTATTTCATCATTATTGTGATTAATAGTAAAAGAATTATTACCATCAACACTACTAATCTTGCTAGAAGGTTCGGCCTCCATCATGCTTGCATATCAACAAGAACACAAGATCTCCCTAGATCTTAAAACGAACAATAATCAACAACCAAGATCTACAGAAACCCTAGATCTCACAACGAACAACAACAAATAGCGACGAATCTCTATCAACGAGATCTACATAAACCTTAGATCTCACAACGAACAGCGACGAATCACAAACAAGATCTGCAAAAACTTAGATCTCATAAGCGAACCACTAACAATCACGAGTAACGAACCACAAACGATCACGCAACCATAAAAAATGCCCCAAAGGAAAGTTTGATCCACGGGATGGGCGGGATCCAATTGACTGTACCTTCAAGATACCAATTGAAGTTTAAAAGTAGAGAGGAAGAAGAGGAGAAGAGAGAAAAAAGAAATGAGAAAATAGAGTGCAAGGGCGTGAAATCCTAGGTTGCACATCATGTGGTTTCATATTAATATATGATGATAAATACACCCACAATTACTTGACTGTACCCACATTAAGAGAATAAGACTAATAACTAACACATTTGTTTTTGAAGACCAATTTGGCTTTATACCTTAAAGGTTAACTATTAAAGTTGCTTATTTATGAAGACCAATATTAGGAGAAGAAAAGAGACCTACATAAGTTTATTGATTTAGAAAAAGATTATGATAGGGTTTCTAGGGAGGGGTGGGTTCTAGAAAGGAAACAAATATCTAGTAGGTATACTATGTGATTAAAGATACCTAAGGTAGAGCAATAACGAGGGTAAAAACCATTGATGGGAGACTAAGGCGCTTCTGATGACTATATACTTACATCAAATATTAGCATTAAGCCCTTATCTCTTTGCTTTAGTGATGGATGAACTTACTAGGAATATTCCAGATGACGTCTCTTGGTGCATGTTGTTTGCTGATAATATAGTAATAATTAATGAGACTAGAAAAGTAATAAATTTTAAATTAAATAGATGGAGAAACTTTAGAACCTAAAGGATTTAGAATTAGCAGAATGAAAATAAAATATATGGAATTGGAATGTGACTTTAGCAAAATGGTGAGAAGAAATGAATGCACAATGCATTTTGATGGTTAAGAAATACCTCAGAGTGCTCATTTCTCGTTATTTGGGATCAGTTATTCATCAACATGGTGAAATTGAAGATGTTGATGCGTACATTGAGACACAATCTTGGTGCATATATCACCGTTGAAGAAGACCGCGTGGCTTCTACGTAATTCTTATATTGAGTAGGAGCCTGTATTTTTATTTCATGCTGAGTCGAGCGTATTTTCCCTTTATTTTGTTAGTATTGTTTCTCTTTTTTAGTCCCACATCAGTTGTGAGAAGAGAGTCATCATTTTGTAAGCCTATATATAGGCATGAGCCAAATAAGATTGTAACGGATATTTGATTAATGAAAATTTGGATTATTTTCTCAAAACGATAAATTTCCTTTCACTGAATTTCAAGTGTGAAGCCCAATTCAAAACAAATTCTGGTGTGAAGCCCTAACCTACTTATCCTCTTCTTCGTCTTCCCAAAACCCTAATCCCAACTCTTCAAAACCCTAGAAAAAAATTCAGAAAAAAAAGAAAATCCTAGAATCCCAAAAAAAATAGAAAACCCTACTCTTTTCTTTCTCCCCCACTCACCAACCCAACAACGCCCACCATCTCCCTCTCTCTCACGTCAAAAAAGACAGCAACCCCAACCTCGGGTTCACCCTCGCCCTTGTCGCCTTATCACCAGTGCCGCCTCACCCTCGTCCCCGTTGCCTCATCACCAACCGTCGCTGCCCTCGCGTCGACCACCAAAGCCGACGACCTCGTCCTCCTCGTACAACGCTCTCGCCGGTCAACAACAACAATCGCCGCCTAGGCCCCAGCACTCGAGCGCCAGGCCAGCGACCAAGCGCCAGAAGCCCGATCGGCCTCCTCTCGCCTCTCCATCATCCCCCCGCATCGACCAGCTCCATACTTGACCAACGAGCCTACTCCGGGTTTCCCGCCACCCGCCACGACATCGCTAAAGCTTCGGGTGACCCCGCCTCCATCCAATGCGAAGCAAAATCACATCCAGCCTGAGTTCAACTTGAGTTCAAATTATAACCCAGCCCGATCCAGCCAACTACAAAATCAAGCTCAAGATGTAGAACCTGATCCAATTGCTACAATACCTGACCCGACAACATTGCAGGACCCGGTCCGCTTTTGCAACATTTCAGACTCGTATCAGACCCGATCCAAACCCGTTAAGGCGAAACAGACCCTTTAAGCAAACAATGTGATTTTCAGGCTATATCTCAGTCGTTCAGAATCTGATTTGCGCGATTCTTGAAGCATTAGACTCGTGGAGAAAAGAGATACACATATACATCATCAGGACACTAAATCGAATGTGATTCTCAGTAGGTGAGTTTTTACTTCTACCATCAGGTTATTTTCGAGTTACATCAAATAATTGCATCTCTAAATTATTATCACTGTTTCTTTTTGTCCACTATATAACATGAGTTATGAGTTTGATAATTTGTTACCTGCTTATCTTGATATTGCGAGTAGAACTATTGCATTATAACTGAGCATCGTGTTTAATTTAATTGAAAGTAGAATTATCTGAACTATGCATGAGACTGATTTTTAAAATTCATCAGTTCAACACTACTAGTTTTAATTTATTTTTCTACCCAACGATCGTAAGTTGTTGCTGAAGCGTGAGTTTAGTCACATTATTGCTGATTTTCGAATACTCGTACATGTTTCACATCATATGTGATTTATAGAATCAAACTGGGATGGTGAAAGTGAAGTATCTTATGTTTTATGTGATCATAAGATACCCATAAAATGAAGGACAAGTTATAAGAGTTGTTATACTCTATAGTTCAAAATATTGGCCAATCAAGAAACATGTCCTGAAAATGAGTGTAGCAAAACTGAGAATGTTAAGATAGATGAGTGGCAGCACACCAAAAATAGAATAAGAAATGAGTGCATCCATTTAAAATTAGGGGTTGCTCTTATTTTGGAACACAATCATAGCCGGGATTTGAACATGAAAATCCCCATAACCCACTCCCACCACACACCTTTATAAGTGATTCAGGCCTCACCATGTTGTTATTGATGATACTATGAGGAAGAATTGATTGAGATTGTTTGGGCATGTGCAACGATGCCAACAAATGTGTCTATTAGGAAAAGTGATAGGATCATAGTTAATGGGCAAAGAGCACTAGATATAGGCTTAAATGAACTTCGAAGGAGTCGATTAAGAAGGATATATTAATGTTAATGTGGAGATGGTCATTAATCATAGTTCACAGTCGCGGTCTCGGCCGCCGACTCGGCGGGCACTGAGACGGATCGGTCTCGGGCGTTACGAGCAAAACGCTACATAGAAAGCTCAAAAAATTCTGAAAAAATCACGACAAATCTTAAAAAAATGTAGACATCCAATTCATGTATCACATGTCCAAAACATATCACCTAACACACTAAACATAAAGCGAGAGCATAAATATACGCGTTGTCGGTAGAAGCATATCAAAATACATGCACAATATAGTAAATTGCACAAACTACATTCATAAATACATGCTAATGTAGCTATTTTCACATTGAATTGCGAAGAGGCACAAAGTCAACCTCATAATCATCTCTGCGGTAAGTAGACAAACCGATACTAGTATTCGTAGATCTCTCAAGTTGTGGTCTGTAGTCATGGATATATGTCACACCATAATGTTGGCCTGATGTCAAACTCAACATTTGTATATGACCTTTAAGACTATAAGTTCCTTCATCAGTACTATTGTTGTCCTCATTATTGTCATCATCACCATTGCCGCCATCATTGTCATCATTATCATTGCCATCTTCACCATCATCACTACTAGAACTGGATAAAATCCTCGCATCTTCACCACCAACATCATCTGCTTCTCTTATACCTCGGAGGGGGGAGAGGGGGAAGAGATCGAAAACAGGGAGATAGAGGGCGGGGAAGGGGGAAGAGACAGAGAGACGGGAGATGAAAAGGGAGAGAAAGAGAGTGGGTAAGAGATGGAGGGGGAGGGGAAAGAGACAGGGAAAGGGGGAGGGAAAGAGACAGAGAGAGAGAGACGGGAGATGGAGAGGGGGGAGAGAGAGGGTAAGAGAGGGATAGGGGGAGAGAGAAACAGAGGGAGGGAGAGGGAAAGAGACAGAGAGAGGGAGGAACATCACCTGGGACTGGGAAGGAGCGACCGGCGGCCAGATCTGAGCAGCGACGATCGGGTAGTGGCGGCGATCTCCAGATCTGAGCGAGAGAGAGAGAGAGAGGTAAGTTTTTTTTTTTTTTTTCTTTCTTTATAGTTTATACCCGTTCGTCATGGGTGAATATACGTTTCGAGCCGACTCGGCCGAGAATCGGAGTCGACTCGGTCGAGTCGGCCGAGTCACGACCGATTCGGCCGAGTCGGCTGAGTCAACTCCGATTCTCAGCCGAGTCGGTCTCCTCTGAGTTGAGCCGACCGACTCATGACTCGGACTCGTCTCGGAGCGGGCCGAGACGGATACGACTCGGCCGACTCGGAGAAGTCTTTGAACCATGTCATTAATAGAGTTGAATGAAAGAAAAGGATAGTGTAGTCGATCCCATAAGTTTGGAATAAATGCTTTGTTGTTATATTAGAAATAGATAGGCCAGCTTGGTTTCTAGTCTAAATCAGCCACATAATCAATTGGAATTTTTTGGGCACGCACAACGCAGGCCAATGAATGTCCTAATCAAGAAACGTGAAAGGATCATAGTTAATGGGCAATGAGGACTAAAGAGAGGCCTAAACGAATTTCAAAGAAGACAATTAAGAAGGATATGTTAGCGCTACATGTTATTGAGAAGATATCCATTGATAGAGCTGAATGGAAGAAAGAATTCATATAGTTGACCCCAAAGTTTGAAATACAAGCTTTCTTGTTGTATTAGAAATAGATAAGATAGTTTGGTTTCTAGTCTATCAATCACAAGTTTTCCTACCTTGCCAACAAATGCTTTTGATCATATGAATGCTGGGTCCAGAGACAAAAAGGAAGTTGAGATAGAGAGATGCTCATATGTTGCTTTTCTTCAACTCGGTTATTTAGTGCAGCTTCTAACCTATGATTCTTTTCCAACTTGGTAATTTTGTGCAGCTTCTAACATATGACTTCTAAATCACCTTCTATCACATTCATCATTTACTTCGTATTTTAACAAAATAGTTTCTTAGCTATTTGGGTCAAATCAACTATCTTTTCACGGTCTAACTTAGTTATATTTAGATCTTTGGTGGTTCCTGGTCATTATTGTATGTTTTGAATGACAACTTGTTCATTATTGAAACCATCATCATCACTTAAGCCTTCTCACATCAAGATGGATTTCTCTATAGAGCAAAGCTCAATCAAAGATTTAACAAAATTTTATGATTGGTTGTTAGCGTGACATCAACCATCTCATAATTGGTATCAACTTCCTAGATAAAGAAATTGAGGAAAGTGGGGGTTGTCATAATCCTAAAATGCTAGTCGGCGTCCTCCAAATCCTCCTAGACTTGGAAAACATCTAGAGAAGGGGGAAAAGAAGATAAATTTGTTATAGAAAGGTGCATTCCACCCTGAGGGACACATAAAGCCAGGAAAGATTCGACAATTTGCTCTTACTGAACTACTAAATTGTTTGCCCATATTTGAGTCTTAACATTTTTGACGCCCCTCTAATGGGTAAAAATATGTCAACACATCCAAATATTTGATTATTGTTCTCTAAATCGGACCAGCATATCCTTTCACCATATGAACATGTCAAAACTAGATGGGAAGTGTAAATTAATCCACCTTGTTGATCATCCAATATGAATCAAAATGCATATCAACTTCCCTCACTTCCTCAACCTTGAGTTTCCTCACTTCAATTTGCAATGTCAAACAAAATGAATGTGGGAAGTCTGACTTGCTAGTTCACAGTGCGGATCTTGTTTTACAGGACCCAAGACACATATATTAGAAAACTCAGATACTTCTAAAGCAATAAGTCTACTGTTTATCTTGAAAGCATGTAACGCAGAGTCAACAACCTCCAAAAGGATTTGTTTTTCTTTCTCAGCATTTTTGATATTTTGTATCATGGTTTTTTTCCCTTCAATTTCTTCCTTCTTTTCTCTTTTGGAGAATAGGCCTTAAGCCTGGTGAAGCGGGGTTTGAACCCCAGTACAAGGAGGCTTTACCATTATTCTATAGTAGCACTTGTGTATTTTGTATCATGGTTAACGATGGATTTTCAACTTATATTACCACCATAGTGATAGGATTCAGACTAAATCTTGCTGGTAGCAGCTCTGGGGAAAATATCTCTTCCCTCAACATTTCCTTTTCGAAATTATGCTTTATTGTTTTGTTTAAACTTTGAAGTTAAACAATATTAAATCAAAATTTATAACTCTCCTTTAGCTGCATAAAGAAAAGATTTGAAAGAATCAGAATCATAAAAGAACACTTCATTTTGGCATCTCATACCACATAGACAAGAAAATTTCCAGAAGGCTTGATTTTCTTCTCGGAAATTTTTATATCTACATCAATTTTAAAAGGAGATATTTCAAAATAGACTACCATTGCAGTGGATTCAGTCTCCGACTCAAAACAGTAACAACAATGTCTAAAATATTTGATGGTTGTCCAATTCTTAAGGTAGTTTTTAGACATCCCTATTTCAAAATCAAGCTTTTTTTTTTTAATCTCTTTAATTTTGAGTTGAAGAATATTGAATCAAAATTTTCTAAGACTTGTTAGTTGCAAGAAAGATTTTAAAAGAATAATGAAATTTGAAATACAAAACAATTACAGTACATAGAAATCATAGGGAAGATGTCTGGCCCATGTTAAGGGCCTGTTTGGTTCGTTGCAAAACGTCGCAAGTCGTAAGTTGTAAAATGAGAATGGAAAAAGTGAACTGTAGCAGTGAAAATATATTGTGTTTTACGGTGTTTGGTTGATAAAGTGATGTGTAAATGGAAAAGTATATTGTGTTTTACGGTGTTTGGTTGGTAAAGTGAAAGTGTAAATGGTAAAGTATTTTGTGTTTTACGGTGTTTGGTTGGTAATGTAAAAGTGAAAGTGGAAAAGTTGACCACAAAATTAACTGTAGCAGTGATTTAAATAATATAAATATTATTAAATTAAATCTAATATTGCAAATTAAATTGTATTAATAAATTTGAGATAAAAAATTAATAATCTTAATATTTTATTTATAATAATAATATTAATAAAATATTAATTAAATAAATGATATAAAATCTTAAGAAAATCTAAAGAACATTAATAAAATTTTAAGAATACTAATAAAATATAAATATTAAAAAATGTTAAAAGAAATAAAATATAGTAAAAATATAGTAATAATATTAAAAATACTTGAAAATTATTATAGTATAAATTTTATTATAATATTATTGTAATATTATAGAAATATAAAAATAACAAAGTAAAATATAATTATAATTTAATAATAAATTATCATTAAAGTATTATTATACTGAATTATTATTACAATATTAACATAATAAAATATTAATATAATAATAAAAATTATTATGATATTAATAAAGTAATTTTTATATTAAAAATTAAATAACTAAATATATAGTAATTTTATATTATAGTATAATATTGTTATATTAATAAAATATTTACTCTAAATAAAATAATAAAAAATGGAATAAGTATTAATAAAATAATAAAATATTAAATAAAATATTAAATAAAAATAGTAAATTAAAATAGTAAAATATTAAATATTAAAACAATATTAAAAACAATAAAAAATTAAAGATTAAAAATATAAAATAATTAAATACTTTATTACAATATTAACATAATAAAATATTAATATAATAATAAAAATTATTATGATATTAATAAAGTAATTTTTATATTAAAAATTAAATAACTAAATATATAGTAATTTTATATTATAGTATAATATTGTTATATTAATAAAATATTTACTCTAAATAAAATAATAAAAAATGGAATAAGTATTAATAAAATAATAAAATATTAAATAAAATATTAAATAAAAATAGTAAATTAAAATAGTAAAATATTAAATATTAAAACAGTATTAAACAATAAAAAATTAAAGATTAAAAATATAAAATAATTAAATACTTTATTACAATATTAACATAATAAAATATTAATATAATAATAAAAATTATTATGATATTAATAAAGTAATTTTTATATTAAAAATTAAATAACTAAATATATAGTAATTTTATATTATAGTATAATATTGTTATATTAATAAAATATTTACTCTAAATAAAATAATAAAAAATGGAATAAGTATTAATAAAATAATAAAATATTAAATAAAATATTAAATAAAAATAGTAAATTAAAATAGTAAAATATTAAATATTAAAACAATATTAAAAACAATAAAAAATTAAAGATTAAAAATATAAAATAATTAAATACTTAAATAAGAAATTGAACACTATTTAAAATATTAAATTTAAAAATATTAAATTATATATTGATTATCAAGTAACTGTTTTGAATTGGTGTACTACAAGTGAGAGTTACATGACCACAAAATTAACTGTAGCAACTGCAAGTGAGAAAATATGAGTGTAAAAGTGAGAATTAAATGACCACAAATTTAACTGTAGCAACTGCAAGTGAGAAAATATGAGTGTAAAGTGAGAATTAAATGACCACAAATTTAACTGTAGCAACTGTAAAGTGGAAAAAGTTTTTGCATTTTGCAAATGGAAACAAACAAGTGTAAATGGTAAAGTTGTAAAACTTTTTGCATTTTGCAAAGTTTTGCAACCAACCAAACAGGCCCTAAATATCTTAAGCCCGTATTAGTTCCAAATATACAATTCAAATCCACTTAATTCATACACATATGAATTCATTATAAACTCCCATCCTTGAGGCAATAACCAGGTTTATTTATCAAATATTTACTTATCCTATGTAGTGGAATGAATCTTTTCTTCATAAATGTGAATATATATAGAAAGCACACGTATGGATAACACAGCAACGTGCCCTATGTATGAATGTCTGTAACTAAGGTTTCAAATTGTCCTAGTGTACGTCGCATGACAATTTGCAGAGAAATTATTCTAACACAACCACGAAAATCAGCAGTCAGTATGGAGCTTCTCTTCCCCTTGTATCAACACTAGCTAGCAGCAGCTATCATAAGTTGAATCGAGTAGTTAATGGAGACCCTTACTTTGCCTTTGGGAATCATTAATACAGAAGAACACATCTAGGTTATATTTCAGTTTCAAATTGGTTTCCAGAACTTCACTAAGTCATTTTCCAAACACAGTAGTAGCAACACAGATCTAAAGTTTTATAATGTGCATACAGGAGAGA
Source organism: Agave tequilana (assembly GCA_038442645.1). Classification (NCBI taxonomy): domain Eukaryota; kingdom Viridiplantae; phylum Streptophyta; class Magnoliopsida; order Asparagales; family Asparagaceae; genus Agave; species Agave tequilana. The sequence continues at coordinate 215,967 of JAVJIF010006216.1, read as the reverse complement.
GAAAATTTAACTCAAGCTGCAGTCAAACTGGACTATGGTTATGACCTAGAAAAAAATGTTCATAGATTGATAATATTAGCACAAAATCAGAAGAAATTGAAACTTGGATAAGACAGGCAGTGTTGGATGATGGAAGATACCTTGATAGCAAACAGGTCTCCTGTTGTTCTTTTCTTTGCTAAAAAGACACGACCAAATGCCCCACGGCTGATGGGCTTTATGATCTCAAAGTCATCAATAGATGTGCGGTCCTTATTTATAGGGTGCACAGGACTTGTTCGCAAGCTACGGACAACATCATCTTCTTCATCCATTACAGTACTTGTGGCATCAACTTTTTCAACATCAACTGTATCACAAAGCTGCAGGTATTTCTCCCTGCAATATCAAACAGATAAAATGTAAACAAAACAGTATGAAAAAAAAAACTTTTCTTATTATTAAAGAAAAGAAGATCTGAAAGTAAAAGTTCCAGTATGTAATACGAACTTGAATTTCCAGAGAGAAATGAAAGACGAAAATGGCATATGCTGAAAAGCTGGAGAGGTATACTCACCGATGAAGTTTCTCTATTCGTGTCCCAAATGTCTGTACAGTAAGTGCCTCAAGCTTCCGATGGCTTATGACTTCTTGCAGATCTTCCAAACATGAAACCAAGTACGATAAGGACCGCTCATCATCCATCGCGGCATTTGCTATACACCGAGCAATATCAGCAAGTTCAATAATCTGCACATTTATTAAATTCATCCATAGTCAAGTGCAATGGAAGTTCAAGTAATAACCAGTTCAAAAATAATAAAAAAGGCATCCCTGCACACTTAACTCATCCAATTAGTTACCTTTATAACCAGTCAGTAAACAATCTAAGAAAGTTTCATAATAGAGAACTACATAATAAGTTTATATAGCATCACATAATAGTAGTTGGAGAACTCTGTCAACAGCATTCATGTGCTTGATCTAAACTGAAGGAAGCCTCCCAATTTTTGCACTATACTTCAACATGAAATAATGGCAGGGCAATACATTAACAGTGAATAACAGACAAAAAATTACAAAACAAGGACAATGGAAATTCAGAGAGAGAGAGAGTCTTAGAACAAGTTGAACCACACATATTTGAGATATTAATCCTCAAAAGAAGAAGGGAAAACAGCTCACAATTTAAGATTTCCCAAGTAGAGAAAGAGACATCAATTCTCATTTGAACAAAGTGATTGAGCATGAACACTCAAAAGTAATGATTTATCAGCCCTCTTTCAAGGAAAAGTTATTCTACAATTTGGCGAAGTTATTCAACCAAAAAACAATAAATAATTAAGAAAAACATTGATGGTGTGCACACCAAATGCAAAAACTTGATACATGCGCGCGCACAGTTCAGCTGTGCTAAGGGCCATTTCCTAAGTCAAATGAAGCACTATCATATCCTTTTCAATTCCTCCATCCAAGTTCATTTAGCCCCCTCCCTCTCCCACCCACCCCAAACACCTCAGAGCGCTCCATTAACTATGATCATATCATTCTTCCTAAACGGCACACTTATTGGCATTTGTTGCATGTGCCCAACCATCTCAATCAATTCTCTTTCATTATATCCTCAATAGAAGTAACTTAACCGCCAAACATTCTGAACCACAGAGCACTGTAAGTCTTATAGCTGTCCTATAGAAATTTTCTTTTAATTTCATGGATGTCCTAGATCACATAAACCCTCACAAGAACACTTCAACAATTTAACCATCTCCGTTGACTCTATCAATCATATTTTCCTCGACACCACCATCTTGATGAATGATTAATCCTAAATAGAAAAAATGAATACTCCAAGGTATTTTTTTACCATCAGTCTACACTACACGCTCATTTCTTCTTGCAATTTTGCTAAAGTTGCATGTCATATATTCTGTTTTTCATTCTATTAATTTTAAATCTTTTATATCCAAACTTCTCTCTACCTTTCTATTTGGAACTCATTCCTTCCCTAGTCCATCAACTAATATTATAATCATCGGCAAACAACATGCACCATGAAATTTCATCGAAAGTTCATCCATCACTAATGCGAAGTCATAAAGATTTAATATTGATGCTTGCTGCAAGCATATGATGATAAGGAATGGCTTTGTTTCTCCTCCAATTGGACTCACCTACTATTCCGTATGCATATCTTTAACCTCATCAATAGACCTACTAATTATTTATTTCTTTTCTAAAACACACCAAATTACCTTGATAGGGACCCTACACACAAGTAAATAAATAAATAGATGTGTGTGCGCGCGCATGCACGCACTAGTGTGTGTGCGCGCGTGCGCATGTATGCAGATAGAAGGTGCAACAAGAGAGGAAGAAGTTGTCATCTCTTTCACAATTCCTTCGTATTATTTTCTCCTCCTCCTAACAAAAAAAAAAAGAATTTCTCCTGCTACTCAACTCTATGAAAATAAGATGGGAAAGTGTAGCACACTAACATCATTGCAAGACCTTTCCCAACAGATGGAGTTGGCGACAGAAAATGACTAAAAAGTTGAGAAAGCTCCACACAAGGAACTGAACAAAATATACTAACAGGCATCGACCCTTCTAATAGCTGGTACTGAACTCCTGGCCATGGCAACTATGGATAAGGGAGGTCTCTTTAGAACTGAAAAGTGATGCTTGAGCCTGAACCATACAAGCCTGGGTCATGGCCAACAAAAGATACTCTGTTGAAGACCAGCTTCCTTTCCGACCGGCCGTCCAGACACTAATTTAGTGGAGTGTAGGACCAAAAAAGTAGACCATGGACAGGCCAAACCCAAGCCTTGCTTCTAATAGAATTGTTCAGTATTTTTCAAGTCAATAAAATAAAAAATTAGTATGCACAAGTGAATGCGTTGAGGAATGATTATTCTGTTTTTTTAATCTCTGGCAAATCTGGAAAGATAAGGTCCCAACAACCTGACACCCCATAGATAAACACAAATTTCCTATTTTTAAATCCAACTAACTTACAAAGTTATTTAAAATACTTTCTCTAGAAATTGATAAATAAAGACAAAAACAAATGCACTAAATAGATTGAAATAGAATGTATTTCATACAATAGTAACTACCTGCGGAAGATCCTCAGTTTCTGAAAGTGCACCCTTTCCAGTCAAAAGCATGTCTATATGACTGCTTCTAGGTGTCGTTAGAGGAGAGCGAGGAGTCATGCTGCCTGCAGATGAGGTGGCCATACCTTGATCTGATTTTGGACCAAACCTGGTCTTGCATGTCATAGGTGGAAGGTTCTTCATGTCATCAAAAATAGAGTTATCAGGCTCCTGAAAACAGTCAAGCATATCAGCTGATCCTCTCCTAGACCAGTCACTGAGCTTTGGAGAAATGACATTAGACTCTTCAATTATGCTTGAGTTAGAAACTTCTGTGACATCTGGGCTTCCAACCGCGTTGGGGATGTCTTTCTGTGTACATGCCTCTATCATCTTTTCGAGGGTCTCAGCAATTCTGATGAGACGTTCATCAACACTTAAACCCTTCCGATCACATCTGTCAGCAATTGCGCAAACCCTTGAATGATCCTCCACATACAGTGTGGGAACATACTCCTCACAGATGCGACACATTATTGAGCCCTCTTCTGAAATATTCTGATCTATCCAGTATCCCAAGAAACTTTGTGTTGATGCTTGGAAGGAGCAGATGTCTGCATATCAGAATTTCCAGGACCAGTTAACTCAGGCTGGTTAATTACAGTGTGTGCAGGATCAGTAGTTTCCCTCCTGTTTAATATCTGTGAGGATTTTGGTTTCCTGATGGATGGCTCATCTTTTACAGTTACGGGGCTAGCTTCTTTCTGGTTTTTCTGCACAGGAGAAGGAAGAGGCCTCCAAGAAGCTATCCGCTCCCTTTTAGCAGGTGAGTCCTCTTCTTTTGCAGTTTCTGTGTCAAGCTGTGAGAAGAAATTCACAGGTTGAATCTCCTGGCTTCTTTTCCATTTTAAATTATGTTGCTCCTGACTATAAGACTTCCTTGAAGCAGCTGCTTCAGTGAAGCCCCTGGCAACAGCAGTGCCTTTGCCATCTCTACCTGGTCCAGATGAAATCTTTCTATTGGCAGACTGAAGGTCACGAAGATCCATAACAAGTTCATCTTCAGCAAATACACTTTCCTTGTGGAACTGAAGTAATCGTGTACATCTAGTAAGGATAAAAAGCATGCGAGTATGAAGTTTTTTCAGCACCCCCATGGGGAGCTCCTGACGTCGATCATCCAAATCCTGAACTATGCCTTCACACTGTAGCCAGAACTCCCCAGGTGTCATAACATCACAGCTCCGAGCAAGTAATAGCAAGTCTTCCAGAGTTTCCTTCCACTCGGGATGCGATTCTGCATGCTTTTCCATTATGCCAACCAGGTCCCCTGCAAATACAGCCAAGTCTGAGTTCACCTCTTCCTTTGCTTTCTCAAATTTCACCTGAATGACTTTCAACACCTCCTGCATAGAGCAAAGAGAGAACGAGAAATAATAGGTGATATTCTAACCAAAAGTACTGACGTATGAGGCAATTAATAATACAAGACACAAAACAGTAGCTGTTACCTTGGAATTAAAGCCTCGGGGCTTCCAGAAAGGAAATGGGCATACTCCTTTGGAGTTCAACTCATGGGAAAAACTTTTTATGTCAGCAGGAAACTTTTTCCTAGGTGCACTTGTAGCCTGCATTATTTCTTTAAAACGGGGAGATTCAGACTCCTTTGGAGTTTCACAAGCATCGTGAGCAGCCTGTGAGTACAATGGGTGCATGTTATCACTCACATAAAACCAGTCCGAGAAAAATAAACTAAACATTAAATGTTAAGAACAAATAGCTTTTGTGTGAGCAACAAAATTTCCTGATCACCTCTGCCTCTAAAGTACAAACAGCAGAATTTTTTCCACTTCAGAATGGCTCCACGAATTTCCTGAGAACTCAATGAAGTGAAAAACCGGAAAGGCGTTAAGAATATATAAGCGATACGTAAACATGATATAGTAGAAACAACAAGGTGTGTTAAGATCCTATTTAGATAATAAATAAAAGAAAAGAAAATCCAGATTAGGGCCCATTTAGTTACCTATAATTGGATAACTACTTCTTTGGTTTGTTGTATTATGGATCTTTTAGAAATTGCCATTGTGATTTTTTATTGAATTGGAATTCAGTCACACAATGTGTGCATTCCAGTTCTACAATTTTCTCGAACAAGTTGCACGTTATGACATGACTTAGGTCATGTTACATTCCGAATATATCCAACCAAACAAAAAGATTGAATTCAATGGATCAGGCATCTTTGAGGCATATATCGGCCAAATGCCAATAGCAAACAAAGATTCCAGAAAATGGAAGACCAAAAGTTAAAACTGATATGAAAAACAAATATTTCTAATTCTACACTGCCATGCTACATTGCCTCTCAAATAAAAGGTGAACTGTAACCTTCAACAGAATCACTATTGTCATATTCATCACCACCACCACCATCAACATCGATGACTTTTCACTAAAATGGGGCCATAGCCACCGTATATGGAGCCATCTCCATATAAAGAAGGCTTAGTGGAAAATGCGACAAAACTCTGAACAGTCCCCTTGGTTGGTGCCAGATTCTGAGGAATCCATAAATTAGAGAGAGGCTCACAGTAAGGCCCGGTAGGACAAGAGCAGGTATCTATTTGTTTTCAACTTAGCTCAGGCACCAAGGAACACCCTCCAGGTTCTCTAGCACTACGAAGTTAGGCAAGAGGAGAAAATAATTATGAAAAAAGTATAGAACTGAAAAGATAAGTATTTAAGTAATACTCAACTTAGAACTTGCTTTGATTAATCCAAACTGCAATTCCAACCTTAGGCAAAAGGTAGAGTTTTGAGAAATTCTGGATCAAGTTTGGTTTAGGATTTTGAGAAATTCTAGATAAAGCTTAGTTTAGAATGAAGTGCCTAGGAAGCATGGACGGAGATACGGGACACATCCTAGAGTAAACCAGCAAGTCCCTGCAACATAGGATACAAGGATACAACAAAGTGGCTATACATGTGCGCACAGACGCAAGACGACCAGTAAAACACATCAAAGCCGTAGTGATGGTACCTATCTTACACAAAAGGGAAAGCAATATAAAATTTTAAATGATTTAAATCCATAGCTCCTAATCAAGTTACTAAATCAAACTAAAAAATGATTGAAAGTTCAATTAATACTTCACCTAATACAAGTCTATAATGTCCTTCACATGTTTGCAAGGTATTCAGTTTCAGTTAAAATAATATCACGTATATGTGAAAAATGCTCCATTTTTATCTCTATTTAAATGACATGTAGTCCTAGGAAGTCTGACACCCAATCTTTAGATTTCTTTTTTTTTTAGAACCTACACAGCTTCAGCACTGACTTTTTTGGTTTTTAAAATCCAACACAGCTCTAGGGTGTCCGAGACATGCTGGCAACTCTATGCAAGTGTCGATGTCCCACTTCAAACGAACAAAATTTATGGACTTCCCAAGGCTAAACGTGTAAAGATAAGCATTTGACTTAATAAACTAGATTTCAGACTGAACCCCAAACCAAATATTTTTGATAAAAACATTAACTCTAGTCACCTCTTTTTAGTATAACATAGTTTAAATATATAAAACTTGTAAAACTTAATATCTAATGTGCTCATTGCCATTTAACTTAAACAATTAGCATTACATATATACTAAAACACAATAAAGAGGCAATTGCATTCCATACGTAGCTTAGACGAAATATTTAGTTGAAGTCACTCCCCCAGCATCCAAATACCTTCGCACACGTTTCAACAGGAGAAGTTTCCTAAGGTGAGGTGAGAGGAAATGTTTAAATAATTTTAGATGTGATTCCTTTCCTTTGGAATTCAATAACAGACATTCATCCGTTTCCTCTCACCCTGATGAATTTGGTCTACATCGTTTTCATTGTCTAAATAAAACTTTTAGGTTTTCACTTTCTTGCTCATCCATTAACTCGCCGCAAATAAGACAGCTAAAAGTAGTGAGATGTTTACATCTTTAGTTCGGGGCATACAAATTGAAAATCCAAACCATCGGAATATAGACTTTCAAAATTAAAACCCTTGAACGCCTATTTTAGAGGGTTTGAATTAATATAGACCATAAAACTAAACAATCTCCATTGTCTTTTATAGTTCTAATTGGGCAAGACAAATGACCTAACGAATTAAGAACTTATATTATGTTTCCATCGACAGAAGTTATGAAACAAACTACAGCCCTTTTAGGTTTCATCAAGAGAGAAGAAATTACCATTATGAGTCAAAACTCCCAACTTTTATTTACATGAAAAAGTAGCCAAAGGTCATAGACTAGAAATGTAAGGGTTTAAATTGATTTCAAAATCAACTTATAGTGAACTAGAAGATGCCCAGCAACAAAAATAAAGGAGAAAACACCTTGAACCTGAAATTCTAAAAAAATATATAATGAAAGACCTAATGACCCTTCTGGAACTTAAATCTGATTGTAAAAGTATAAAAATGTTACCACAACCCTCGCCATATCTTCAAAGTTTTGGTGTAGTGGCAATGACTTTAATATGGTACCAGAGCAACCCAGGATCAAACAGCACCGGGTGCGCATTTAAAAAGCAGATTAAAAAAATATTGTTGCGGTAAAAAGCCCATGTTCAACCAATGAAAAGAGCGCCCACCCTACATAGGGGCATGTTACAATATAAAAATATCACCTCAATCCTTATCACATGAGTTTTGGTATGGTGGCAAAGTGAAACGTGATATGTATGAATTAGAAATCAGTGATATGATAAACTTTACTACGTTTCACCAACTATTACGATCTTGGGTAGAAAAATAGTTAAAACTAATAATGTAAATGATGGATTTAACAAAACATGCAAGTGCATGTTACCGTTCACAATCTAAAATAAAGTGATGCAGATACTTGTTATGATGGCAAAGCTTGTAAAATCAATATAAATGACTAGTAGACTCAAAGTGAATAGAATCTCACAACTCATGATTTCAATGGTAGAGAAGAAAGTCGAACTCACAAATAAATAGACTGTGTTAAAAAAAATTACCTACTGAGAATCACAAAGACTTGAAGAGAGAGACGAGACTGCAATGGTTGTGGTTGTGATGGCTTCGACTGCTAATGACGTCGGAGTTGATGAGAGGCGAGTCGAGCGCACTGGCGGGGGTTGTGGACAAGACGAGGAGGTGGTTGACGGGAAGAGGGGTGTTGGGTGCTGTTAGGTTGAGAGGAGATGAGGAGAGATGGAGTTTTTTTTTTGGGTTGCTTTAACGGAGAGGTAGGAGGCAGAGAAAGAGAAAGAAATTTAGGGTTAGTATTTTTTAGGAAAATTACGAATAAATCCTAAACAATTTGAGATAAAAGAATCTCACACAAAATAATTTTCTCAAAATTCATCGCTTATTGTTGATACAAGAGGGCCTTATATAGGCTTTAACAATATTTGAATCCAACTAAAACTCAAACTCCTAATCAAAATAAAATTACAATCCGAATGTTAGAAACTAAAAAAATAAAAATAAAGAAAGAGAAAAATATTCAAAATTCTACTACTTCTTCAACTCGAACTGGGACTTCTTGGATCTGTCTCTTCGGCTCTTTCATCTTGACTGGATGTTCGCATCATTCTCCCCGGGTGGAAGAAGACTCGATCTTGTCGAGTCAGATGGATTAGGTCTCCCATGCTAAACTGGATCAAACCGCTGCAAATCACCTTGATCTAACCATGAATCAACAGTCGATGCTTTTCTTTTCCAACAAATCAAATACTTGTAAGTTCCACCAGATTTGGTGGTGTCTCATCCTCTAAAATTTTATCAACTCCCTCTGCTATAATGGGATGAGTATTTGAGAGTGAACTAAGAGGGACTCTCAGAAAATGACTTAGGAGAAGGTTTATCAATCAATGGATATAATTAAAATCCTTGCAATCCACTAGATCATTAATATTGAAAGTACAATTAATTTTGTAATCTTTAAGAAGATTTATAATATAAGTATTGTAATTCAGCTTATTCAAGATCTTAAAGGGTCCAACACTGCGAACATGCAGCATTTTTATCAGTTCCCAAAGAAAACCGTTTCGGATAAATCTGAACCATCACATAATCGCCTACATTAAAAATTTTAAATATTTTTTTACTACAAGTTCGCAAAGTAGGCTTCACATTGCTCTGTTTATTTTCATCATTGACCTTTTTGTGTAGTTTGTGCACGCGTTTGTGTGTGCAAATACAGACTCGAATGCTTTATAATGGGAAGATATCGGCACTAAGGGAGGAAGTGATTTGCGGACATAGTAGGCATGACTAATGGGAGAAAAAGGAGGGAACAATAACAATGAAAGGTGGATAAGGTGGAGTTGACAGCAAAGCTAAAGTAGATGTTTGCTTACGCTGTCCAATCTTGGGTCTAAAGGATAATAGCTTAAGTTGCTTGCCCTCATGCTCAAATTGACACATGTTGGATCGATCATAAATGGTGATATTTTTGTTGAACAGTCATAGTCTACCTAGTATAACTTGATCCACGTTCTTGGTTATCAAGTTACACCAAATCTTGTCTTCGTAATGATTGAAACTAGTTGGGACAAGACATCATTATTTGATCTCAAGTGTCGAGTCAATCCATGACACGTTGAATGGGTGAGGTTGGGGGTGGGGTGGGTATAATCTCTAATCCAAGATTTTCACACAGCCTGAATGATATTGCCTTAATACAACTTTCACTGTCCATAATCATCTTACAACTCTTGTCTCTAATTTTGGTGAACGTGTGGAAGGTTGCAGTTCTTCTCCAATCGTCTTTTTCTGCTGGTTGAGAGAAAACACACTTAACAACAAACAAATGAGTAGACGGTGTTGACCTAATGCAGTTAAGACCAACATCATCGCTTAATGACTCGTCAATTTCAACTTATGAATGATACGCATACTCCTCAGAATCTGACTCAGTGGCTTTGGTGGGTGTTCCATCTATTATGGTGATCTTGATGAGACTAGGGTAACTGGCAGCTAAATGTCTATAACATTGGCATTTATAGCGCTTGGTTGTGGAACTAACTTTAAAAAACTCGGGGCTCTTGTTTTTGTTGTCTCGTTCAAAACTCTTACCCTTGATGTCATTCCTATGTGAAAGAGTTTGGGTACTAAACCTATTGGGTATGGTCTAGACGCTGAGGCTATATAATCGTGGCTCTTGAATGTGTGGTTGGTTCTAGCAGAATCTAGACCTTGGAGGCTTGGACTAAAGCATACGCTGCTCTAACTCGTTGACTCCTCTAACTAACAATTCTGTCCGTAGGTCATCTCTAAAACCGGCTCTGAATCTAGAAAGAATTTAAGATTCATCTTTCTTATGGAGGGTGCTGCATCTGATAAGAAATTCATCGAATTTTTTGACAGTCCTTGGCTGATTTATTGCCTTGAGTGTATTGGTGTCAATCCATGAGACGAGCACTAAACGATGATGGCACATACTTTGTTTATAATTTTTCTTTCATCCTATCCCATATGTCAATTGGTGGTCAACCTCGGGCTGCACGCCTGTTTTCTATGTTGGTCCAATACTGACTAGCTTAGCCAGACAGCTTCATTGCAACGTATTTAACTTTCTTAGGCTCAGTGAGTTTGTACCATGTGAAGTAGTTATCTAATTATTATTAGAGTGCCCAATCTATGAAAAATTATGAGTCGTGACGTCCATCAAAGTTGGAGATATCGATCTTGATGCTTATCAGATATTAAGCATCGAGATTGGATGGGTTATCGATGTTGTTACGTCGGTTGTTTCTCAGTGGGGTTTGATTACCTATGGGTGTCTCAGGTGGTACATGTGTGTCTTTTACTTTGGCCAGTCTCTCTTCAAATGTCTTAAGGGTATCTAATTTAGCATTTATCTGGCAAACATGCTGAAATTTACTGAAAATACATTGTGGCGATGTAAGACTTGCTAGACTCTCCTAATAAATATGGGTGACCACAACAAGTGAGCATGCGCTATACAAACCTAAATGAAGATGGAAATATGCAATTCTAAACTAGATTTTTTTGGGGGGTTGGATTTTGAATTTGTTTTGTTTGGTTTAAAAAATTGTTTTCTAAAATTGTCAGGTCAGTCAAAGCCCAATTTTACCAGTCCAATTGGCAGGTCGGCGTAACTCAAATGAGAGATTTTTCGCACTTAACGTTCTTTAATTATAGAACCACGTTGAGTACCCTTTCTTGGTTATACACTAATCGTACGGAATTTCAGTGAAAGGCTTACCTCTCAATGTTTCCTAATTTTTATTTTATTTTTTGATAGAAATTTAAACTAAATGCGATAAAGCAAATAAACGTGAATTAATTATGCAAATCCTACCTAATCGTGCTCTGATACCAAAACGAGAAGAAACGTGAATACGTGTGAATCAGAAATCAGTGATATGATAAACTTTATTACGTTTCACCAAATATTACGATCTTGAGTAGGAAAACAGTTAAAATTAATAATGTAAAATGATGAATTTAACAAAAACGTGCAAGTGTAATGTTACCATTCGCAATCTAAAATAAAATGATGCAGATACTTGTTATGATGGCAAAGCTAATAAAATCAATATAGATGACTAATAGACTCAAAGTGAATAGAATCTCACAACTCACGATTTCAGTGGCAGCAAATATAATCGATAAAATAGTAGAGACGAAAGTCGAATTCATAAATAAATAGATCGTGTTAAGAAAAAATTACCTACTGAAAATCACAGAGACTTGAGGAGAGAGATGAGGCTGCAATTGTTGTGGCTATGATGGCTTCGGCTGCTGATGACATCGGTATTGACTGGAACTTCTTGGATAAAAATATCTAAAATTCTACTACTTCTTCAACTCGAACTGAGACTTCTTGGATCCGTCTCTTTGGCTCTTTCACCTTGACTGGATGTCCGCATCACACAGAGACTTTAATACTCATAGTATCTGAATTTCATCTCTCATACCACTGTTTGACTCTACCATGTCAATTTTCATGGAGTGGCTTACTTAAACCAAATGCCCAATAGCCAATCTAAGTAAAACCTTGTCCTTTAGAATTTTAAATAGCATGTATCCTCCCATACACCATCTGTTAAGTTATAGTAAGTTAACTCTAATAGCACACATTCAGCAACCTTATCTTTATGTACCAACTTGTAAAGCCCCTTGCCCAACAAATTCTTATTCATTCATCATATTCCTCACCCTAGCCCTATTAACAGTTTTTTGATGTCCATAATGTCCTACTTAACAAATTAATCTTCATCTTATTACCATTATCACATAAAATGAGCTTATGGAAAGTAAACTTAGTAGTTAAGTTGGTTATCACATAGCACTTAGCTCAAGTAGCATAGTGGAATCCAGAAATATAGCTGTTCCAAGAAGGAATAAAGTTTCATATTTTGCTGCCCATGTGCTATTAATTTTACTTAAGTTCAAAAGAAACAAGATCGTACAACAGCATCCCCTTTTACGTCATAAAGCAGTAATGCTTAATAGCAATCAAGACTTTAGTCCTCCCAAGCTAAAAAAATGATGTTTAGCAATTATCTTCACCTTTCCTTCAGCACACAAACCTTTTAGTGAATACTTGAGCTGTAGCTCCTTCAAAAGTCTTACAAATTAAACCATCAAAATCTTATAAAATACCCATCTAAAGGGCCTTAGATAAATAAACTTTCAAGCCTTGCATAAATTGCTGACCGAGATTATAACCCTCAACTAGCAACCAACTTAGCAACAATCTGTTTTTCCTCGGATAAGATGTAGGCCACCTTTTATTAAGGTAGTAAGAAAAGTACTACAGGGGAGGGGGCAATCAAAGCGTAAGCCCAGTAGCATACATAAATTTGAAATTTGATTTCAAATCTAAACACCCAACACAGAATATCCAATGTGTGGCACAGAGCTGCAGATAACCTTGTAACAACCTTAACCTCAAATCTCCAGCCTATACTACATGCATGCTCAACTCCTCCCCCTTCCCAGCCAACCTTAGCCCCGTCCCCCCATTTTAGTTCTTCCAAAGTTTTAGATTGACCATGGTTCCCCCCCCCCCCCCCCCGCCACCACAGTGAAACAAGAGGAAAAAAATATTTCTTCCCCCTTCTTTTTTGATAAGTAAACACTTTTCACTCAAGAAGCCTTCACTTATGCTCAATCCCAATCTCACAATTGCACCGGAAGGTGGAATACCAACCACAACTCCAGCCCAGTAGTAAAAATAAATGTGACTTCATGGTCTCTTAAAATCTAAATGATTTGTCTAATTTGAAGCAGTTTGGAGAAGTGCATGTGATTTTGATTTATGGACAACAAATCGTAATAGCTCTTCTTCTTCTTCGCTAAATCGAGTAGACTGTCATAACAAGTACAATATTTATTCACTCTATCACAATGGATTAAGCTTTTTCCTTATTTGCAAGAGTAGAGACTATTTGGGAACGGATATTGCCACCCCTAAGAATGATGAAGGCCCTCCCCAAAATATTTACAAGTGTGCCATTATTTTTTTTACATTTTTACCTATGAAATGTCCAAAAAATCCTACTTTTTTCCTCCTCCCTCTTTTCACCGACCCCCTCCTCCTTCTTCGGCACCCCCTCCGCGCCCCCCCCCCCCCCCCCCGGCGCTCTCCCTCCCCCTGTTCGGCCACGTCGGCCGAACAGGTCCCTCTCTGTTCGGCCAACTCCGACCGAACGGAGGGGACTCTGTTTGGTCGGCATGGCTGAACAGGGGGGGAGGGGTGGCCGACGAGGGGAAGGTTGGGTACCCCCTCCTCCGGCGAGGGGGGGCGGAGGGGGGGCGGAGGGAGGTGGCCGGGGGTGTTCACCGGCGAGGGGGCGGAGGAACAAGGAAGGAGGAGAAGAAGAAAATGGCAAAATGGCTTTTTATTTATTATTTTATTTTATTTTATTTTTTTGGGGGGTGGGGGTCCCTTTTATCAAATTTGAGGGTGCCCAGATCCATGGGTGCCCTCCTCATTCTTGGGGGTGGCAATATCCGTTCCCAACTATTTGGTGTGATTTTAATGAAGAAGTGAATGAATTTGCACCGTCTTGCTTAGCAGTCGTGATAACACAGTTATACACCACAATTCTTTGCAAGTCCGAAATCTTTATTTTATAGTCCAATAAAGTTGCAAGCTTCATTCAAGATGCTTCACATCCAATTCCCGACTTTTAATAAGTTTCCAGCTATCAACAGTATCCTAAATCCTTTCATATTTCTTGGTATTTCAGCACAATAATAAGGTTACAAAAGGCTTGTGAGATTTTAGGTTTACTAAAATTAATTAAGCAGAAGTAGAAATCTTAACTATCATTCAAGTAGGCATACCGAAGAGTCTGGAAGAGGATGAATCTCCATTGCTCGTCAGGTTCCTTGACGTCAAATCCACAGACCAGTCTTTCCCTCTGCCCCACTAGCACCATGATCACCCCACGAACTTGCATACGTCTCTGGAACCTTCTCAAGCCCCCGGGCATCCTTCTTCTTCCCACTGCTCTTCCCAGCGGCCGACGAGAGCACAGAATCCGCAGATGACGAGGCCGACGAAGATGATGTCGAGCAGTTGCCGGCATCGGACCGGCCCCTCCCGAGATTACTACTCCCAACGGTGGACATCCGATGCCCCGTCTCCTGAGGCAGCGGCCCGGATCTCGTCTTGATCCGGTTCAGTCCGAGGGATGAGGCCAGGATCGGCGACAGCGATGCGGCCTCCGCCGCCCCTCCGCTTCCCTCCTTCGACCCCGCCGCCGCCGCCGCCCCCTTCCGCAGCTTGGTGGGGGTCGTGGCGGGAGAGGAAGTAGTAGACTCCTTCCCCTTGACAGCAGCATCCTTGGACTTGTCCTTGTCCTTGGCGCCCTTGGCCTTGTCCTTGGTGGCGGTGGTCTGATGGAGCTGCTGGCGGAGGGCGTGGCGGAAGGAGGAGGCGGGGGAGGAGGGGGAGGGAGAGGCATCGGAGGATTTGACCTTCTTCTTCTCGGATCTGTTGGGGGAGTCTAGGGTTGGGGTCTTGGGGCTGTTGGATCCGTCTGTGGGGCTCGACGCTGCCGCCGACTCCGACGATTTCTTGGACGAGAAGAACCGCCCCTTGAACACCATTGCTTGCTTCTTCTCTCGTCCTCTCTCTCTCTCCCCCCTCTCTCCGTACAGGGCAGTAACTACAGCAGCAGCATCCTTTTTGTTCAGACAAATGAGGGGATAATATTATTGACTGTATAATTTCGTTTTCTTTTTTGGGGTTGGTTTGATCTTTGAGAGACGGAGAAAGGAACAGCGAGAGAGAATGTAGGGGGGATTTGGTCTGGATGTGGAAAGGTTAAAAAAAGCAAAGAAAAGAAAGATGAGTTACTGCTATTTGACAAAAAGAAGGAAGCGGCCTTGACTTTTTGAAAACGGGCTGAGGGCTTTCATTGAATTACCGCGTGGATAAAACTAAACAAACAAACAAACAAAATGCACCGTGACTCGTGATGGGGTGAGGGTGAGGGTGACGGGCCTCTATGCAAGGGATTCAAAAGCCTTTGCTTTTAAAGGACACCTGCTCGGATTTCCAAAATAGGGGGAAGAATTGAGGGATATTGTCTAGTTTGGAAATGTTTAGATTCGTGGGAAAAGAAAATGAATCATATATGTATCATGAATTGTGTTGAACCTGTTCACTTTTTTCTTTTTCTTTTTTTTCATTTTCTGCTGTTAATTGAGATTTAAGGTCGTTTTTTTTTTATCGTTTGACTTTATAACTTTTGCAGTAGCTTCATTATTGTTTCCCACCAAACAAAAATTCTCTTTAGAACGATCATCTAATGCTTCAAAAGTCTCGGTGAAGCTCTCATTTTTGTTTTTCAAGACCAACAATTTTCCAACATAATTGGCAAAGATTTTTGCCAAGAAGTATCGTTTCTATTGATACAATATTCTAGCATTTCTGATGATCTGGATCTAAGGTATTGAGATTAGAATAGATTCAGTAGTACATTGCAAATTCTTGACAATATTTGTATTTGTTTCGCGTAAAAGTCCGTAATTCGTAAATGACTTACAATCCAGTTACAACTACGGCGTTTGTTTGGACCGTAATTCGTAAAAGACTTGCACAACCCAATTATCACTCACTTGCAACCCAATTACCACTCACTTACAGTCCAGTTACAGTTAATTTTGTGGTCATGCAAATTTGTATTATTTTTTATGTTAATATTAATTTTTTTAATATTTATTTGCAATATTAAAATTTTTTAAATCACCAAATAGTTAATTTTGTGGTCAACTTTTTCACTTACGACTTAGACATTACGACAACCAAACACCGTAAAACACAATACACTTTTCCACTTACAACTTTATATTACCAACCAAACACCATAAAGCTTACACATGCATGTAATTCATTTACAACTGTAAAAGACTTTACCAACTACGAGCTACGAATTACGGTCAGTTACGACAATCAAACAGACCCTAAATGCAAGTATTTAATTTATTTAAACCTATTAGAGAAGGGTTCAGCTTTGGGAGAAATGCGTCAAAGCAATAACAAAGACATTTCCAGTGAAATATCTTTTACAACCCTTGGAGACTCCATTTTACGTTTCATCTCTTCCACTTCATCTGGATCGGGTTATTTAGAATTATCCAATATCTTTTGGATATTATTAATCGTTAAAAGTAAGAGTTGACCTTAACTATTTACAAATCCACATCCTAGACATAGATAAGTTTAGGGAAAAAAAAAAGATTTTCACAAAAAGTCTCCTCTGCCACTTAGACCCGTCCTTTACTTCCACTTTCTTCGAATTCTTTAATCTAATTTTAAAAAAGAATTATTAGATGGATTCATAGCAGAGAAGAAGAGATCAGTTTGATTACAAATAAAAGAGTTGTTTTAAAAGATAAGTTCTGACTTGGGTAGGGAGAAAAACAAAAGAATGAAAGAGAATTTACTAATTTCTATATACTATTTTTTTTTGGATGAATAAAGTGTAAACGGTTCTGGTGATGAGAAAGGGAATGAAGGGGGTTTTTAGTTTGTTGAAATTTTAAGAAGGATATGCAAATTTGTGAAAATCTTATGAGATTAGAGGCATTTTTTCCTCAAAAAAGAAAAGGAAATTCGTGAAATTATGATGAGAATAGAAGCATTTTTTGTCAAAATTTGTCATCCTCATGTCTAGCCAAAGTGGAACTATTCATTGGAACCCAACTTAACAATCCCCCTCTCCAATAAAGAGTCTCCCTTTAAGTTCAATCTTCACACCTGGAAGATCATATACTCTATCGAGACACTCTAATAGCTCCATTGTAGTTAGTGTTGGAATTGAAGAATATAAAAGTGAATCTTTAAATTGAATTACGGCGAGATCCGTTGATCAAATCAATTGGATGATGGTTGGAATGTGTTCTCCTTCCATTGGGGATGAACGTGGTATATTCACATGTTCAATTCCGACTTCGAATGAATGAGATATTCAAGTCTAAAGACTGTCTAATTCAAAGCCAAAATGGGACTAAAGGTAGCTAAAAACATTTAGTCCCACATTGGTCGTGGGATGGAAGTTCGTGGTGTTTAAATAGAGAAAATTGAGAACAAAGGGCGTGCCCTTTGGGTACTTGGAGTTTTCGCGCGCGATTGGGAGGGAACTATGCCCGCACATGCGCGCGCGCACCGCCGCTGGCGGCAGCCGGCCGGCGCTGGCGCCAGTGCCAAGCTCGGGTCCGGGCCTGAGTCTGGGTTCGAGTTCCCTACCCGGCCTGGTTCTTTTTGAATTGGGTCTCACGGGTATGGGTTGCAAGCATACCCGAACCAGACCTGCTCCGCTCCGGATTCAAACCGCCCGCCAACGGACCCGCTCCACGACTGTTGGGTCGAACCATTGCAACGGTTCGGTCTCGAACCGTTGCAACCTTTCGTTGGGTTCAGACCCGTTGGCCCCTCCTAGAGCGCTATATATAGCGCTCCGATCTCTCAATTGAAAAACAACAACAACACAAAATCAGAATAACTCTCTCTCTCTGCGTTCTGAACTGGGAAGCGAGTTTCTGCGTTCTGAACTGGGAAGCGGAGTTCTGAAGTGACTTCCAAAAGGGAAGTGAGAAATCAGTAACTCGGTTTCCGGAGCGACTTCCAAAGGAGATTTTGCAAAATTCGTTCTGAAAGAGGGCTCAGAAAATTCAACAGATTCTTGAAATAGAATTGTTGTCTGAATCTGGGACTTCTGAAGAAGAATATTCTTCAACCTTCCTTCGTCTTCTATAGTGGGTGCTCCTCCAAAGTAAAGGCAAATATTCACCCGAAATTTGTCTTTGTCCTGCTGCTTCAACGATCCTGTGAAGGTACTGGTTGACTACGGTTCGACCGTACGGTGATTTAGTAGTGCTATCCAAATACCGTGAAGGAGTGTTGTATCTTGGGAGACCAGCGTCCAGTAACCCGTTAGCACCGGTGCGGGGGACGTAATTGTCTTAAGGAGATTCGCTCTAAGCGTACCTCACTCCAAGTACTGCATAAGTGAATTAATTTCTTTATACAGGGGATATACTGATATTCAGTATATCGAAACTGATTTAGATTCAGTCTAATTGGTGTTTAACCAAGGAAGGAAATTGAAAGGTGGTTCTTAAATTAAGGAACGTTCTATTAAACGGAAAACCTCCCACCTGATATTTGCCAACCTGGCCAATTAGATTGTTGATATTTCAGTGATCTTGAATAGTTATCAGATTGATTCATGTTAAGCAGATTCCAACAGTTAGTTACTTTTCTTCACCGTGTCAAATCCTTGGGTCAAATCCTCGAGAACCCATTGCAGTCAGTTACTTCTCTTCACCGTGTCGAATCCTTGGGTCAAATCCTCGAGAACCCAACAAGCTTTACACAGAGACATACTGTGCCTTTTTGCATGCTGAGGACCAATTTTGTAAGGACTTGGGCATCATCTAAAAGACTAGCCTTCTAGGTGGAGTTACCCAAATCTGTATATATCTAAGGTCATCTTCATGTCTAACAGGTGTGAGACTATTTATTCGAATCCAACTCAACAGGGATTGGAAATTTGGGAGAGAGATGATTAAAACTATGTTGATATAAAATTTAATCAGTTTTAAAAAGTGTGCATGAAGTTATTTTTTTCTAGCTTATATATCAGCTATGATGTAGGAAAGGGGTGCAAAACATTTTCCTGAGACTAAATTCTAGCCTCCTTAGTATTTTCTCTTGTATCAGTAAAACACCCATCTAGAGTTTTTTTTTTCTTATTTCATTTTATTTCATTTTATTATTTTCTTTTACTTGTTTCTCTTTCTTTCTTCTGTTATACCAAGCTAAGTTTCAGAGGCAAACAAAATAACCTAGCTTCGGTTTGGAGAGCTGAAAGAGGTATCAACCTTACATGTTTTTTTCTCACTGTACCATTGCCCATGTTGTTAGTTTATTTCCTAAGTTCTTTTCTTTTCTTTTCTTTTCTAGAATTTTATTTCCGTTCTCTTTCTCCTAAAACTAAATGGCCTGACTCCTGAGCCTTCCCACATTGTAGTACTATTTTTCCTTTCTATAGAAACCTAAATTCATAATTCAAGCTCCAAACATCCATAAAAACAATCGACGTATAGTTTTAACTTATTTATATAATTCAATTGATCTGAGTTTTTTTCTTCTACATTAATTTTTGTTTAATCGTGTCAAGATAGGAATCGGCGTTAAAAGAAAAATTTCAGAGCCCCTTCACGTGTAAAATGTATAATAATTAAATAAATATACAATGTGCAAGAATGTTTAGAGAGGGGGCGAAAGACCAACTCGAGACAGAGAGTGCTCGAGGACTTCCCTTCGGATGTAGATCGACTTAGGATGTTGGGTGGATCAAAATCATTCTATACGAGAAGCCACTTATAGATCTTCCTTGGCTATTGATCTTCCAGTCCGACTTCATTATTATTATTATTATTATTATTATTATTTTTTATTTTTTATTTTTATTTTAAGATTTCACTACTCATTGGCCTCCCCAGTCCCTTGGTCGCTGGTCAAGAAAGAAAGCCCGATGGCTGCATTTCCCATTCTCTCCTTTCTTCAACATTCCCACCAAGCAGCTAATCATGGAATTTGTTCACTGCCCTTGCTCACTTCGCTCGCCTTTTATTTTTGAATCTAGAATCCAATCAAGTAGTCATTATCCTCAAACTGGCAACAATGAATGATTCAAGATTCCATAACAGTGTATCAATAGAAATAAATCAACATCAGAAAATTAATTTATTTGAAAATTCATAAAGTAAAAGAAGATACTTATTTCAACTCGTTGCTTCCCCTTCAACTCTATTCTGTTTTTTCAATTGAGAGATGCTTCTTCTTCCACTTATTTTCCCGTTTTTGGTTGAGAGATAGGGGAAAAAAATTGAGAACAATTCGGGGATTAAATAGAAAGGAGAATTCCTATTAGTTTTACCAGAAGCAGGAAAAATTAGTTTTGAACCTATCAAGTTCATTGTCATTGATGTCTAGTTTGATCTATATTAGGAGAAAGGAAAATTTTCCTTGTGGATTTAGTATGAAATTAGGAAAAGAAAATAATTCGATTTAAATTAGGAAAGGAAACTTTCCCTTGTGAATTTGATCTGAAAAGTTAGGATTAGCTTCAGATAATAGTCTAGATTTAATTGGAAGAAAATAATGACCAGGATTCATATTGGACAGTAATAATTTCTGATTAAGGTATTTTATAGCAGTGAAAAAAGGACAAAGAGAAGGTAACAATATATGCAAACGATTAGAATGAAGGAAAATGAACCCTACATGAAAACTTTACAAAATATGCCTAATATTACTAATATTCAAGTGTCTCAAAAAGGCATAAGCACATGATGAGACGATATGAAAGGCAAAAAGTCTTTTTTCTTTGTTCAAAGCTCGATTGGTTCCTCACAAGGCTACCTTCTTGCACATTTATATAAATCTGCACTCTAACAAGACTTTCAAGCTACATGGTACCATTGTTGTCATTAATTTAGGGAATCATAAATAATGTTACAATATTTAGCCTTTGGAATTTCTGCACTATTCAAGACTCAACAATAGTATTTGAGACCAAAAGTAAGACCAATTCATCTAATGAAGAAAAAAGAAGATTCAACAAATGAATGGTACAAACATGACTTGGCTCATCATGTAAAGGGAAATGGTAAACATAATCTCTATCTAGGAAACATCCCATCTGGTCAGGAGTCAGGATTTTACTCTTCAAAACCACAAAAATTCGCTTGCATGGTCAAAACTCGACATATCAAGCAAGGAAAATGGACAATCAACATCCAATCTGGTCATGACTTGCTCTTCAAAACCTTGGAAATTGATCGAATAGTGGAAGGAGTCGTTCGACAACATCCTCCGATAAGACTGGCACCAGCTTCATGCCATCTTCTTGTGAGAACCTCGAAGTTTTCATCTCCAAAACACTCAAGTGGCTGCATGTAACATACAATAATAGTTTTTCAATATTGCTTTAGGAAAACCATTATGAGAGTTTTTAGAAAGCAGTTAGTATGGAATACAAGGCCAGCATCATTAAATATATCTGATGTCATGACATTAGAGCACGAAGTTTCAAGAGGTCGAGAGTTCAAACCTCATCACTGTCCATTTAGAAGATGTTTAGCTATCCCCATTTGTTTTGTCCTTTCCAAGTGAGACGTATTTCCTTAGAGGCCTTTCCATGTGGCTCAAAGGCCAATGTGACGATGAATGCCAAGTGCTAATATTACTGTCTAACCTAGTTTCCCACATATTTGTCAGATTAAGCTTTCAGATATAGTTGTTTCTAACATGGTCTAATCATACCAGGTTTTGAGAAGTCCTAAATTCAAACCTTATCACCGGCAATTCAAAATATATTCACCCCCCCCCCCCCCCACCCACCCCCCCCCCCCCCCCCCCCCCCCCCCCCAAAAAAAAAAAAAAAAAAAAAAAAAAAACCACAAATTATGTTTTTTTCCAAGCAATACATATTTACATTGGAAGCCCTTTCATGTAAACCAAAGGCCTGTATAAGGGGGAGTGTTTGGCATTAAATTTACTTGACATACATTGTTCGTCCACAATCCATTAGTTTGCTTTTTGATAAAGTGGCTTCTGACAAGGTAAAAGAACAAAAATAGCTGCTTCAATCTCAGTACAAATTACACATGTTCTTTTATAACTACCATGATACCTTATCAAAAAATTTATGAACGATCGTGGTATATTGTAAACACATAACGCAAGTAACCTAATAAAATTAAAAGGAAAAGAACTCGTAAAGAAATTTTCTGCTCACCAGCCATCTCTTTGCTTTACCATCCCAGACTTCACCGCTGTTCGGGTGAACAGCAATTGCTTTCTTAGTTAGCTGTAAACAGATTGGTAAAAGTTTGTTTATAACCACCACAATGTAAGAAGAAAAAAAGAATATCCCTTCAACATGCGACAAATTAATGTCTTAGGGTAAGTTTCCAGAAAACCTTTACCTTCCTCAATTTGAGAATAAGCTTCTCTATGCACTGTGGTGATGAACAATTTATTCCAACAATACTGACTTTGTCACTATTATTTAGTATGTCCAGGCATTCTTGAAAGCTCTCCCCTGAACATGCATTCTCACCATCTACTGAGCTGAAACAGATCCATGAGGGAATTTGGACATTTTCTTCATCGAGAAGCTCAGCAATAGCCTGTGAAGTGTATTTTATTATAACAAATTGTGGAAAATCTATAAAGCATTGGAATTATAATCACTTAGAAAATAAAAGGCCCTTGTTATCATGTCCTCGAGGGAAAGTTTGGTTACTTGCATAAGGATATCTAGGAAAATTAATAGGATTTGAGGATAACATTGTTCAGTTTGTTGTGCTTTTTGATTTTCTACTGAATCACTACAAAGCATGTGAAGTCTAATTTGAGGATTTTCTCAAAGAAGCTCCAATTATTACATGACTTAAGTAGCAAAAGTTGAGATCCTGATTACAACAATAATTGCAATTTCATGGAAAGAAACAGCTCAATAAGAAGTATCCAAATAGCATTATTGGATTTGCAACTCATTATTTTAAAAACACCTAAATCATCAATTACATGTAACCAAACAGACATAAAGAGAGTAACAACTTCATGGAACACCTAAGCTAGAAATGATATTAAAATAAAATTAAATACAGTTATCAATGAAAAAATAGTGAAGAAAAATTTAGGTACATGTGACAGTTTATCTGATTGGTTCCATAAGTCTATGCGGAATCAATCCAATGGAAGCATTACAAAAAAATGGTATAGACTTGGAGTACACTCACCAGGAAACTTTAAAAATCAAGTATATGAACTTATATAAAACTCAGAATTAGGAAACTCATTCAACCAAAAAGTTTCATCATGTCTATACACAGCACTGTCCCACAGTCAAATCATATATTCCACCAAAGTTCTTCAAAGTTGAATTAGAAGGAAAGATATAAGCAGATTTGAGGAATGTGGAGGACATGCAGATCAGAAAATGAAAGAAACAAGGATAACCATTGGATAAGGCCCCTAGAGGAAGATGTGGTACCCTGCAGTGATTCCATCAACCAGGGGACTCACATGGAAACATGTAACAGAGAGTTTGATATCATTAGTTTCTGACTTGCATTAATAATCTAAAACATGGGAAATTTTTTTATTCATAACAATCAAGTAAAGATCCCAAGATACCACAATGAATGTCATTAAGGACAATGTATCATATGGTCCTAGGTTCAAAATTTGATAGTTTGTTAGACAGACTGAAAAATGCCGACGGAACCTCAGCAATCATAAACAAAATGTACTACAGTTAATAGGAAGTTCTGCAAAGACTATGTTGACATTGTTAAGGTTCCAACATAATGAAGAAACATTCTAATAGGTTTTAATTCATGAGTCAGAGAGAAAAAAGATATTGCAATAATCAAGATGTTCATTGTACAGATACCATAGAAGAATAGAGTATTTTAGGTGTTTAAAACCATTTGACTGCTCAGAATTAGGATCAAAGTTGTTGTGCCTATTGCTTGTAAGGATTAAGACTACATCAATATACGACGCAGATCCCGAAGTGATCAGAAGAAAAACTGTTGCAGCAGAAGACAGTCAGGAAGATAAGAATTAAGAGACTCAGCCATATATAGAATTTTGTTTTTAGTAATTGACATATATTTTGTTGACGCAACACATTTTAAACATCATTACAAAAGTAGATTTTGCATAAGTACAAGGATAGAGAAACAATGACCTATACTTCTTTGAAATGTATGTCCCATGATTATATGAAACATTGAGGTTACTAGCATCATGTTAAATGTTGTCTTGGATTCTGGCAGAATATCATTGATACAATAGATCTAGTCAAAGCGAGTTCGATATCTGCCAAAGATTACCATATACAGCATCCAGCAATTTATATATAATATGTTTGTGTTTGCTTTTAGTTGTTTGGTTGATTGTATGATGTCAGTGTAACAGTAGCCACAGATTTTCCATCAGGCCAAGAAGGACAAGGTTATTTGGTTAGCTGACAATTTCAATAATTTTTCTAAAGCTTTCAACAGGGAATGAGCATGCCACTTCAGCATTTTCAGAGAACTTGTTTTAAGCTGTGAGATGAAAACACTGGAAGAGCATTGTACAAATAATTGCCTAAATGCTCGTCCACTTTTTCCCTCCTTGCCTTTTCAACCCCATGTCCCACAGTTTCCCATAGTTTTATGTAACCAAACACAAGAGAAGACACAAGTATTGGAAGAGTAGACATAGGCGTTTTACTCTAATTTAGTAAAGAACACTAAGATCCCAAAAATTTGGGATAAAGGCTTTTTGCTGCTGCTGTTATGGTTGTTATTGTTGTTGTTACTATCTCATAGCATTGCAACGGAAAATTAATCAAAAAGATGAACAAACCTGAGCTTCAAGTTTATTTGGGATTGTCTCAAAGGCTAGTAAATCTGGGCCAGCATCCACTAGAACTTGCAATCGCCGTTTGTGAAAATCTTTCAGCTTATCCAAGCTCATGTCCTCTCCGTAGTAACCACTGACACATAGTTTGCAAAAATATACTTTTAGAGAGAATGGTTTTAAATCATTAATGCAGCAAGAGAATATATTGCAAATATTAAAAGTTAAATGCAGATTCAGTTTCTTTCACCACAGTCTAGAACCATGGATCTGGGATTGGCTAGAACTCTTCAGCCACTCAGAAACCAGTAAACTGAGAGTCTGAGATACAAAATCTAGCCTAATTGACCACTCAACAATAAACAAGGCAAAATGGTGATGCTGATCAAATTGCAAATGATATTATAAACATATACCTATATTCTGAACCATCTGCAAGATATGCTCCATAGCTCCCAATAGAAGCAGCCACCATTGCATGGTTATAATTATGTGTAGGATACCTTTGAACAACTTTCCAAAACTTATCGCGGGCTTCAAGAGCCAATTCGACACTTTTTTGAAGTAATTTTTCTCCTTCTTTGGCTGTCAGCCCTTTGGATACAAATCCAGGGATCGTAGCCTATAATTCATAAAAAGAAAAAAGAAAAAAAACAAAGATTGAGCATGAAGAATGATATAAACAATTACATATGCCTTGGCATTTTTTTTGGTTTTGGATTTCAAACATCAGCAAAACTTTTTTTTAATATTTCTAATGTATATTAAGGAAACTGAACAAATTATTTGCTAGGCTGTGTTACTGCTTATTTCATGTTACAAGTTTAAAGCTCAAATCCCAATATTAGCTCTCATGTAGAAACAAGATAGGTTAGGGATAATTTCTACTATAAAACAGTAGCTCTCAGTTTCAGGTATGATATCGATCTGGAATTTTTTAATATAAGATACAACTTAGGTTGCACCTACAGCAGTCCTCAGGATACTTTTTTGAGAAAGAGTCCTCAGGATACTTGAATTCTACCTTTTGCATTTGTTATTGATGTTAATATACATTGTTATCCCACAACGCAATAGTTTAAGCTTGCCGGTAAACTGATTTACTGATGGTAAACTCAAAAGTAAGAAATGTTGGGTTTAAATCCCTCTATATATTTTGGAGGGGAAAAAAATCTTCATGTGTGTTTCACTATGCCTGTTGAGATAGTGTGTTCTTTCTTCCCTGTGAAGGAGAGTGTTAGGAATGTTGATGTACATTATCAGCCCAACCAAATAGCTTAAGCTTATGGGTGAAGTAGTTTGCTGACAATATTCCAACAGAACAAATAACTAAAAAGCCATAGAGAAAAAAGCTGCTTAGAGCAATGACTGATGAATCATGTGATATTGTCACATTGGTAAGCTGGTTACACGGCAATAATAGGATAGGTAGGAAAAGCCAAAAATCTTCAATTCTTGAACTATTAGCTGGAATCTGTGCTTTGATGAATTTATGTAATAATGGAAAAGTATGTGAAAAATACTATTGAAATTCTCCGAAATGGCTAAACCTCTTAGTAGCTTCAAAATATCATACTGTGCAGGCAACATCCTATAATTATGGTTACATTACTTGCATCCTTCATCAGAAACATAAAATCAAACCAAAAAACAAATTTGATTTATAATATTCATAAATTCTGGATGTTAACAAAAGACAGATACAATCAACTACTTGCAGAAATGGGAGCCCAGTCGCTGAGCAGCACACATGATGTGACCTTTAAACAAATGGAGTTTCACTGTCTTATAGATTAATAAGCACTGAACTGGGTGACCTAGTACATATGAATTTAGAAATTCAATTGGTTTTCACCACACTCCACGTACACTTTTTTTGACCTGAGATGAATCAGGAAAGATAATAGTTTTCCCTTTTCTGTTTTCCTTTGAGAAGATATTAAAGAAGAAAAACAAACCTGATAAGATGAAGTTACTAGTATATCTGCACCTGCCTCCAGGTACTGAATGTGCACCTGCATGATGATAGCCAAAATGGTAAATTATATAACATAATTTTGACAAGGATAAATAATTGATATAAAAAGGATTACATTAAGCTGAAGGCTCTCAAAGAAAAGTAACCAGGGAGCCGTTATCACCTAAGCTTTTCCCATCAAAATAGGGTCAGTGGACTTGAGAAAGCCTCAATAAAGAACCAACCAAAATTTTAAGACCAGCTGTCAACTTGATGTTGAATCCGTGGCAAATGCCTAGCCAAGTAACTGCTATTATGTGAGGGCCATGTCATTCAACCTTGAAAGCAATGATAGTAAATCTACCTTTTCTAGTCATGGCAGATAGGTCAACCCACATCTATGATGATGCAATATAAGCCCATGCAACAATGGAGTAATCCTCTAAATGCAGTAGGCCATGACAGAACCCAGCCAGAGAAGAAAGATGATATAGCCTGATGTGGGTATTACATTTCATCAGATTAATTTGCAAGTTTTGTTCCATCCACACTGCAAATGATGGGGATTGCTCTAGTCATTTGTATTAGTAGTTGTTTATTTATTTCTTTATCCTTTTAGTCCCACATCGGTTGTGATGGGAACTTCTTAGTGTGTGGGCCTATTTAAGGCCAAGACCTGTAGCTCATTCGATAGACTATGATGAATTGAATTGAACTCTCTTTTATTAAAGCATAATAATTTGTTTTACAAATTTACTTTTTGCATGGTGATGTGCGGAGTGGGAGAGAGATCTCCAGAGCGCTGGAGCCCAAATTCATCTTTATCATGTTCCTCTTTCTTTTTCTCTAACACCCTAATTTCTTTCCCTTTTTATCTTTCTCTTTTCTGCCCTGCATCAGCAAAACTAGCAGTAACATGTCATCTGGCCATTGAATATCAGATTTATAGGTTTCTTTTTGTGTCAGTGTATGCTTTTAAGACTTATTGCTAGACAATCAGATTGGTAATGGCTTAATCTTAGACACCTTTTCAGCTGAAAATTGCATTTCTTTAAGAAAGAAACAATTATATATTTGGTGAGGCAGTATGGGCTATTTGTTCGTGTAATGGATATGGTGCATCAGATGTCTTTTAAAGCATTTGATTGTAGGCGGCATATAAAAAAAATTTTGCTTGCATCTCCTCCTTGACACAATAAAGATTTTTGGCTGGAGAAATAGTGAAGAAGATAGACGGAATAGTTAGTAATTTAAGGTTTCGGCCACAAGTGACTTTAGCAAATTTCCATTCCCATCTGATGGTAAATTTTGAAAATGAAACCTAAAGATCTAGATATCACAAGACATATTAGGAATATACCAAGGAAAGCAAAATGAAACAATACCAGATTGGACACAATGTAATGTGATACTTAAATTTGGAAGTCCCATGAAAAAACTTCTAAAATATCACTAGATATCTACATGGTGAGTAATTGGTGAATGGAAAATATTCAAATTACTCCTTTACCTTTCAAGCAATCAGGTATAAACAAAAGAAACAAAATTCTTATCTTAAAAATAATAGAAGACAATTGAGCCCGAACTTGGAAAGCAAGTTCCAAAAGAATAGAGCAAGTTTCTTAGGATCCACTGTCTACCAAACATCAGCCATTCTGAGCTAGTAACAAGTTCATGACCAAGTTATTAATAGCAAGAAGAGAGGATCCGATGTCAAACATGCCTAGTTGGCCAGTAGGCAGATTTACCTTTCTTTAAAGCTCATGCTATCTTGGAGCAAGTCTCCAAAATTTCCCTAGACCAAGAAGAAGTCTAGGCAAAGAGGTCAAGTTGGGAATGTTGAAATACATTGTTAGCCCACAACCCAACATAAACCAAGAGGCCAATCAAACTACATTGCCCTACAATATCAAAGGTATCCCCACAAAAAGAAATAGTAATTTGTTCTTTCTTGTTATATATTTAGGATGCTTGAATTAAAATTATTATATCATGTTTAAAAAGCTATGATTTCTGGACATGTACACGAATTTCATACAAAACATGATGTGTTGGACATGGCAAACCACAAAAATCCAAACATGAGGAAGCAACTTTCAACGGACACAACTTTTCGATAGGTTGGCCAACTGGGTCCCATCAAATCGATGCTCTGATATGGATGTGGGAAAACAATAAGGTGTTCATTGTTAGGTCCTCGTACCGCCTACTTGACTCCATGGAGATCCATAGCGCGGTGGCCGGGCTCATTTGGTAAGCCCATGTTCCCCTTAAGGTTAAAGCCTTCCTCTGATATACATGTAGGAATGCTATCCTTAACAAAGAATAACCTCGCTAGGAGAAGGTGGCATGGACCAAACGGGTGTGTCCTTTGTAATGAGGCGACAAAGAGGTTGATCACATCCTCTTGTTGTGTCTGTTCGTCAGCCTCATTTGGACCGCTTCTTGCATATACTGCCAATCAAATCTAAACCAATAGTTGTGCGGGACTTCTTTTCAGGATGGGTGCATCTTTCCGTCCCCAAGAGGGCTCTTGGGATTTGAGTTTTGGTCACAGCAGTCACATGCTGGGCCATCTGGAGGGAGAAGAATCATAAAATCTTCAAATGTATTTCTCGTACACTGTCACAGGTGATTCAATGTGTTTTGGTTGATGTCTCCTTTTGGAGAGATCTTTCGTCGGATGCTGCTAGAGCCAAAGCCACAGCCCTCTCCCCAGATGCCGCTGCTTCGGATGCAACCTCTAATGACGGCTTAGATGACATCCTGATGGATGCCTCTGACCCTGAGGAGTGGTCTAGGCCAGTGGCATCCTGCCTACTCCTTTTGACAACTGTTGACGCCTTTTAGTCAGCCATGTGTGCGGTTGTAGTGAGGAGAGAGGCTTTTTGCTTTTGGTTGCTTTTGTTTTTGTTATGTATTCTCGTTTAGCTTGCTTGTTTCATTAACTACTTTTTAATGGAACACGAGGTTTTTTTTCCCAATTGTTTTGCTTCAAAAACTATATCCGTACATTTTCTGGGAATATACATATTTAACTCATATAATAGATATATGGTTTGGTTTGTTATTCATATACGAGATAATCTAAAACAGTAAAGTGATTAAGATAAAAACAATAGAGCAATTTAAAAAAAAACCCTTCTTAATAAATAAATCTAAAACTCAAACTCTCCTAAAAGTTATTTCAAAAACCGATCTCTGACACACCACATCGGGTGGGGGGATTCGCCCCGCCAGTGTAGCGCGCGCATTGGCAGAGGTAATTTTTTCTTCATCCGGGATTGGCAACCCCAATCAAAGCTTATCATTTTTCTGTTGTACAGTTCTTTGCCCACGATTGTCAAACCCGAAGAAAGACTTAGATTTTTTCGGTTATTTATTTGTCTGGGATTGGTAACCTCAGATAAAGGGATTTATATTTTTTTTTCATTTTTTTTCCTTTGTCCAGGGTTGTTCGGGATTGTCAATCCCGAACAAAGAGAAGTGAAAAAATTTTCCTTTCTCTCCTCTCCCCTCTTTTCATCTTCCTCTTCTCTCCTCCTCTAAGGCACCCACAGGGCCCGGCAGCGACGATGAGGCCTGGTGGGTGCCTTAGAGGGAGAGAGAGGAAGAGTGGATGAGGGATAGAAGAAGAGAGGATAGAGGGGGGAATTGAAACTTTTTTTAACTTTTCTCTGTCGGTTGTCAACCCCGACAAAGAGAAAAAAATGACAAAAAAATACTTTCGTAAGGGGGTGTCACACAAAGAAAAATAGCTAGAAAAAAATTTATCTCTTTGTCCAAGATTGATAACCTCGAACAAAAGAGAAAAACTGAAAAAATTAAATTTCTCCGTCCGGTGTTGTCAACCCCAGACGAAGAAAAAATTGATCCCCGCCAGCGTGAGTGTCACACTGGCAGGGCGTGCCAGAGATCAATTTTTAGAATAACTTTTAGAATATATCGATTTTTGGAATAATTTATTAAAAAAGAGTTTGGTTTTGAAAAAAATACCAAAAACATAACATACTTCGGGGCTGTTTGTTTCTCCGCAAAAGGCCGCAAAATCGTAAGTCGTAAAACCTCTTTTCCATTTTTCGCTTTTTGTTTCGCTGCAAAACAACTTGCAAAATACAACTCTCATTTCTCACTTGCAGTTGCTACAGTTAAATTTGTGGTCATGTAAATCACACTTTTACACTCACATTTTCCCACTTGCAATTGCTACAGTTAATTTTGTGGTCATGTAAATTTCACTTGTGGTACAGTTGCAGTCCCAAAGCAGTTACTTGATAATCAATATATATTTAATATTATTAAATATTTAATATTTTTAATATTTTTAATAGTGTTTAATTTCTTATCTAATTATTTTATATTTGTATTTTTTAGTTTTTTTATTATTTTTAATATTGTTTTAATATTTAATATTTAATTATTTTAATTTAATATATTTATTTAATATTGTTATTTAATACTTTAATATTTTATTAATATTTACACCAATTTTCTTAATATTTTATTTAGATTTAATATTTTATTAATATAACAATAATATGCTTTAATATAAAATTATTATATATTTAATTTATTTATTTCTTAATATAAATAATTACTTTATTAATATTATAATATACTTTAAAATTATATTAATATTTTATTATGTTAATATTGTAATAATTCATTATAATAATATCATAATAATATTTTATTATTAAATTTATAATTATATTTTACTTTGTTTATTTTATATTTTTATAATATTACAATATTATTAAAATAAAATTTAATATTATAATAATCTTAAGTATTTTATAATATTATAACTATATTTTATTATTTTTTAAGATTTTTTTAATATTTATATTTTATTAGTATCCTTAAAATTTTATTAGTAAAATTTAATTTTCAATAGTATATTTAATTTAATAGTATTTATAATATTTAAATCACTACTACAGTTAATTTTGTGGCCAACTTTTTCACTTACACTTTTAAGTTACCAACCAAATACCGTAAAACACATATACTTTCTCATTCACACTTTCACTTTACCAACCAAACACCGTAAAACACAATATATTTTTCCATTTACAATTTCACTTTATCAACCAAACACTGTAAAACACAATATATTTTCTCTACTACAGTTCACTTTTTTCGTTCTCATTTTACGACTTACGACTTGTGACGTTTTGCGGCGAAACAAACAAGCCCTTCATCTTACACATATTTGTTCGATGGATAGAAGTTTGCACTTTTGATTATTCAGACTCGAATGGGCATGCCTGTCACGTCCAGCCACGCGGACATGCCAAAATTTTGGGTTAAGGGTTCAAATAAACTTCATTTTCACCTTAATTTCTTCACAGTATCTAAAATATTATTCACATTTGTTGTTGCCCTTTCCCTTTCCTACAGATGTTATGGTCTCAATTATCTACGGATTCACAATTAATAAATTGATAGAGCAGAGGAAGAGCACCTGTTGGATGAGCTGGGGGTTTGAGATGAGGCAGAGAGCGCTCCAGAGGGGATCGTGGATGTCAGCGCCGAGGAGCTCCAGCTGGGTGGCGAGGCCGCCGTCGATGACAGCACAGCCGCCGGCCTTTTCGATCAGATCCTCCACCGCTCCCTTCTTCAATCCCATGCTCTACTTGAATTGATTTTGAAAAAGAGTAATGTCGGTGGGGACTTTGGATTTTGAAAGTCTGAATAAATGGATGTGACCTATATAAGAGAGAGAGAGAGAGAGAGAGAAGAAGAAGCGGGGCATGTGACGGTGGTATGGGTAAGTGTAAGTGCGTAGGGAAGAACTTGGACTGATTCTTGAAAGCGCGTGAATCGGGCCGGGAAACGCGCAAAGGTTCGTTTCGGGGAGCTGTCCTGTGTAAATTATTGCGAAGCGACGAGAGATCCAAATCTAAAATCCCAAAGAGTAGAGTGGAGACAGGGGAAGCACCAAGCCCATGCTTGCCAAACACGGATCGGTACATGCCATGGCCCATGGAGTGGGGTCTAACAATGAAGAAGAATGGTGGCACTTAATTAAGGACGAGGAGGACTAAACTACTATGCTATGATGTCAAATTTTAAATTTTGGTTTTCTAAAATATAACTATTCATCTTTATGCTAAAGTGTTTTCCCTATTGCATCAGATTAAAATTATAGATCCCGAAATGATTTAATTGTTAAAATTTGAAGCATGACTCATTGGATGAAGTGGCCTCATTACTTTTAGCCGTTAAAATGCAATCGACAAGCATTATTGTTCAAAAAAAAGGATCCCCTAATTTTAGTCTGGACTCATTTGAAGGGCCAAATTTGGCTCTTCAAATGGGTTTTCCCAAAATTTGGGCCGTCAAAATACATGCACTGGAAGGGTTGTGGAGCAAATTTAGGGTTTTTGGGTTTAGCCTCATGTATTGGGGATAGCCTAAGGGCTTGTTTGACAAGTAAAGTGAGTTTTCTTTGAGAAAATCTAATTTTGACATCAATCTGTAAAGAAAAATAAAATTGAGGCTCAGCTCATTTTTCACCAAAATCATGTTTAGAGTCTAAGAAATCAGGGCAAAGAAAAACAAAATTGAGGCACACATGTTATGATAAAAATCAGACCCTAACATAGCCCAACCACTAAAACAACAATGGAACCCATGATCTTATCAGAATTCCAATGTTTTTCCAGCTAAAATGGGAGGAAATCTGACAAGGCCATTTTTCAGTTAGGCCCACAAAATTCAGCACTTTTTTTTAGCTACACAAACAGGATTAGATGAAAAAAACTGTGGGGCCCACATAGATCATAGAAAACACACATTTTCTGAGTTATTTTTCATCAAACAAATTAGGCCTAACCTCCTAGAAAAGGAAAAAGAGAAAGAAATTTAGTTTTAGGTACTGATTAATTTGATTCTCTCGTGCCCCATGATGATCCAAGGAATAAGAAGGTTGTGTCTCAAGCGCATGAGAATAAAGGAAAAACACAAATCGATTTCTCTGCAAGTAATGTTGATTGAACTCGGGTCTGGAGGCCCCAGTCACTGGCACGTGTTCAAAGTTGTGGCCACAAATAATTGAGAGGGGAGATGATTACCCCTCCTGGTTTTTTGGGGCCCTGTGATAGCCACGTCCATGGGGTCTGCAGACCCCGGGTCTCTCTGCTTTAAAACAATTGTCACATTTACATATGTGCTTAATCAAATGTGACTGTGCTCGTGACTACAAAAAAGTAGGCTTGAAACTTTGTTATTAAGGGTCTGTTCGAATGGAAAAATCTATTCAAAAAAACTATGGCGATGTCCCATCCTGTTGCTATTCACACGAAATGCAAGCGCGGGCTCTGCGTTTTGCATCTTTCGTCACGCTTTCAAAGCCTCAGCGTGACTAAACCGTCAAAGAGAAAAATACCCGCCGCATCAGCAAAAAGCGGGCTCCACCACGAGATTTTTTTTTTAACAACCAAACAAAAGAAGTGAAAATCTGAATGACGCGACTGTGTACAATATTTCAAGGGGATTTCTATAAAACAAGCGCCTCCT
Source organism: Agave tequilana (assembly GCA_038442645.1). Classification (NCBI taxonomy): domain Eukaryota; kingdom Viridiplantae; phylum Streptophyta; class Magnoliopsida; order Asparagales; family Asparagaceae; genus Agave; species Agave tequilana. The sequence goes on along the minus strand of JAVJIF010006216.1, from coordinate 181,467 downwards.
AACACTCAAAAATTACTACTAAAGATTCCTGTTAGCAAATAGCAACCTGTAAGTAAGTCGCAACAAAAAATATCTTCCAAGAAACATCATAAATAAAAGAAAGCAACAACACGATAAAATTTTAAAGGACCCTCTCACTAACAAAATGAAGTTATAAGTAACGAACAATGCATTAAACTGGGAGTAGGTCCACCTTGCCTGTCATGCCTGAAGGAAGGAGTCCAGCCCAGTGCAATCTAATCATCATGAGTTCCAATCAATGCCTCTGTGCCATTACCGTCACTCTGTTCTTCTATTTTTCTTCTACTTAAATTCATCGATCTCGGTTTTGAAGTGAAGATTACTGGGGAGCAAACTTACAATCTGCCCAATCACCGATGTCAGAGAATGAAATATTCACACGCGATGGGGTTCAAACTTGGGATCGTAGGGAGTTTGAAGGTCTAACCGACCCAGGCCTACCAAAGAGACACCCGCAGGGGACTATGTTTGTCTAGATGATGCACAAAGTTGCATCACAGATACCACTTGACTTGGCTAAAAGGAGATCAAAGAGAAAGACACGAGTCAAGATATCATAACCTCTTCATAACATGTTGTTCATACAAATTTTCAAAATTCGCCAAAATATGCTTATCCACATCCCCCCTACAAGAAAAAAAAAGAAAAGGAAAGAAAACTAGGATTTTGAATTTCACCCTTAAAGCCTGACTTTCTGAAATTACTTTTGGGGCAGTTCTATAGTGATTAGTGAGTTGTTCTCAAATTTCACCTAATGTGGAGGGGGGGATCTTCATTTGTGTCCATTAGAGCACTTCCACCGTAGGGTTTTTTGCCTGATCTATTTGGTGGAGCCAAACCATCAACCTTCGAGATTTTGCCTCTCAATCCCCTACTTAGTCACCGAGTTGGTAAGAGTTAGATTCTAACAACTTCCTCATTTAGGGGGCGTTTGGTTGCAAGGAAGTGAGCGAAAGTAAGGAAATGGGGAAGTATAATTGTTCACTTCCCTATCTATCCAAACACCGGGAAAGAAAAATAAGAAAACTCCTTTTCCTTTTCTCTTTTCTCTTTTACGCAACAATTTTCTCACTTCCAGAGTGCTACAGCTAATTTTGTGGTCATGTAAATCACATTTTGATAAGTTGTAGTACAAAACAGTTAATTTTTTATCATGTAAATCTCACTTGCATTCTAATTACAGTCCATTTTTTATTTTTCTTAATTAATTTTTATTTTAATAATATTTTTACGGTCAACTTTGTGGTCAACTTTTCCACTTCCACTTTCAATTACCATGTAAACACTAAAAAAGACAAAACATTTTCCAAACCACACTTCCCAACAACATCCAAACATCGAAAAACTTACTAACCAATTCCCAAGTTTCAAAGGGAACTATTACCACTTTCTCACTTCTTCACTTCCTCACTTCCACCGTTAACCAAACATGCCCTAGTCAATCTCCTAATGAGTCCGAGTAATCCTAGGGCCAACGTCTAATTAATTTTAAATTAGGGTTAGTTTGTGAGTGCAAGGAAGACGGTTTATGGGCCAAGGAAGAGTAATGACGTTCCCACCTTACATTATTTAGGGATTTTGCGCTTAAAATAAATTTAGTGCACATGTACAAGTAAATAGAAAAGAATTTACTTAAAAGCAGTAAATCAGTCAAAAAGTGCTTCCTAATTTATATGCAATGTAGACGTATCTCGTTTCCAGCACACTTTAACAGAATTTAAAGAATTGAAATAGATACGTGTCTACGATGCAAGAGTCTAAATAGTTTTTTTAAGTTAATTAATAAATAAATTACTGTTAAATTATTAGCAGTGTGCAAAATATTCAAACAGAAAAATCTAATATCATAGAAAGTAAACTTTTGCAATTTCAAGCAGCCCTACAGAAGATAGGTAAGTAGTGAACTCAATCAAGCCACGTTTACGCGGCTTTGTTGAGGGCGTAGGGGCTCTGCTTTGGATACAGAGTCCCAGGGCCACTTAAATGTATGTATTTGCAGAAGGTTTTCCTTTTCTCCAATCCTGCACACAGAAACAGAGAAATTAGGGTTTAACAAAGAAAATTGTGTCGTTCTCTCCACGGCAACACGTCAAAATTTTGATTGACAGAGAAAATAGAGTAAAAAGGTTAAAATTAAGAAGTTTCTCTATTTTCTTGTAATTAATCCGTTGAAGTAAGAGCTAAACCGGTCGATCCGCAGGGAGAGATGCGATGGAAGCATTTCGATACGTCTCTGTATAAAACTTGAAAAGAAAGATGATGATTATAAAAGAGTTGAGAGAGAGGCTAGGGGTCCTGTAAGGAGGAGATCTTCCCTTCAAGTGTCTCGCCCATTAAGGGCTGCTAATGGTGGCTGAAGGAAAGACAAAAGCTCTCCTCTAGTGCACAGTCTCGATCACCACGTCGTCCTGCTATCAATGCCAAGCCAAAGTAGCTCTCGCTCATCGAAGCTGTACACTGAAGACGAAATGTTGGGCATCATTAAGAGGCTGCAGCAGAGAGATGCCTCTCTCTTCCCCCTCCTGACAAAATCACCATCTCCTCCTTTGAAAGAAGATGAGGAGTGAGTTATGGCAAGTCCAAATCTACAACGAAGAGGGAGAGGGCGGCATTGAAGGAAGCAATGGAGTGGAGTTCTTTGAAGAGGGCGAAGGGAGACCCACTAAACTTGAAATATCACCTCTTCTGCGGACTCGGCCATTGGAAAGACGAGTGCCCTTTTAGCCTTACTTGTTACTACTGCAGAAAGCCGGGCCATTTATCTTCTGAGTACGTCGCCAGACAGGCGGTCTGGAGGAAGGAGGCGAAGACACTCACGACGGCAACAAGAACAGAGTTCACGAAGGAGGGACCGGCTGTTGGGAATGTTGCAGGGACGTCAAAAGAAGGGGTAAATATGGCATCCAATATCGGTGCGGGGGCTGACAAAGATGCCTCTAAAAGAGGAGGGGGGAGGCGAAAGGAGAATGTTGCATGGATCAAGATCACCAAGTCAATGGCGAATATTAAGACCAATCTTAAAAAGAACCCTGGGACAATTAAAGTTGTCTTCGGATCACTGACAGTCCCTGACATTGTCGCCGGCTTACAAGGCACCGTGGATACTCTCAAAACTTGGAATTAGGAATTGAAGAAGTTTGGCGATGATTTCTAAGGCGAGTTTCCCTCAGAACTCGCTTGATAGAATTCTAAAATTCAATGTTTTGAAATGCAAGGATGGCTCGTTTTTGTTACGCTTCAAAAGATGGATAGGGGAGGAGCGGACCATATCGTTTTGCCCGGTTTCTCTGCTTGGGTTCTTATTTCACGTAGGCCTGTCAATGGGTCGGGTCCAGACCCGGACCCGACCCGATCAAGCGGGTATGGAAAGGGCTGCTCCGGACCCATACCCATTTACCCGTATACCTGTATACCCGATTATTAAATGGGATGAGTCTGATTTTACTTGAACCAGACCCGATTACCCATTTACATTTCAAAATATAAATATAAATAATACTAATAGAATTAAAAACCTAGAGATCTAGGCTCCAGACTCCATGAGTCAATGATCTCTTTGTGCTTTAAGTGTTGAAGACTGTTGGTTGACTAGTGGATGATCTTATTACTGTGTTTTCCCAAATAAATTAGGGGGCCTTGCTTTAAATTTTTTTCTTTATTAAAGTCTTTCATCAAAAATTTTCCCTTCATCTCTTACACCTAGTTGTATTTCATCCTTTATTGATATTAAAACATACTTTCTTTCTTTTTACAAAAGTTTTTTCCCCTCTCTTCATATATTTTTGTTACTATTTTTGTTTATGTATCTTGTTTTTTCTTTTGTTATGGGTTCGGGTAAACGGGTCTGGACTCGCGAGTACAGCGGGTCCGGGTATGGAAACTCACCTTCTGGACCCGCGGGTAAACGGGACGGGTATGGTACCCTCTTGGGTAAACAGGTCTGGATCTGGTACCACCTGTACCGCCCCGAACCCGACCCATTGACAGGCCTAATTTCAGGCCTTCTGATTCATGCATAGGAGTATTTCACTTCTGAGGATATTATCAGGTGATACTGTTGAAAATAATAATTTTAATCCTTATAAAAATAGAAAAGTCAAAGTTTGAGTTTGTTTAAGATTTTTAGAGTTTCTAAAATTTAGTCTTAAAATCATAATTGTATTATAATTAGTTTAGGAGTTTCTTAATTTTTTTAATAAAGTAAATATTGAAAATCACCTTGAGGGGGGGTGAATAGGTGATAATGCTAATCAATGCACAATTTAAAAATTATGATGCAACAATCTCACAAAGCAATTGAATATAGCAATGAATGTAGAGAGCAAGTAATAAGAGCAATGAAAATAGAGTAAGAAACAAGAGCAAGTAAACCAAACGCAAACACCGAGAATTGTTATCGAGGTTCGAGCACCCAGCTCTACTTCCCCGCCTTCCCCAGAAGGATTCCAACCACTTTCACTATCACAAAGATGTCACAAATACACCGGAGTACCCAACTCCACAATCTCAAATACAAGCAATCTCTGAGTAGTCAAAAGACCACAAACTCTCTCTTGCAAAATTCTCTTCCCTTACAAAGGTCCTTAGAGAACAATGAGTAGGAATGAAGCTCTTGTGTGTAAGGAGAAAAGAAAAATAAATCAGAGAGTTCTTGAAAAACACTTCAGAAAATGAGAGAGAATTTCAGCACAAAAACCAAGAAACAAAGCTCTTTTGAATGCCTTAAACTTGTGGAAATTTTGATAATTTTTCTAGTGACCAACCTCTCCCTAAACACCCCTATTTATAGGAGAGGGCTAGGGTTAGGAGATAAAACATATTAAGGCTAATCAGAAAGTATTAAAATCAAAACATGTCATTTAAACACACTTAAGTGAGAAAAGGACAAAAAATAAACCAGCTTAGAAACTAGCCGTTACTGTTCAAACGGCTAGCTCGGTCGACCGGCCCGGTCGACCGCTAGTTCAAAAAAATAGCCGTTGCAGGCTGCGGTCGACCGCCCGGCCGACCCAAAAATACAGGGAGCAGAGTCTGTCAGTCAGGCAAGTCTCGGTCGACCGTCCGGGTCGACCGTGAAACGCGCATACTGACACGCACAGCTGCCAGAACTCCGGTCGACTGGGTCGGCCGACCGTCTTGACCTGACATAGGGTCGGTCGACCCGGGCGGTCGACCGGCTCAGGTCAAAGCCAAAACAAAAATGAAATTTTAAGGAGAAATCTATTTTTAACAAAGTAGTTTTGAATAGGGATATATATAATGGATAGAAATGAGTTTGTAGGCTGAAGATTGTATACAAACTATTTTTGTACATATTATAGGAAATATGTTTGGAAACAAGATGTGCGCAAAAACGTGTGTGATAGAGCTTCAAACCTATTCACTATTCTTTAACAAAACTCTAAACTAAAAACAAATCTAATAAATTATCTTGAGCAAACTTGAAGTCTTGAGCCATGCAATGCCTTGTTAGAGCCTTCTCTTCTATGTTCCTTTCTTGATGTGCAAAATGTTGGCCCAAAGGCCTTCCACTCTAGTTCTGATGATGATTAACTCATGTAGTTATGTGTACTAATAATCTTTTGATTTTAGTTTCAGATCATTAATCAAGTTATTAGTTGGTGATTAGCTTCAACAAGATAATTTGGAAGCTTTCACATGTTGATTCAAGAGCCCGAGCGTCAAAGATCATATATAGCACTTGCTCGGTGGATCAAAGAGTTTTGGATCGAGTCGGCTTGGAGATTGCGCTCTACAAGAAGACTTTGGTACCATAGTTTAGTTTTGTGTTTAGATCCAAAGTGTAAAGATTAGAATAGTATGATATGCTCAAGTTCACAACACACACGTTTCATGTTTTGAATATTGGTTTTCGGTTTTTCGGTTTTAGGTTTAACCGATCTTGGTTTTCATGAATAGATAGATCAAAACAAGTTTACATGGTTTAATGTATATATGATTTGTTCTATATACATGCATGCTTAATTTCCTAGACAAACTTAGTTTTGACTTACTTATTCATGTGTTTTATGTTTTGGTATTTTTGACAAAACATATTTTGGAATTAAAGACAAAAACTATGATATATATATGTTTCATGTATATTGGATTTCTATCCATATGCATCATGCTTCAAAGAGTTTAAATATCATGTTTTTGTATTTGAATGAGTTTTGGACAAAGTGTATTTTCTATTCAAGAATCCTAGTTTTAGAAAATACAGTTTCTAGTTTTTGAAAAATATTGTAAGATACAAAATTAGTTTTAATTGCTTGATATTTGAGTCAACTTTTATCATATGTTCATATATCAATGCAAATTGTCAAAACTATTTTTGGGATTTTTAATAGTTTACAAGAATTTATTGGATATTTATTTCCTCTGTTTTTCTGACCTGTACTGTGTCTGCCAGGCTAGGTCGGTCGACCCTAACGGTCGACCGCACCATGTAGCCGGTCGACCGTCAGGGTCGACCGACGTGCACGGATACGTGCACGCTGGCTACACTTGTAGCCGGTCGACCGTGCGGTCGACCGACTGAGAGCAGTTTGCTCTCTGTTTGTTTGGGTCGACTGGGCGGTCGACCGGTAGCTGTCAACGGTCAGAATATGACCGTTGGACGGTCGACCGTGCGGTCGACCGGCAGGGCTATTTTGACAAAATCTGCTGCCAACGGCTAGTTTCCAGATTTGCCTATAAATACCCCATTTGTGAGAGTTTTTCTCTAAGATTTTTTATGCGAATTTTTTCCTACTCTCTAGTGTTTTCACAGCAATCAAAAGAAGTTTTTGGATTCAAATTGAACAATCTATTTGGTGTTTTTGTTAGGGTTTGGAAATTCAAAGAAAAGGTTTTTGGGAAAAAGAGTTTTGATTCATCTTCTATATCTTGGTTTCAGTTTTTTCCAAGAATTTTCTTTGTGATTTTGATTTCCATTCCATTGGTTTTCTCCACACTTGAGCAACATCTACTTTCTTATTCTATAGGATCTTTGTGTGGGAGAAAGAAATTGTTTGTGGTTGTTGTTTAGACCACCAAGTTAAAAACCCAATCTTTGTTTGGCTTTGTGCCTTGGGTTGTATCCCTCAAGTGGTGAGGTGATCCTTGTTTGCTTTGTGCTAATCCCTCGAGTTGTGAGGTGATTGTTTTGTTGGATTGGAGCTTGCCTCAAGGAGGAGGTTGTGGTTGTAAAGAGAGGAGTTGGGTACTCCTTGTGAGAGTTCTTTGTGGATTTGCTAGTGGATTAGAAATCCTTCGTGTGTCGAAGGCGGGGATGTTGAGCTGGGTGCTCGAACCTCGAAACATATCTTATTGTTTGCGCTTGATCCATTGAATCTCTCTCTATCTCTCTCTTTACTTTGTGCCTTGCAACTATTCATATTGTGCATTCATATTTGCTTGGCTTGGTTGTGTGTGCATCACTTCTTGATTGCACTTGAGTGTATTGCATTTAGTTTTTAAATTCCGCATTGAGTTGACTAGATTAGCATAATCACCTATTCACCCCCCCTCTAGGTGATCTTTCACAAAACGCCTTCTTTGCTTCATGAACCTAGAAGTTCTTGCAATAGCTAAGAAATGGCCTCCAAATATGGTACTAACCTGAAACTTATCTTAAACAAACTAATTAGTACCAAATAGCTCTTATTTGTTTTGTTATCATCAAAACTCTAAACAAATGGAGAGTGAGAGTGTAACCTTTTAGGCCAACAATCTCTCTTTTTTTGATGATGACAAAACAAATAGGCTATAAACAAAAATATAGGGGAGGAGAAAGCTCCCCCTCAAATTATACTATATTAAATAAAGAAAAACAATATAATTTGTAATTTGCAAGTAAACACCATGAAACCAAAAACCATAAACATCATGAGATATAAAATACTTGCAAAACTGTAACGCCCCGATCCTGGCGGATACGGAGACATTACTGCAACGTATATACGTAGGTCAGAACTACCCTCACGTATATACGCTAAGCATCAGTACAAGCAAGAATCAGAGTACGGAAGCACGTGGTGCATTATACATTCCAACATATGAGTACAATTACAAAGTTATCACCAGAGGTGACAAATATTACAATAATATTACATCACTGACATGCGCAATTGCGAGATTACAAGCAGATGTACAAGTATGAACAGTACAAAAGGCACTCACGAGTTTACTAAAGGAAACTCGTGAGGCACACAGGGGGGCCTGGAGGGATAAGACTCTGGACGGTCTGCTGGAGGTCCACGCTTCCGCTGCGCCACTCTGATCAGTAACAGGGAGAATCCACAGGCTCCAAGCTCCATGACCTGGACATGAGAATCCAGGGGAGTCAGATGAAACTCCCCAGGCGAGTGGTGAAGCAAAAGCCAAGTGGCGAGCAAGGGTAAGCACATGTATAGCGATAAAACCAAATAAAGCCGAGGGCGAGCAAATCTGATTGTATGGTTTCAGATCACGGCTCCATAAGACTAGTACGTCGAAGGAATAATCCAAACAAGGAAACCCTCATCTATATACCCTTATCTTATGTCACCATAATCTAAGCACATACAACCCGACTGTACTCCGGGCATGATAAGATAATGAGCAGGAGGCAGGTGGACACAAGGGATAAAGCAGGGTATGAACAGCTAATATTATAATAACCATAAAACTGAAAATCCGATGTAAAACCAGTACAAGCAATATGGTAAGGCATATCACAGATTCAAAGCCGTTTAAGCTGCAGGCTTCAGTATGCGTCCCATTCCACATACCTCTACTTACAACTTAAAGAGCCGGTTATTATCATGACACTTTATTATTACTCGTCTTACCCTGATATCTAGCTATGTGGACTAGCGTCCCAGCACACATAGATCCATATCCGAGTAAAGCAAGGTTGTTATTGGAAACCAGCGGGGGTATCAACGAACTATGTTTACAGTGGGTCCCGTGCATGCCCGGGACCACGGTCCAGGATTGTTCCGTTGCATGGAAACGGAAGCCAGCCGCAAGGCTAAACAGGAGGGACTTATGTATGCCCTTATCATAATGAAGCCAGGAATAAGGGAGCCAGCTCTCCCCTCGGTCCCCTGGAGGCCCTCAGGTCAGACCGGAAACATGATTGTACAATATACCTAATGCCACTGTAAACACGAACACATATTGATATCCGCAAGTTTCCCCCGACCCAATGCAAGTGGTTCCTTTTATGAATTATTAGATTAATTATCAATTTACGGGAATAACAAGAGCAGGACATGATCAGGAATTCAGGAGTTCAGGTCACTGTATATAATACAGGATAACAGGTCACTGATCATGATACAGGATATCAGGTCACTGTACATAGTACAGGATAACAAGACAGGGTTCCCGTAAATGTGATAATCACAGGTCAAGTATATCATGCCGGGTGTTAAGTGATGGCATGACAGGAGGATGATATTAGACAGGTAACCAGTCATGTCAAGAGATTGATATTAGTCCGGTGGCAAGTCATATCATAACCAGGGTCTTGCCAAATAGTAGCATGTCAGGTGTTAGGTGATAACAAGTCAGTTGACAGGTGATATACATGTGTTAAATAGTAACATGCATAAATGACAGGTATGAAGAAATGACACGGTGGTAGAATAGTAGCTGAGCACAACAAAGCGGAGCTGAGCAAGCTGGAGGCACAGGCAGCGAACAGAGTTTAGACACTAATGCGCTCTGCGAGGCTACCGGGGCACTCGGATTAAGATACGAGTGGAGAATCCGGCAGCAACTAACCTAAACGAATTTAGTGAATAAAGCACTGAGTGCTAAGCATGCTCACCAGGCGGAGCTGAGAAACCTGACGATCCCAATCACGCCTCTTTCGAGACAGTGAGGGACCGGAGGCTGAACTGAGAGACCTGCCGGTCCCAATCACCTCCCTTTCGAGATAGTGAGTGACCGGAGGTTGAAGGGTCCGGAAGCCAAGTATGGTATAAGGCAGTACAATACATCACAGACATGGTATATGTACAAGAAGGAAACTACCCTAGTACAAGCATTCGTCACAGAGCAATACATGTCCAGATATTGGCACTCGGCCATACACAAATACAGGGACTCAGCCCAATACAAAATACATGAAATGAAATACATGGAGTAAAACACATGTCGACCCGACGAAGCGGGGAAACCCAAATGGAGGCGAGAGCGAGGACACTCGCCTAAATCACCGGAAAGCCGAAAAGTCTGGAATCCATGGAACTCGCGCACGCACCATAAAATAATATATAAATGTGAGGAGAGAGAAAGTGAAGAGGAGAGAGAAAAAGTTAGAGAGAGAAACCTAGAGAGAGAAAGGGATACAGGGAGACGCGGGCTTCCGAGAGAGAGACGCGGGGGACGCAGACGCGGGAGTCGCGTCGCAGGAATAACAGACGCGGGAAAGAGCAGACGCGGGGATCGCGTCGCGGAAAGTACCAGGCGCGGGAATCACAGACGCAGGAATAGCAGACGCGGGGTTCGCAGACGCAGGGTTCGCGTCGCAGAGATGCCTCAAACGCGAGATCTGCGTTCAAGTGCGGACGCGAGGGAAACGCGGACGCGGACGTGGGTTCTGCGTCGCGTTAATACAGAAACGCGCGGAGCGCGTTAAGGGATTGCCTAAACGCGGGGTGAGATCCGCGTTAGGAAAGTCTTGGCGAGGAAAATCACTCGCCGACAAGATTCCTTGCTGCGCCCGACGAAGGGAAGTTCGGCCCCAATCCAAAAGGAGGGGCCGGCCCTGAGTCTTGCCGACGAAGAAGAGCACGGCCCCAATCCAAAAGGAGTGGCCGGCCCTGAAAGGGTCATGTCCAAATGGAGAAGACGAACAGGAAGAGGAACCAGGAAGAGAGAGAGAGACTCAGGAAAGAGAGTGAGAGGTCCAAGAGAGAGAGAGAGAGAGAGATGAAGGCAGGAGAGAGAAAGAGAGGGAGTGAGAACAGGAGAGAGTGAGAGTGAGAATAGGAAAGAGGGAGAGAGTCAACAAGAGAGAGAGAGAGAGAGAGAAATCCAAGGGAGAGAGAGGGACCCAGGAGAGAGAGAGAGTGGGGGGACCCATGGGAGAGAAAACAAAAGAAGGGGGGCTGCTGCCCCCCTCTGGATCCCGCACAGCGCCCCCACTTGGGGGTGCCCGGCCTGGCCGCCGGCCCTGTGGCGGCGCCGGGCGGCGCCGGCCACCGGAAGAGGAAGGAGGGGGCGGCTGCCCCCTCAACAGAACCACAGGAGGGGGCCTTGCCCCCCTCCAGCAAAGAAACCAGGGGGGCTGTTGCCCCCCTTCAACAGAGAGAGAGAGGGGTTTGCCCCCCTCTCTGGCCACGCACAGGGGCCCAGGTGGGCCCCTGGCTGCCCGCGGCCGCCGGCCACCGCCGGCGGCGCCAAGACCAGGGGTGGCTCCGGCCACCCCAAAGAGAAGAGGGAAAGGGTTTGATTTTGTGGTGGTGGTAGAATTGATGAATTTGGTGGTGTTTAGAGGAGGTGGTGGAGGAATTGAGGGTGATGGGAGGAGGAGAGGAGTTGGGTGGTTGAGGTGGTGGTATTTTGGTGGAGAAGAAGGTGATGGAGGTGGTTGATTGTGGAGATGATGAAGAAGAAGAGGAAGGTGGAGGTGGTGATGGTTTTTGAGGAGGATGGTGGAGTTGTGTTGTTGGTGATGGAGGAGATGAAGCTTGGCCGGAGTTTGGGGGTCCTCGCCGGCGTCGCGGTGGCCGGAGACGCCGGCGGTGATGGTGGCCGGAGGTGGGGGTTCGGTCCTCTCTTGGAGGAGAAGAAAAAGAAGAAGAAGAGAATGAAGGAAAAGAAAGGAAAAGAAAAGAAAAGGAAAAAGAAAGGAAAAAGAGAGTGATGGTGATGGGGATGTGATGGGGAGTTGACTGGGCCCACGTGGAGGGGAGTGGGTTGCTGGGCCGTCGCTGGAGTTGGTGGGAAAAGAAAAGAAAAGAAAGGAAAAGAAATAAAGAAGAGAAAAGATTAAAGAATAATAATATTATATTATGGCCGCGAAAATCGACTGTTCCGGAAAAATCCCCAAAAATACCCGGAGGTAGAAAACGTCATCCTAAGGAATAATATGAAATCGGTTTTCTAAAATAAAATCCCGTTTTCAAATTAAAAATCCGGAAGTCAGCCGCCGATACCGGTCTACACCGGGTCGGCCGGATTTTGATAAATTCTGAAAAATCTCAGAAAATGTATTAAAGAAGAAAATATGATTTTAAGAAGTAAAATGAAAGCGGAATCCAGAAATTCAACTCCGATTGTAAACTAAAAATCCTGGAATCAACCAGCGATACTGGCCGATACCGAATCCAGTGGAAATTTCATAATTTCATAAAATCCTCAGAAAAAGTATTTAGATAGGAAAAGTGATTTTAAGAAATAATGCCTAAAGGCACTTCTCGTAATTTCAATCCGTTTGTAAATTAAAAATTCGGGAATCGGTCAGCGGCACTGATCGACACCGGTTTTGAAGATTCCCAACTCAATTGAGGAAAATTCCAGAAAATCTAGAATATTGGAAAATGATGTTCAAAACTGAAATCGGTCAAATCGGATTAGTAGGAAGACCAAATCGAGCAAAGCACTGGGTTCGGGCCCTTGGTTCAGACTAGGGCTGACTCCGAGTCCACGAATCCAAATCCAAGACAAAACGTTCATATAAAGAATTCATAATACAAAACAAATACAGGAAGTAAATTGAAAAATACGATCGAAAAATCTGAATACGCAACTAAGTACGTATTCCGGGAGCGGGGTGTTACATTCCATCCACCTTACAAAAAATTGCGTCCTCGCAATTTCGATAAGGGGTAAAATGAACATAAAGGGGACAAGGGTGGAATTATACCAATTAAGATATGAAGCATTATAGGTAGGGCTCTCAAGTCGACTGAATAATAATCATCCTCCGCACTTCCGGCTGTATAAATCTGCATACATGATAATCTTCCGAGAGTAAGCCAGAATACTGAAGATAAAGGAAACCCTGATAGTCCTGAGCATAATAATAAAGAAGACCGATAATTAAGAATCCCGAATATCAGGCATCAATCACTCTGAACGATATAGTAGAGAATGTAGAATATCTGTAGAGAATGCCGACTACTGTCTTGTGAAAGATAGCCAGATCAAGATCGATCTGGAGAATACCAAGCTTCATAAAATTCACCGAAGAGATCACATAATAGCTTCATGCAGAACCAGCCACTACCTTCCTAGTCTATCATATCTTAATGTTGGTATAAGGGCTTCATAAAACCAAAACAGGGAAAGGATAGGAAGGATTAGGAATCAAAGGAAGGATGGCCAAGAAATAGATAACTCTGCACTTGTAGTTGGAATGTATAACCAAGACTCAAGTATTCCAGTTGCAAATTTCATTACCATTAATTTGCCCTCTGGACGTACTGAGGAAGTTAGAGCCTAAGCTCTGATACCAACCTGTAACGCCCCGATCCTGGCGGATACGGAGACATTACTGCAACGTATATACGTAGGTCAGAACTACCCTCACGTATATACGCTAAGCATCAGTACAAGCAAGAATCAGAGTACGGAAGCACGTGGTGCATTATACATTCCAACATATGAGTACAATTACAAAGTTATCACCAGAGGTGACAAATATTACAATAATATTACATCACTGACATGCGCAATTGCGAGATTACAAGCAGATGTACAAGTATGAACAGTACAAAAGGCACTCACGAGTTTACTAAAGGAAACTCGTGAGGCACACAGGGGGGCCTGGAGGGATAAGACTCTGGACGGTCTGCTGGAGGTCCACGCTTCCGCTGCGCCACTCTGATCAGTAACAGGGAGAATCCACAGGCTCCAAGCTCCATGACCTGGACATGAGAATTCAGGGGAGTCAGATGAAACTCCCCAGGCGAATGGTGAAGCAAAAGCCAAGTGGCGAGCAAGGGTAAGCACATGTATAGCGATAAAACCAAATAAAGCCGAGGGCGAGCAAATCTGATTGTATGGTTTCAGATCACGGCTCCATAAGACTAGTACGTCGAAGGAATAATCCAAACAAGGAAACCCTCATCTATATACCCTTATCTTATGTCACCATAATCTAAGCACATACAACCCGACTGTACTCCGGGCATGATAAGATAATGAGCAGGAGGCAGGTGGACACAAGGGATAAAGCAGGGTATGAACAGCTAATATTATAATAACCATAAAACTGGAAATCCGATGTAAAACCAGTACAAGCAATATGGTAAGGCATATCACAGATTCAAAGCCGTTTAAGCTGCAGGCTTCAGTATGCGTCCCATTCCACATACCTCTACTTACAACTTAAAGAGCCGGTTATTATCATGACACTTTATTATTACTCGTCTTACCCTGATATCTAGCTATGTGGACTAGCGTCCCAGCACACATAGATCCATATCCGAGTAAAGCAAGGTTGTTATTGGAAACCAGCGGGGGTATCAACGAACTATGTTTACAGTGGGTCCCGTGCATGCCCGGGACCACGGTCCAGGATTGTTCCGTTGCATGGAAACGGAAGCCAGCCGCAAGGCTAAACAGGAGGGACTTATGTATGCCCTTATCATAATGAAGCCAGGAATAAGGGAGCCAGCTCTCCCCTCGGTCCCCTGGAGGCCCTCAGGTCAGACCGGAAACATGATTGTACAATATACTTAATGCCACTGTAAACACGAACACATATTGATATCCGCAAGTTTCCCCCGACCCAATGCAAGTGGTTCCTTTTATGAATTATTAGATTAATTATCAATTTACGGGAATAACAAGAGCAGGACATGATCAGGAATTCAGGAGTTCAGGTCACTGTATATAATACAGGATAACAGGTCACTGATCATGATACAGGATATCAGGTCACTGTACATAGTACAGGATAACAAGACAGGGTTCCCGTAAATGTGATAATCACAGGTCAAGTATATCATGCCGGGTGTTAAGTGATGGCATGACAGGAGGATGATATTAGACAGGTAACCAGTCATGTCAAGAGATTGATATTAGTCCGGTGGCAAGTCATATCATAACCAGGGTCTTGCCAAATAGTAGCATGTCAGGTGTTAGGTGATAACAAGTCAGTTGACAGGTGATATACATGTGTTAAATAGTAACATGCATAAATGACAGGTATGAAGAAATGACACGGTGGTAGAATAGTAGCTGAGCACAACAAAGCGGAGCTGAGCAAGCTGGAGGCACAGGCAGCGAACAGAGTTTAGACACTAATGCGCTCTGCGAGGCTACCGGGGCACTCGGATTAAGATACGAGTGGAGAATCCGGCAGCAACTCGCCTAAACGAATTTAGTGAATAAAGCACTGAGTGCTAAGCATGCTCACCAGGCGGAGCTGAGAAACCTGACGATCCCAATCACGCCTCTTTCGAGACAGTGAGGGACCGGAGGCTGAACTGAGAGACCTGCCGGTCCCAATCACCTCCCTTTCGAGATAGTGAGTGACCGGAGGTTGAAGGGTCCGGAAGCCAAGTATGGTATAAGGCAGTACAATACATCACAGGCATGGTATATGTACAAGAAGGAAACTACCCTAGTACAAGCATTCGTCATAGAGCAATACATGTCCAGATATTGGCACTCGGCCATACACAAATACAGGGACTCAGCCCAATACAAAATACATGAAATGAAATACATGGAGTAAAACACATGTCGACCCGACGAAGCGGGGAAACCCAAATGGAGGCGAGAGCGAGGACACTCGCCTAAATCACCGGAAAGCCGAAAAGTCTGGAATCCATGGAACTCGCGCACGCACCATAAAATAATATATAAATGTGAGGAGAGAGAAAGTGAAGAGGAGAGAGAAAAAGTTAGAGAGAGAAACCTAGAGAGAGAAAGGGATACAGGGAGACGCGGGCTTCCGAGAGAGAGACGCGGGGGACGCAGACGCGGGAGTCGCGTCGCAGGAATAACAGACGCGGGAAAGAGCAGACGCGGGGATCGCGTCGCGGAAAGTACCAGGCGCGGGAATCACAGACGCAGGAATAGCAGACGCGGGGTTCGCAGACGCGGGGTTCGCGTCGCAGAGATGCCTCAAACGCGAGATCTGCGTTCAAGTGCGGACGCGAGGGAAACGCGGACGCGGACGTGGGTTCTGCGTCGCGTTAATACAGAAACGCGCGGAGCGCGTTAAGGGATTGCCTAGACGCGGGGTGAGATCCGCGTTAGGAAAGTCTTGGCGAGGAAAATCACTCGCCGACAAGATTCCTTGCTGCGCCCGACGAAGGGAAGTTCGGCCCCAATCCAAAAGGAGGGGCCGGCCCTGAGTCTTGCCGACGAAGAAGAGCACGGCCCCAATCCAAAAGGAGTGGCCGGCCCTGAAAGGGTCATGTCCAAATGGAGAAGACGAACAGGAAGAGGAACCAGGAAGAGAGAGAGAGACTCAGGAAAGAGAGTGAGAGGTCCAAGAGAGAGAGAGAGATGAAGGCAGGAGAGAGAAAGAGAGGGAGTGAGAACAGGAGAGAGTGAGAGTGAGAATAGGAAAGAGGGAGAGAGTCAACAAGAGAGAGAGAGAGAGAGAGAAATCCAAGGGAGAGAGAGGGACCCAGGAGAGAGAGAGAGAGTGGGGGGACCCATGGGAGAGAAAACAAAAGAAGGGGGGCTGCTGCCCCCCTCTGGATCCCGCACAGCGCCCCACTTGGGGGCGCCCGGCCTGGCCGCCGGCCCTGTGGCGGCGCCGGGCGGCGCCGGCCACCGGAAGAGGAAGGAGGGGGCGGCTGCCCCCTCAACAGAACCACAGGAGG
The DNA here is from genome assembly GCA_038442645.1 of Agave tequilana. Classification (NCBI taxonomy): domain Eukaryota; kingdom Viridiplantae; phylum Streptophyta; class Magnoliopsida; order Asparagales; family Asparagaceae; genus Agave; species Agave tequilana. The sequence continues at coordinate 164,680 of JAVJIF010006216.1, read as the reverse complement.
GGGCCTTGCCCCCCTCCAGCAAAGAAACCAGGGGGCTGTTGCCCCCCTTCAACAGAGAGAGAGAGGGGTTTGCCCCCCTCTCTGGCCACGCACAGGGGCCCAGGTGGGCCCTGGCTGCCCGCGGCCGCCGGCCACCGCCGGCGGCGCCAAGACCAGGGGTGGCTCCGGCCACCCCAAAGAGAAGAGGGAAAGGGTTTGATTTTGTGGTGGTGGTAGAATTGATGAATTTGGTGGTGTTTAGAGGAGGTGGTGGAGGAATTGGGGGTGATGGGAGGAGGAGAGGAGTTGGGTGGTTGAGGTGGTGGTATTTTGGTGGAGAAGAAGGTGATGGAGGTGGTTGATTGTGGAGATGATGAAGAAGAAGAGGAAGGTGGAGGTGGTGATGGTTTTTGAGGAGGATGGTGGAGTTGTGTTGTTGGTGATGGAGGAGATGAAGCTTGGCCGGAGTTTGGGGGTCCTCGCCAGCGTCGCGGTGGCCGGAGACGCCGGCGGTGATGGTGGCCGGAGGTGGGGGTTCGGTCCTCTCTTGGAGGAGAAGAAAAAGAAGAAGAAGAGAATGAAGGAAAAGAAAGGAAAAAGAAAAGAAAAGGAAAAAGAAAGGAAAGAGAGAGTGATGGTGATGGGGATGTGATGGGGAGTTGACTGGGCCCACTGGAGGGGAGTGGGTTGCTGGGCCGTCGCTGGAGTTGGTGGGAAAAGAAAAGAAAAGAAAGAAAAGAAAGAAAGAAGAGAAAAGATTAAAGAATAATAATATTATATTATGGCCGCGAAAATCGACTGTTCCGGAAAAATCCCCAAAAATACCCGGAGGTAGAAAACGTCATCCTGAGGAATAATATGAAATCGGTTTTCCAAAATAAAATCCCGTTTTCAAATTAAAAATCCGGAAGTCAGCCGCCGATACGGTCTACACCGGGTCGGCCGGATTTTGATAAATTCTGAAAAATCTCAGAAAATGTATTAAAGAAGAAAATATGATTTTAAGAAGTAAAGTGAAAGCGGAATCTAGAAATTCAACTCCGATTGTAAACTAAAAATCCTGGAATCAACCAGCGATACTGGCCGATACCGAATCCAGTGGAAATTTCATAATTTCATAAAATCCTCAGAAAAAGTATTTAGATAGGAAAAGTGATTTTAAGAAATAATGCCTAAAGGCACTTCTCGTAATTTCAATCCGTTTGTAAATTAAACATCCGGGAATCGGTCAGCGGCACTGATCGACACCGGTTTTGAAGATTCCCAACTCAATTGAGGAAAATTCCAGAAAATCATAGAAAATCTAGAATATTGGAAAATGATGTTCAAAACTGAAATCGGTCAAATCGGATTAGTAGGAAGACCAAATCGAGCAAAGCACTGGGTTCGGGCCCTTGGTTCAGACTAGGGCTGACTCCGAGTCCACGAATCCAAATCCAAGACAAAACGTTCATATAAAGAATTCATAATACAAAACAAATACAGGAAGTAAATCGAAAAATCTGAATACGCAACTAAGTACGTATTCCGGGAGCGGGGTGTTACAAAAACACTTAAACAAGAATTCATGAAAACACATCAAAAACTAAAAACATGTATAAGCTCATATGGAACCAAAACCATATGAACTCATATTTTTATCATAAAAACTCATTAACCAAAACCATATGAACTCATATTTTTATCATAAAAACTCATTCTCCCCCTTTTTGTCATACATCAAAAAGGGTTATGAAAACATTTTTATTCAATAACACAAACATTAAGTTCACCACAAATGAAGGAAAATATAGCAAAATCAAGTGGTTTAGTGAAAATATCGGCTAGTTGCAAATCCGTAGAAACATAATCAATATCTATATCTCCTTTCTAAAAATGATCTCTAAGAAAGTGATATCTAATCTCAATGTGCTTGGTCTTACTATGTTGATTTGCATTCTTTGTCATATGTATAGTACTAGTATTATCACAAAATATTTTTATATGGTTATAATGCAAATCATAATCAAGGAGAGTATGTTTCATCCAAAGGACTTGTGCACAACAAGCCCCCGCGGCAACATACTCCGCCTCGGCGGTTGAGAGAGATACGGAATTTGTTTCCTAAAGGACCATGAAACAAGACAATTACCAAGAAATTGACATGTCCCACTAGTACTCTTTCTATCTACTCTACAACCCGCATAGTCGGCATCCGAATAACTCGTCATAGAGAAATCTCCGGTTTTCGGATACCATAGACCCATTTCAATCGTTCCCTTAATATAACGAATAATGCGTTTTACCGTAATAAGATGGGACTCTTTGGGACACGATTGAAATCTAGCATAAAGACACACACTAAACATGATGTCCGGCCTACTTGCCGTTAAATACAAAAGACTTCCTATCATGCTTCTATACAATTTAATATCAACATTTTTACCTTGGTCATCTTTATTAAGCTTGGTGGTAGTTGCCATGGGAGTGTTGCAAACCTTTGAGTCTTCAAGTCCAAACTTCTTTAAGAGTTCCTTTGCGTATTTGGCTTGACATATGAAGTTCCCATCTTGCAATTGCTTGATTTGGAGTCCAAGAAAGAAATTAAGCTCACCCATTGAAGACATTTCAAACTCACATTGCATAACCTTTTCAAATTCCTTGCATAAAAGCTCATTAGTAGAACCAAAAATTACATCATCAACATAAATTTGCACAATTAAAATGTCATTATCAACATGCTTAGTGAATAGTGTTGTATCTACTTTGCCTTTAATAAAATCATTTGAAATGAGAAAACTAGAAAGTCTTTCATACCAAGCTCTTGGAGCTTGTTTCAATCCATACAAAGCTTTATCAAGTTTAAAAACAAAATTAGGATGAACATGATCAATAAAACCGGGAGGTTGTTCAACATAAACTTCTTCATTTATAAAACCATTCAAAAATGCACTTTTCACATCCATTTGAAAAAGTTTAAAATTTTTGAAAGATGCAAAAGCTAGTGTCATCCGTATGGCTTCAAGCCGTGCTATGAGTGCAAAGGTCTCCTCAAAGTCAATTCCCTCAACTTGAGTGTAACCTTGTGCCACTAACCTAGCCTTATTCCTAATCACATTTCCGGACTCATCCATCTTATTTCTAAAGATCCACTTAGTACCAATTATTGGTCTATCGTGGGGCCTAGGAACAAGGTGCCAAACTTGGTTGCGCTCAAATTGATTGAGTTCCTCTTGCATGACTAGCAACCAATAGAGTCCGCCTCGGCTTCGAGGATGCTTTTGGGTTCAAAATGAGAAATGAAAGCAAAGGTACCACATAGGTCATGGAGTTTGGAGCGAGTTGTTACCCCTTTAGATGCATCACCTAAGATGAGCTCCTTGGGATGATTTGTGGCATAACTCCAAGCTTTAGGAAGCGGTTGAGAGCTTTCCTCTTTATCCTCTTGAACGTCACCAATTGGTTCTTGCTTATCATCTTGAGCGGGTGAGTCCTTCAAGGATAGTCTCTCCATGTCTTCACCTAATGGTTCAATCTCTACAACATTCTCAACAAATACATTAGATTCTTCAAATTTAACATGCATGGATTCTTCAATGGTAAGTGAAGATCTATTGAATACTCTATAAGCTTTACTAGTTGTAGAATATCCAACAAAGATTGCTTCATAAGCCTTAGCATCAAATTTACCCAAGTTATCTTTAGTGTTCAAAACAAAACACTTGCATCCAAAACTTTGAAATATGCAACATTAGGTTTTCTAGAATGATACATTTCAAAAGATGTTTTGGAAGAATTTTTACATAAATAAATACGATTTGATATATAGCATGCGGTATTTACGGCCTCGGCCCATAGATATTGAGGGAGGTCATACTCACTTATCATTGTCCTAGCCATCTCTTGAAGTGTTCTATTTTTCCTTTCTACAACTCCATTTTGTTGTGGAGTTCTAGGACAAGACATTTCATGCTTAATTCCCTTTTCATCACAATAAGTCATGAAGAGTTGGTTAATAAACTCACCACCTCTATCACTTCTTATTCTCAAAATCGAAAACCTTTTTCTTTTTCAATTCTTTTTCGAAAAATCTTAAAATGAGAAAAAGCTTGATCTTTGTGTTCCAAGAAGAAAACCAAGTGAAACGGGAAAAATCATCAACTAAAACAAATGCAAATCTACTACCATTTAAGCTCTTAGTTTTAGTAGGTCCAAAAAGATCCACATGAATTAATTCTAAAGGCCTAGTTGACATGATATCCTTGATTGGTTTGAAGGAAGACTTGGTTTGTTTCCCAAGTTGGCACGCACCACAAATGCGGTCTTTCTCAAACTTCAAGTAAGGTATACCCTTCACCAATTCCTTAGAATTAATCCTAGAAAGATGGTCAAAAGATGCATGTCCTAATCTTCTATGCCAAAACCAAGAATTTTCATCAAAAGCATTTAAGCATTTAGTAGAACATTCCACATTAAGCATGTCAATGATATAAACATTATCATCACGAAAACCGGTGAGAATATAATCATTGGTTTTAACATCAAAAATCTTGCAAGAAGAATCATCAAAAACAACTTTAAGTCCACGATCACAAAATTGACTAATGCTAAGCAAATTATGTTTCAAACCATCAACAAGTACAACATTTTCTATAGTAGGAGATGCACCAATTTGAATGTTACCTATTCCAATGATAGTGCCTTTGGAGTCATCCCCGAAGGTGACGGAGCCACCTTCATCGTACCTTGATAGGGTTGTAAAGTTATTGATGTCCCATGTCATGTGTCTTGAACAACCACTATCAAGGTACCACCGCTCCCTACGTCTTGGAGCCTTGGTGTGTACCTATATCAAATAATTTAGGACTTGATTTTGGTACCCACATTTTCTTAGGTCCTAAAGAGTTAGTTTCATTAACCCAAACAAGATTATTTGATCTATTTACTTGGTCATAAAAAAATTTAGCCAAATGTCCATTCTTACCACAATATGTGCATCTATACACTCTACCATATTTAAAAGCATAGTGAGTGTGTGATTTGTGAGCATGAGAATTGTGAGCATGAAAAGATTTAGCATGAGAAGTGTTATGTGTAGTGTGAGCATGAGAAATCTTAACATGTGAATTTTTAGCATGAGAGGTGTGCTTTTTAGAAAACATTTCTTCAAGTTTCTTAGTGTTAAAAGCACAATCCTTTAAAGTCTTTTCAAAAACAACAATTCTAGTTTTTAAAGAAGAAATTTCTTTTTCATCAATCTTAGGAAATTTTGCTTTACAAGCAACTTTGTAAGCACTAAATTCATTTTGGGTAGAAATGAGAGTTGAAGAAATTTCATCTTTTTCTTTAGAAATAATAGCAAGTTGATTCTTAAGAAAAGCAACTTCCTTTTCCAATTTTGAGCATTCAATCTTTTTATTATCATATATTTCTGAAAGTTCAACAAAGGCATGAACAAGAACTTCTTTACTTAATTCATCATCTTCATCATCATCAAGAGATTGAGGGGTTACCTTTGGTGTGTTTGCCATGAAACACATATTCGCTATATCCGCCTCTTCCTCGGACTCGCTTTCCGAATCCCAAGTTGCCTTGTACGCTTTCTTTTCTTCCGGTTTCTTTGGCTTGAAGGAGGAGGTCATCTTCTTCTTGAACTCTGGGCAATCCGCCATGATGTGTCCGGGTTTTCGGCAATTGTAGCATATAATTCTCCTCTCCTCTTTTCCTTCAAATTTCCTTCGGAAGTTGAGCTTGTTCCTCCGGTACATTCTCTTCACATTGCGAACAAGTAGTGATAGCTCCTCATCTTCTTCTTCATCTTCTTCATCGTCTTCAAGAGTGGATGAAGACTTGAAGGCTATGGATTTCTTCTTTAGTGGAGCGGCCTCTTCTCTTGCTTTCTTTTCCATCTCATGGGTCTTTAAGTTCCCAATGAGACTAATTAGGTCCATCTCATCCTTGTCGTTCAATTCTTTTAAGGTGGTGGCCTTGATCTCCCATGATGTAGGAAGTGCCCGAATCACTTTTCGCACCTTTTGGTCATTGGAGATGTCATCACCTAAAGAAGAAAGAGCATTGGTGATTTTAGTAAATCTAGTAATCATACAATCAATAGATTCTTCATCAATCATTTTAAAGGATTCATATTGGGACCTTAAGAGATCTATCTTATCTCTCTTAACTTGTGAAGTCCCCTCGTGTGTGACCAATAAATGTTGCCAAATCTCATAGGCGGATTGGCAATGAATTACCCGTGTAAGGTCATCCTCATTCAAGGCGGTTAAGAGGGAATTTTGGGCCTTAGAGTTAGCCTCAATTCTCTAAAGTTGAAGTCGGTCCATGTGCTCTCATCACTATCGGGTGCAACATAGGATTTGGTCAATGATTTAGCTACTAAGCTACCTAAGGATTGCAAAAAGATAGTCATCCTAACCTTCCAAATAGGAAAGTTGAGTCCATCAAATTTAGGAGGAGTTTTGATGTTATCGGCCTTGTTTACTAGTGAATGACAAATGGAATGCAAATATTGATTAGCAAATTTTAAAGATCTCTCTATGGATGTTAAGTCAAAACCTAGAGTCCAAGCTCTGATACCAATTGAAAATCACCTAGAGGGGGGGTGAATAGGTGATAATGTTAATCAATGCACAATTTAAAAATTATGATGCAACAATCTCACAAAGCAATTGAATATAGCAAATAATGTAGAGAGCAAGTAATAAGAGCAATGAAAATAGAGCAAGAAACAAAAGCAAGTAAACCAAACGCAAACACCGAGAATTGTTATCGAGGTTCGAGCACCCAGCTCTACTTCCCCGCCTTCCCCAGAAGGATTCCAACCACTTCCACTATCACAAAGATGTCACAAATACACCGGAGTACCCAACTCCACAATCTCAAGTACAAGCAATCTCTGAGTAGTCAAAAGACCACAAACTCTCTCTTGCAAAATTCTCTTCCCTTACAAAGGTCCTTAGAGAACAATGAGTAGGAATGAAGCTCTTGTGTGTAAGGAGAAAAGAAAAAGAAATCAGAGAGTTCTTGAAAAACACTTCAGAAAATGAGAGAGAATTTCAGCACAAAAACCAAGAAACAAAGCTCTTTTGAATGCCTTAAACTTGTGGAAATTTTGATAATTTTTCTAGTGACCAACCTCTCCCTAAACACCCCTATTTATAGGAGAGGGCTAGGGTTAGGAGATAAAACATATTAAGGCTAATCAGAAAGTATTAAAATTAAAACATGTCATTTAAACACACTTAAGTGAGAAAAGGACAAAAAATAAACCAGCTTAGAAACTAGCCGTTACTGTTCAAACGGCTAGCTCGGTCGACCGGCCCGGTCGACCGCTAGTTCAAAAAAATAGCCGTTGCAGGCTGCGGTCGACCGCCCGGTCGACCCAAAAATACAGAGAGCAGAGTCTGCCAGTCAGGCAAGTCTCGGTCGACTGTCCGGGTCGACCGTGAAACGTGCACACTGACACGCACAGCTGCCAGAACTCCGGTCGACTGGGTCGGCCGACCGTCTTGACCTGACATAGGGTCGGTCGACCCGGGCGGTCGACCGGCTCAGGTCAAAAGCCAAAACAAAAATAAAATTTTGAGGAGAAATCTATTTTTAACAAAGTAGTTTTGAATAGGGATATATATAATGGATAAAAATGAGTTTGTAGGCTGAAGATTGTATACAAACTATTTTTGTACATATTATAGGAAATATGTTTGGAAACAAGATGTGCGCAAAAACGTGTGTGATAGAGCTTCAAACCTATTCACTATTCTTTAACAAAACTCTAAACTAAAAACAAATCTAATAAATTATCTTGAGCAAACTTGAAGTCTTGAGCCATGCAATGCCTTGCTAGAGCCTTCTTTCTATGTTCCTTTCTTGATGTGCAAAACGCCTTCTTTGCTTCATGAACCTAGAAGTTCTTGCAATAGCTAAGCAATGGCCTCCAAATATGGTACTAACCTGAAACTTATCTTAAACAAACTAATTAGTACCAAATAGCTCTTATTTGTTTTGTTATCATCAAAACTCTAAACAAATGGAGAGTGAGAGTGTAACCTTTTGGGCCAACAAATATTTGATTAGAAATAGGAGTTTGATTTGTATTATTTTGTCTATAAAAGAAGAGACATAATCAATATTTTGTAATTGAAAAAAAACAGAGAAAAACAAAAGTGAGAAAATTATATAGTTGAAAAAAGTTTGAATAAAGATATTTTTATTTTTTGGTTCTTCAAATAAAATTTTGTGTTCTTCAAAAAACAATAATGATATGAGAACTTAGTTCGTGTTCGCTATGTGAAAAGAAAATGACAAAAAAATAAAGAAGATAGCAATGGAATGTTTCAGCAATAACAAATACTACTCAATTGATTCCAATATTCAAAAGAGAAAATAATCAATTTTGGAGTATCAAGATGAAAATCTTCTTCCCCTCATAAGATCTACTGGACTTTGTAGAGGAAAGTTATGATATTCAAGATTCAAGCACTACACAAGCACATAAGATGGAGTTAAAAAATAACCAAAAGAAAATGCGAAAGCACTACTTTACATCCAACAAGCATTAGACGAAACACTCTTTTCAAGAACTATGAAAATCAGAGAAAGCAAAAGAAAAACATCAAAAATATTGCTGGATGTTGAGGGAACAGATAAGGTAACTATTTTTAAATTCTGAAAACTTTCATCGTGATTTTGAGAATTTATCGATAAAAGATTATGAGTAAGTTAAAAAATTCTACTCAAGGGTACAACAATAATCAATTAAACAAAAGCATTTGATGAAGATTTGAAGGAACAAAAGATAGTTTTGAAAAGGTCTTAAGAAGTCTAAATATAAGATTTGATTTTATTGTTGCGACAATTGAAGAAACTAAGATTTAATTAAGTTGGCAATTAATTAGTTAATGAGTTTTCTATTAATACATAAAGAGAGAATAAATATATCCAATGTAAATTCAGCTGAGAAAATTCTATAGTCAAAGGTAGACTTTGTTAGTTCTGACAACTAATCAATGTCACCGATCTAATTGGCCACTTCGGTAAATATCAGATGGGAGATTTTTCGTTCAATAGAACATTCCTTAATTAAAGAATTACCTTTCAATTTTCTTCCTTAGTTAAGTACTAATTAAATTGGAATTAGTCAGTCTCAATATATATTCTCAGTAATATTTAATGTATAAATATTCTAGCATAACTCATGTAAAAAGAATGTTAGTTTAATATTACAATATATGGAGTGAGGTACGCATATAGCAAATCTCCTTAAGACAATTACGTCCTTCACTATGGTGTAACGGGTTACTGGATGCTGATCTCCCAAAATACAACACTCATTCACGGTATTTGGATAGCACTACCAAATAACCATACGTCGAAGTTAGTCAATCGTACCTTCACTAATTAAAATTTCAAAGTTTGGAAGAAAACAAATTTCAAGTGAATAGTTGCCTTTATATGGAGGAATATTTACTGTAAGAGAAGAGAGAGAGAGAGAGAAGAATTTTGTAAATTCAGACAATAATTCTGAATTTCTATTTCAGCGTGTAGAAAAACTTCTGTTCTGTCTGTATTCTGTGTGTTTAGCAAAGATTTATATTTCAGTGTGTAGAAGAACTTTTGTTCTGTCTGTATTCTGTGTGTTTAGAAAAGACTGGGAGAAGTGTTATTTATAGTTCTCCTGGAAAGTCCATTGGAGGAAGCAGGAGCGGTTGTGACGGTTTCTGTCTGAATCGTTGCAACTGTTTTGTCTAAACCTTGCAACGGTTCCGTGAACCATTCCAACTGCACACCGAGTCAGGTAGTGGGCGGATCCGCATCCAAAATTCGCGACCCATCTGCACCCTTGTGGCCCGATCCAAAAAGAACTGGACCGAGTCCAACCCAGACCTCGGCTCCTGGCTTGGTCTTCGGCTCCGGCGGCGCGCGTGTAGGCATGATTTCCCCCAAAACATGTGCGAAAACTCCAAGTACCTGAAGAGCATACTATTTGTTCCCATCTTTTCATATTTAAACACTTTAACTTTTCAAACTATATCCAATGCGGAACTAAATTATTTTATCTTCCTTTAGTCCTCTTTAACTATTGAATTAGGCTAACTTCTGACTTAAATATCTCATTCATTTGGAAACAGAATTGAATATGTGAATATACCACGTTCCTCTCCAATGGAAAGAGAACACACTCTAACTATTATCCGGTTGATTTTATTAACGGATCACGCCTCAATTCAGCTCTAAGATCCACTTATAATTCTTCATTTTCTAACAGACTTAAAAAGTGGATCAAATGGCAATTTCAGAAAAAAATCTTTCAAGAAAGATTATGATAAGTCAAACTTTCAAGAGAAGAAAAAGGAAGACAGGAAAGTCATGATTGTTTTTACTGCAAGAAAATTAGTAATATTAAAAAATATTGTTGACAGTGATAATGCTCCACAATATACTAACTGTAAAAAATTTGAACGTGTAGAAGAAAAATATTGGTACAAGAATAAGGATCAACTAAACTTTCAAACAAGTAGTTCGAAAGAGGAAGAAAATTTTAGTGAGCGTTTACTTCTTTTCACTCATGTAAAAAAATGAGGAAAATTTATGGTATTTAGATAGTGGTTATAATAATCACATGACAGGTGACAAAATCAAGTTAATAGAATTAGAAGAAACTGAACAGTCTCATGTGCGGCTAAGGGACAGTTAACAAGTCAAAGTGTTTAGAAAAAGAAAAATTATCATTGAAAAAAAGAGAGAAAATGATATATTAAAGATGTGATATACGTGACAGGGTTGATAGAAAATCTTATTAGTATGGGCCAGTTGATGAAAAGTGGATTTTATGCTATATTCGATGACGGCAAGTGCATAGTCTACAACGAGAGAAATAAAGAATTAGTAATTTCAACGACACTGACAAACAACATGATATTTCATATTATATTTTCTAAATCTAGTAAAAAAAATGAGGAAAATTTATAGTATTTAGATAGTGGTTGTAATAATCACATGACAGGTGACAAAATCAAGTTAATAGAATTAAAAGAAACTGAACAGTCTCATGTGCGGATAAGGGACAGTTAACAAGTCAAAGTGTTTAGAAAAAGAAAAATTATCATTGAAACAAAAGAGAGAAAATGATATATTAAAGATGTGATATACGTGACAGGGTTGATAGAAAATCTTATTAGTATGGGCCAGTTGATGAAAAGTGGATTTTATGCCATATTCGATGACGGTAAGTGCATAGTCTACAACGAGAGAAATAAAGAATTAGTAATTTCAACTACACTGACAAACAATATGATATTTCATATTATATTTTGCTAAATCTAGTATGAATACTTTCAACATCCAATCATGTAATTATATTTGTGTTTTTGCGGAGTCTCCTTGTTTTAAGAAACAAGTTTGACGAAAGAAGTTTACAAAGTAGAAAGAAGAAAGCCATTAAGAAGAACCAAATTTAAAATTTGATTAATTCTTCAAAAGAAAAGATGCTCTTGGTTCGAAGTACAGTTACAAAAGGAAAGTCAATACAAGTGGATTCTATTATTGCATGTAGTTCAATGGAAAAATAAAAAGAAGTTGAAGCACTGATTCAACCACAAAGAAAGAGAAGAGAAAGATCTTGTAAAGAGAAGTCCAGTTCGGCAAACAATAACCAAAAGATCAGCAACACACAAAAAGTAGTTCAAAAGTTATGAAAAATCAAAGGCATTAAGTATTCATAAAAGATTCGAATTAATGGAGGCGGTCGGAAATCATAATTCAAATCCTAATGTAAATAAGAAAGTTAAAGTTTGAGTTGGTTTAAGATTTTTGGAGTTTCTAAAATTTAGTTTTAGAGTTATAATTGTATCAGAATTAGTTTAAGAGTTTCTTATTTTCTTTCAAATATTAGATTAGGAACAAGAGTTTGATTTTGAGTTTGATTTGTACTGTTTTGCCTATAAAAGAAGTGAAATAGTCAATATTATATCACAAATAAAAAAATTGAGGGAAACAAAAATGAGAGAATTTTGTAGTTGAGTAAAAGTTTGAATAAAAGATAATTTTATGTTTGAGTTTTTCAAATAATTTTATGTTCTTCTTTAAAAAAATAAGAGATTTGGTTATCTTCTCGAGGCCATGCGTCGTAAATCGACGTCTGGGCCCACCATATTGCCGCGGAAAACGCGGCATTTCCGCGGCAATACCAGGGACTTAGGTCCCTGGTTTTGGTGCGCGGATTCGTCTCCCTTCGGGGACCTGCCAAATATTCTTGGATTCGGTTATTGACGTCCAAATTTTTGTCAGACACCCGTCAATATATAGATTCAATGTATCTTTTAAAAACTCTCTAACTTGGTGTAACACCCTGCTCCCGGAATACGTACTTAGTTGCGTATTCAGATTTTTCGATCGTATTTTTCGATTTACTTCCTGTATTTATTTTGTATTATGAATTAATTTTATGATCGTTTTATCTTGGATCCGGATTCACGGACTCGGAGTCAGCTCTGATCTGAACCGAGAACCCGATCCTAGGGTATTACTCGATTTGGTCTTTCTGGTATTTAAATTTGACCGATTTTAGTTTTAAATATCATTTTTCAATATTTTAGATTTTCTATGGTTTTCTGAAATTTTCCTAAATTAAATTGAAATTCTTCAAAACCGGTGTCGACCAGTGCCGCTGACCGATTCCCTGATTTTAATTTACAAACGGAGTTGAATTTTAAGAAACGGCTTTCTCATAACTTCTTAAAATTATATTTTCTATCTAAATACTTTTTTCTGAGAATTTTCTGATTTTATCAAAATTCGGCCAACCCGGTGTAGACCGATATTGACGGTTGACCTTATGATTTTTATTTGAAAATGAGATTTTACTTCTGAAAACCGATTTCGTATTTGTCCTCAGGATGACGTTTTCTACCTCCGGGTATTTTTGGGGATTTTTCTGGAACAGTCGATTTTTCGCGACCATATTATAATATTATTATTTTTATTCCAATCCATTCTTCTCTTTCTTTCTTTCCTTTTCTTTTCCTCCACTGATCCAGCCCACTCCCCTACACGTGGGCCACATCCCATCACCACACCCCCTCTCTCATCAATCACTTTCCCCATCATCACCCCCTTTTTCCTTTTTCTTTTTTCCTTTCTTTTTCTTTCCTTTCTTCTTCTCTTCTCCTCATTTTTCTTCCTTCTTCCTTTCTCCATGAGAGACCAGCAACCAACCGGCCACCACTGCCGGCGCCTCCGGCCACCATGACGCCGACGAGGAGACCCCAACTCCGGCGGCCATACCCCCCTTTCCTCCATCTCCACCAACATCACCTCAATCTCCATCTTCTTCCTCCTCAAAGCCACCACCAACTCCACCTTCTTCTTCTTCATCATCTTCCTTAAATTAACCTTCACCACCACCATCTTCTCCACCACAACACCTATTTCTCCTCCTCCTCTCATCCTCTTCAACAATTCCATCACCACCAAAATCATCATCTTCACAACCACCACCCCTTCACTACATCAAGGGCCGGCCACCTCCTTAGGATTGGGGGCCGAGCTCCTCTTCGTTGGTAATATCTCCGGTGATTATTCCGGTAATCGTTCACGATTATTCCAGTAATCATTTCGGTGGCTATTGCAATCTCGCATCTGCCTATTTTCCCGCGTCTGCCTATTTTCCCGCATCTGCCTCCCGCATCTGCCTATTTTCCTGCGTCTGCCTATTTCCCGCATCTGCCTCCCGCATCTGCCTTCCGCATCTGCCTATTTTTCTGCGTCTGCCTATTTTCCCGCATCTGCCTCCCGCATCTGCCTTCCGCATCTGCCTATTTTCCTGCGTCTGCCTATTTTCCCGCGTCTGCCTATTTTCCCGCATCTGCCTCCCGCATCTGCCTATTTTCCCGCGTCTGCCTATTTTCCCGCATCTGCCTCCCGCATCTGCCTATTTTCCCGCGTCTGCCTATTTTCCCGCGTCTGCCCATTTTCCCGCATCTGCCTCCCGCATCTGCCTATTTTCCCGCATCTGCCTCCCGCATCTGCCTATTTTTTCGCATCTGCCTATATTTCCGCGTCTCCATTCTCTCTCCCTTTTCTCTCTCTACTTTTCTAACTCTTTCTCTCTCCTCTCCACTTTCTCCCTCTAAACATTTATATATTATTATATTTATGGCGCGTGCGCGAGTTCCATGGATTCCAGACTTTTTGGCTTTTCGGTGATTTAGGCGAGTGTTCTCGCTCTCGCGTCCATTTGGGTTTCCCCGCTTCGTCGGGTCGACATGTGTTTTACTCCTTGTTTTCATGTATTATGTATTGGGCTGAGTCCCTATATTTGTGTATGGCCGAGTACCAATGTCTGGACATGTATTGCTCTGTGACGAATGCCTGTATTATGGTAGTTAATTCTTGTTCATGTGGTACTAACATTGCAGGTCTCTCAGCCTTTAACCTCCGGTCACTCACTATCTCGAAAGGGAAGTGATTGGGACCGGCAGGTCTCTCCGTTCTTCAGCCTCCGGTCACTCACTATCTCGAAAGGGAAGTGATTGGGACCGGCAGGTCTCTCCGTTCTTCAGCCTCCGGTCACTCACTATCTCGAAAGAGAGGTGATTGGGATCGTTAGGCCTCTCAGCCCTCAGCCTCCGGTCACTCACTATCTTGAAAGGGAAGTGATTGGGACCGTCAGGTCTTCGGCCCCGCCTGGTTGTCATGATCAGCGTTCAGTGCTTTACCACTTGATTCGTTTAGGCGAGATGCTGCCGGATTTTCTACTCGCACTTTAAGCCGAGTTGTCCCGGTAACCTTACCAGACGCTCTAGTGTTAAATACTGGTTGCTGTCTATGTCTCCAGCTTGCTCAGCTCCGCTTGGTTGTGCTCAGCTACTGCTTTACTACATGCCATTACTTCATACTTGTCATTTACATGATACTATTTAACACATGTATATCACCTGACAACTGTTGTGTTATCACCTGACACCATGACATGATACTACTTGGCGAGGCCCTTGTTATGACATGACTTGCCACCGGACTAATATCAATCTCTTGACATGACTTGTTACCTGCCAAATATCATCCTCCTGTCATGCTATCACTTGACACCCGGCATGATATACTTGACTCTCATGATTATCACGATAACGGGAATGATGACCTGACATCTTGATGGTACAAACTGTACTCCTGTTACACATGTGATACCTTATAGTACGAACCGGTACTCCTGATATACATGTATTCCTGATATCTTGACTTGCTCTTGCTCATTCCCGAAATCTGATAATCATCTAATAAATCATAAAACTGGACAACTTGCATCGGGTCGGGGGAAACTTGCGGCTATCAATATGTGTTCGTGTTTACAATGGTACTAGGCATGTTGTGCAACTAAAACTTCCGGTCTGACCTGTGGGCCTCCAGGCGACCGAGGGGAGTGCTGGCTCCCTCCTTCTTGGTACCATCTTGATAAGGGCATCCTATAAGACCCTCCTGATCGCCTTGCGGCAGGTTCCGTCCACCAAGCAACGGAACAATCCTGGGCCGTGGTCCCGGGTATGTACGGGACCCACTGTAAACATAGTTCGTTGATACCCCCGCTGGTTTCAATAACAATCTTGCTTACTCGGATGTGGATCTATGTGTGCTGGGACGCTAGTTCACATAGATAGACATCAAAGTAAGACAAGTAATAATAATAAAAGACGCCAACTGTGGATCTATTGTCTGCGCTCGGATTACGGTGACATGAGATAAAGGTATATAGATGAGGGTTTCCTTATTTGGATTATTCCTTCGATGTACTAGTCTCATGGAGCCGTGACCTAAGCTTGTACGAATGGTTTTGCTTGTAATCGGCTTTATTCGGTTTTATCGGTTTTTATCGGTTTTATGATATCTGGTGTTATCCTATCTACTCTACTTCTCACCTCTCTACCTGCTCTTATCATATCATACCATGAGTACTTCCTGCCTGATATCACTTGTTACGTATCTACCTGCCTGTACATTTCCTGCTCACGACACGGTTTTCAATACATGATTATGATTCGGTTTTATCGATACACTTGTACTTATCTCAGCACGCCATCTGGCTTTTGTATCACCACTCGCTTGGGGAGTTTCATCTGACTCCCCTGGATCCTCATGTCCAGGTCATGGAGCTTGGAGCGTATGGATTCCCCCAGTTGCTGATCAGAGTGGCGCAGCGGTAGCGTGGATCTCCAGCAGACCGCCCAGAGCTCTATTCTTCCAGGCCCCCTGTGTGCCTCTCGAGTTTTCCTTTTGTAAACTCGTGAGTGCCTGTGTACTGTACATACTTGCACATCTCTTTGTAATCTCGTAATTGCGCATATCAGTGATGTAATATTCATGTAATATTGGATCACCTCTGGTGATAACTTTGTAATTGTACTCATATGTTGGAATGTATAATGCACCACTTGCTTCCGTACTCTGATTCTTTCCTGTACTGATGCTTAGCGTATATACGTGAGGGTATTTCTGACCTGCGTATATACGTCGCAGTAACGTCTCCGTGCCCGCAGGATCGGGGCGTTACAGGGTGGTATCAGAGCCTAGGTCAGCTTAGGCTCTACCTCCTCAGTACGTCCAGACGGCAAATTAACGGTAAAGAAATTTGCAACTGGAATGCATGAGTTTTGGTTAAACAATCCAACTACAAGTACAGAGTTATCTATTTTCTTGATCATCCTTCCTTTGATTCCTAATCCCTCCTATCTTTCCCCTGTTTTGATTTTTCGAAGCCTTTATACCAACTTAAGATATGGATATACTCGAAAGGTAGTGGCTGGTTCTGAATGAAACTATTATGTGATCTCTTTGGCCAACTCTATGAAGCTCGGGTATTCTCAGGGTTGATCTCGAACGGGTTATCTTTCAGAAGTCAATAGTCGAGATTCTATATGGGTATTCTATATTCTCGGCTATATCGTTCAGAGTGATCGATGCCTGGTATTCAGAATTCTCAATTATCGGTCTTCTTTATTATGCTCAGTATTATCGAGGTTTCCATTATCTTCAGTATTCTGGCTTATTCTCAGAGCGACATTAAGTATACAGTACAGCGGGAATTCTATTGCAAAGCTGTGTTATCAGTCAGTATTATTTGGCATCGTTCGGAGATTTATACAGCCGGAAGTGCAGATGATGTCTATATTCTGATTGTTGTTCAGTCAACTTGAGAGCACTACCTATAGTGACTCGTATCTTAATTGGTATAATTCCGCCCTTGTCCTCTTGGTGTTCAATTTACCCCTTATCGAAATTGCGAGGACGCAATTTTTGTAAGGTGGATGGATTGTAACACCCTGCTCCCGGAATACGTACTTAGTTGCGTATTCAGATTTTTCGATCGTATTTTTCGATTTGCTTCCTGTATTTATTTTGTATTATGAATTAATTTTATGATCGTTTTATCTTGGATCCGGATTCACGGACTCGGAGTCAGCTCTGATCTGAACCGAGAACCCGATCCTAGGGTATTACTCGATTTAGTCTTTCTGGTATTTAGATTTGACCGATTTTAGTTTTAAATATCATTTTTCAATATTTTAAATTTTTTATGATTTTCTGAAATTTTCCTAAATTAAATTGAAATTCTTCAAAACCGGTGTCGACCAGTGCCGCTGACCGATTCCCAGATTTTTAATTTATAAATGGAGTTGAATTTCAAGAAACGGCTTTCCCATAACTTCTTAAAATTATATTTTCTATCTAAATACTTTTTTCTGAGAATTTTCTGATTTTATCAAAATTCGGCCAACCCTGTGTAGACCGATATTGACGGTTGACCTTATGATTTTTATTTTGAAAATGGGATTTTACTTCTGAAAACCGATTTCGTATTTGTCCTCAGGATGACGTTTTCTACCTCCGGGTATTTTTGGGGATTTTTCTGGAACAGTCGATTTTTCGCGACCATATTATAATATTATTATTTTTATTCCAATCCATTCTTCTCTTTCTTTCTTTCCTTTTCTTTTCCTCCACTGATCCAGCCCACTCCCCTCCACGTGGGCCACATCCCATCACCACACCCCCTCTCTCATCAATCACTTTCCCCATCATCACCCCCATTTTTCCTTTTTCTTTTTCCTTTCTTTTCTTTCCTTTCTTCTTCTCTTCTCCTCATTTTTCTTCCTTCTTCCTTTCTCCATGAGAGACCAGCAACCAACCGGACACCACTGCCGGCGCCTCCGGCCACCACGACGCCGACGAGGAGACCCCAACTCCGACGGCCATACCCCCCTTTCCTCCATCTCCACCAACATCACCTCAATCTCCATCTTCTTCCTCCTCAAAGCCACCACCAACTCCACCTTCTTCTTCTTCATCATCTTCCTTAAATTAACCTTCACCACCACCATCTTCTCCACCACAACACCTATTTCTCCTCCTCCTCTCATCCTCTTCAACAATTCCATCACCACCAAAATCATCATCTTCACAACCACCACCCCTTCACTACATCAAGGGCCGGCCACCTCCTTAGGATTGGGGGCCGAGCTCCTCTTCGTTGGTAATATCTCCGGTGATTATTCCGGTAATCGTTCACGATTATTCCGGTAATCATTCCGGTGGCTATTGCAATCTCGCATCTGCCTATTTTCCCGCGTCTGCCTATTTTCCCGCATCTGCCTTCCGCATCTGCCTATTTTCCTGCGTCTGCCTATTTTCCCGCATCTGCCTCCCGCATCTGCCTTCCGCATCTGCCTATTTTTCTGCGTCTGCCTATTTTCCCACATCTGCCTCCCGCATCTGCCTTCCGCATCTGCCTATTTTCCTGCGTCTGCCTATTTTCCCGCGTCTGCTTATTTTCCCGCATCTGCCTCCGGCATCTGCCTATTTTCCCGCGTCTGCCTATTTTCCCGCGTCTGCCCATTTTTTCGCATCTGCCTCCCGTATCTGCCTATTTTCCCGCATCTGCCTCCCGCATCTGCCTATTTTTCCGCATCTGCCTATATTTCCGCGTCTCCATTCTCTCTCCCTTTTCTCTCTCTACTTTTCTAACTCTTTCTCTCTCCTCTCCACTTTCTCCCTCTAAACATTTATATATTATTATATTTATGGCGCGTGCGCGAGTTCCATGGATTCCAGACTTTTCGGCTTTTCGGTGATTTAGGCGAGTGTTCTCGCTCTCGCGTCCATTTGGGTTTCCCGCTTCGTCGGGTCGACATGTGTTTTACTCCATGTTTTCATGTATTATGTATTGGGCTGAGTCCCTGTATTTGTGTATGGCCGAGTGCCAATGTCTGGACATGTATTGCTCTGTGACGAATGCCTGTATTATGGTAGTTAATTCTTGTTCATGTGGTACTAACATTGCAGGTCTCTCAGCCTTTAACCTCCGGTCACTCACTATCTCGAAAGGGAAGTGATTGGGACCGGCAGGTCTCTCCGTTCTTCAGCCTCCGGTCACTCACTATCTCGAAAGGGAAGTGATTGGGACCGGCATGTCTCTCCGTTCTTCAGCCTCCGGTCACTCACTATCTCGAAAGAGATGTGATTGGGATCGTTAGGCCTCTCAGCCCTCAGCCTCCGGTCACTCACTATCTCGAAAGGGAAGTGATTGTGACCGTCAGGTCTTCGGCCCCGCCTGGTTGTCATGATCAGCGTTCAGTGCTTTACACTTGATTCGTCTAGGCGAGATGCTGCCGGATTTTCTACTCGCACTTTAAGCCGAGTTGTCCCGGTAACCTTGCCAGACGCTCTAGTGTTAAATACTGGTTGCTGTCTATGTCTCCAGCTTGCTCAGCTCCGCTTGGTTGTGCTCAGCTACTGCTTTACTACATGCCATTACTTCATACTTGTCATTTACATGATAATATTTAACACATGTATATCACCTGACAACTGTTGTGTTATCACCTGACACCATGACATGATACTACTTGGCGAGGCCCCTTGTTATGACATGACTTACCACCGGACTAATATCAATCTCTTGACATGACTTGTTACCTGCCAAATATCATCCTCCTGTCATGCTATCACTTGACACCCGGCATGATATACTTGACTCTCATGATTATCACGATAACGGGAATGATGACCTGACATCTTGATGGTACAAACTGTACTCCTGTTACACATGTGATACCTTATAGTACGAACCGGTACTCCTGATATACATGTATTCCTGATAATCTTGACTTGCACTTGCTCATTCCCGAAATCTGATAATCATCTAATAAATCATAAAACTGGACAACTTGCATCGGGTCGGGGGAAACTTGCGGCTATCAATATGTGTTCGTGTTTACAGTGGTACTAGGCATGTTGTGCAACTAAACTTCCGGTCTGACCTGTGGGCCTCCAGGCGACCGAGGGGAGTGCTGGCTCCCTCCTTCTTGGTACCATCTTGATAAGGGCATCCTATAAGACCCTCCTGATCGCCTTGCGGCAGGTTCCGTCCACCAAGCAACGGAACAATCCTGGGCCGTGGTCCGGGTATGTACGGGACCCACTGTAAACATAGTTCGTTGATACCCCCGCTGGTTTCCAATAACAATCTTGCTTACTCGGATGTGGATCTATGTGTGCTGGGACGCTAGTTCACATAGATAGACATCAAAGTAAGACAAGTAATAATAATAAAAGACGCCAACTGTGGATCTATTGTCTGCGCTCGGATTACGGTGACATGAGATAAAGGTATATAGATGAGGGTTTCCTTGTTTGGATTATTCCTTCGATGTACTAGTCTCATGGAGCCGTGACCTAAGCTTGTACGAATGGTTTTGCTTGTAATCGGCTTTATTCGGTTTTATCGGTTTTTATCGGTTTTATGATATCTGGTGTTATCCTATCTACTCTACTTCTCACCTCTCTACCTGCTCTTATCATATCATACCATGAGTACTTCCTGCCGGATATCACTTGTTACATATCTACCTGCCTGTACATTTTCTGCTCACGACACGGTTTTCAATACATGATTATGATTCGGTTTTATCGATACACTTGTACTTATCTCAGCACGCCATCTGGCTTTTGTATCACCACTCGCCTGGGGAGTTTCATCTGATTCCCCTGGATCCTCATGTCCAGGTCATGGAGCTTGGAGCGTATGGATTCCCCCAGTTGCTGATCAGAGTGGCGCAGCGGTAGCGTGGATCTCCAGCAGACCGCCCAGAGCTCTATTCTTCCAGGCCCCCTGTGTGCCTCTCGAGTTTTCCTTTTGTAAACTCGTGAGTGCCTGTGTACTGTACATACTTGCACATCTCTTTGTAATCTCGCAATTGCGCATATCAGTGATGTAATATTCATGTAATATTGGATCACCTCTGGTGATAACTTTGTAATTGTACTCATATGTTGGAATGTATAATGCACCACTTGCTTCCGTACTCTGATTCTTGCCTGTACTGATGCTTAGCGTATATACGTGAGGGTATTTCTGACCTGCGTATATACGTCGCAGTAACGTCTCCGTGCCCGCAGGATCGGGGCGTTACACTTGGCCTTCAAGAAATTCGGATTTAATTACCCGAAAATGGGTATAATTTAGCTCTTATTACTTCTTTACCCCTAGACTCTTGATTATCTGAAAAATAAACCAAAACACAGATAGAAATGATATTTTATTCATAAATCGGTATGAAAATGTTATATAATAATGCAGAATTGTAGACTAATCAAGACGCTCGAAACAGAGGTCAGATGAGTCCGGCTAATCGAAGTTTCTATTAGCAAAACAGGTGTACAGTGCTTATCGGGTATACATCAGACCCGACCCGTAATGATTAATTTATGAGTTTTGTTCTTAATGGGTTGGGTTTAATAAGCTGAATAAAACTCAATTAGATTAATGTCAGATTGATTGGGATTAGGTATCTTTATTTAATTAGAATTCTACCCCAAAATATCTTTAATAGATTAGAATTTTATCACAATCTTAAAACCCAAATCAATCTCAACAATCCAATCAAAATTTAATGAGATTAATTAGGAGTAGATTTTCTTACTAGAATAAAATTCTATCTCTAAATTTCTTAATCTTAATCTCACTATACCACTTAATTAAAAAAACTCAAAAAAATAATTAATTTTTTTTGGTCATTGTACACCGCCGGCCGGGGGACCACAAGCTCTCCCCTGCATGCAATTCTCTCCCGCATGCATGCGGCGCTGCATGCTGCGTTGCATGTATACCTTTTTTTTATGTGTCCACATGCATTGCCTGCATGCATCATGTTGTGCACACGTTGGCCATGGGAAGGGGAGGGGGAGGGGTGTGGGCAGCCCCCTTGGTTGCAAAGTAACGTTTTTTTTTTTAATTTAGAAAAAATCCATAATAATAACAGATTAAAATCTCAGAATATATATATATATATATATATATATATATATATATATATAATATATATATATATATATATATATATATATATAAAATTCAATAAAATCATCTCTTTTAAATTTTTAATTTAATATTTGAGACACAAATATTTATTGAATTAGGAGAAGAATTATTATGTTATTTATAGATCGAGATCGAAATTTTTGTACATCCGATGATCCGATAAAGAGGAGCTCTGATAACAATCGTTAGATCCTAATAATTATTCCAAATAAGATCTCATACATATAATAGACTCTTCATCAAGATCAAAGGGAATGAGGCTTTAGGTATACCTGATTTCATCATTAAAGAGATGCTGAAGATTGCACAATCTCGAGGAGACAGGAGTTGAGAGAGTTGATTCTTCTCTCTAAACACCCAGTTCTCTTCTTGATACTTAGAGGAGATGAGAGGCCTTCAAGAGAGATAGTCATGATGATTAGTGATGGAGAGTGAATCCTACCCATAATATATAGCATCAATGACTCCTAATTTAACTCATCATAGATCTAGAGCCTTGATTGATAACACAAGTTTCACACGTGTAGATGACTCCTATATCTTAATTTAAATACACTCATAACTAAGTATAAACATGTCTAAACTCAAACCATTAGGCTTAACAATTATTTATTGACTTCAATAACATAGCTTATAAAGACGGGTGTATAAATTCAATTAGATTTGTATAGGCTTTAATACAAATAAGTCTAACACAGACAACAGCCGACTTCACGCAAACACCAAAAGAAACAAGAAAACAAGAACAAAACAAAAAACTGTTGTGTGCTGACGATCGAAATCGAAATTTTCCCCAGTTGTTGCTGCTGCCGTTTATTTTTAGAGATTGACGACATCTGGGATTTCAACAGGGTACCTATCGATGCAATCAGCCCATGGCCCGTCCCCTGCAGGCTCGATCGACCTTAGGCACTTCCACACGGCGCTGTTGCATTTGAACCCGCTCCCGAACCCAATCATCCACACTCTGTCCCCTCTCTTCATCCTCCCTTTCGACTCGATGTAGTTGAGCTCGTACCACAGCGAGCTGCTCAACGTGTTCCCGAACCGGTGCAGCGACATCCTCGACGCCTCCACGTGCTCCGCCGACAGCTGCAGGTTCTTCTGCAGCTCGTCGATCACCGCCCTCCCGCCAGCATGAATACAAAAATGCTCGAACGCCCGCTTGAAGTCGGGAATGTACGGCTTCCACTTGGGGTTTATCAGCTTCCGCCCGATGAGGCTGAATAGGAAGAGGAACTGCTCTGCCGCCGGCAGCACGAGGGGACCAATTGTGGTGATATTAGCTTTTAGAGCGTCGCCGGCGATGGCCATGAGGTCTTTGGAGAGCGAGATGCCGGTTGTGACCGTCGGTGTCCTCTTCTTGGTACACGCAACGGTAGGCCTTGTCGTCGGCGCCCTTGTGGGTGCGGACCACGTGGAGGAGGCGGTACTTCGCGCGGCGCCTCTCGTGGCGGCGGTTGGAGAGGAAAATTGCGGCCGCGCCCATGCGGAAGAGGCAGTTTGTGAGGAGCATGGCGCGCTCGTTGCCGCGGTAGTAGTTGGGTGTGATTATTTCAGTGGAAACGACCAGAGCGTTGGAATTAGGATGGACTTGAAGAAAATCGCGGGCCAGGTCGATTGAAATGGGCCGGCGCTGCAGCCCATGCCGGAGAGGTTGAAGCTCCGGATGTTGCTTCGGAGCTTGTACTTGTTAACGATCTTCGCTGACAGGGACGGGGTGGGCGAGAAGAGACTGCAATTGACGACCAGTATGTCGATGTCCTTGGGCTTGAGCCCGG
Organism: Agave tequilana; assembly: GCA_038442645.1. Lineage (NCBI taxonomy): Eukaryota > Viridiplantae > Streptophyta > Magnoliopsida > Asparagales > Asparagaceae > Agave > Agave tequilana. Next base: position 140,551 of record JAVJIF010006216.1, on the reverse strand, counting down.
TCTTATCGATGAGGTTGTCGATGACAGAGAAGATGACCAGCTGGGCCTCGGCACGGGCCGCCTCCACTGTTGGGCTCGCCGGGAGATAGAGAGAGGTCTCCTCGCCGAGACCCGAGCGTTCGAGGATGCGACTCTGGAACTGGACGCTCTTCTGGTCGGAGATTATGAGTCGGATGTGCTCGATAAATGTCGCGCACGGGACCTGGAAGCTGACGGGGGGTTTGAAGCAGGCGTAGTCGACGAGGTAGACCAGCCGGGGGCGAGACATGAAGTAGACGGTGGCAAGGATGATGATGACAAACGCCGAGCAGATGATGTGGATGGTGTCTAAGTCGAGTGAGCTCCATAGGGACATGATCTCGTCTGGGCCCATTCGGACCAATTCGAGTGTGATTGCGGCGATGAATGGGACCAAGATGAAGTAGAGGGTGTGATTCACCAAGTATTGGTAGCCAAATTTCACATACTTGAGCTTCACTGAGCTCTGAAACTCCGGCAACGGCCTCGTCATCTTCCTCTCTCTGGATCTGATTCTGGGGTTTGGTTTGCTAGTTGATTGGCAGTTGGCCTCTTTTGTTGTTGTTGTAGTTCACAGTGGAGCACAGAAAGAGCGGGGGGAGAATTTAAATGGGAGATGTTAGGGGAATGAACGAGGGTGGATGTTAATAGTGTAGGGGCGTTTTTCTACAATTTATCCTTCTTTAATTCACAAGTGGTTTCTTTTTCTTCATGAGAGTCCAATCTGGATTCTGTTCACTTTGAAGGTGACTCTGTGATCTTCAACCGTGTAGCATTTGGTCACGCACGCGAGATTGAGGCCCAACGCATGACATGTTTGGTGTGGGGGTTAGAAGAAAGGATTATAGTAATCCATTTGTTAATTGTTTCCTCTCTTTTTCCTTAAAATTGCTTGATTGCTGATGGCCGAACTTAATTTTCATGGGGTCTGTATTCTTATGGTTCTCACAAGTAATGTTGCTATCGAAAAGGAGCAAGTAATCTGGACTCTCTCTCGATGGATTCTTCTGTGTCAAGTTGCTGATTTTAGCACCCCTCCCCCAAGATGGAAAACAGGATTTGAGCGTTGGGTGATCAATACAATTTTGAGAGGTTGAAGAAAGTAATGGGCATCTACTTCACACATTGTCAGGTATGTTTTCGGGCAAGAATTGGAGGGAAGTGGAGACATATTGGAAAAAATCAAGCAAATATGGTAGATGATAGAATCTGAGTAGTTGGGAACCCAAAGGGAGGATAAAGTGAATTTTGACGTTGACGAGTTGTGAGAGTTTTGAAGAAAGGTATAGTTATTAGAGCAGTGGATGGTCACTTGTTGGAACAAAACAGTCTATCAATTATTGACAATTATGATTTATTTTTAATGACAATGAATGCAATGAAGAGTGCGTACCATTAATTTTGAAATGAATACGATTGTGATTAGAAATTCCAACTATCAAGACTCAACCCAATCGGTTAAAAAGATGAGCAGCCGATCAGTTGAGATATGCTTCTATCCAGGGGCGGAACTAGAAATTTTTTTTGGGGTGGGCTGCAATTTTTTATAACATATACTTATGAATTATATGAATTTATCAAAAGAATAAAACAGTATTCTCCGCTAAATCAGGAGTGGAACTAGGAATAAATTTGCTAAAAAAAACCAATATAGAAAGGGGTCTAACACAATATATAAAAAGAACAAAAATAAAAATTAGGTTTACGTCTATATATAAAAAAATGGGCCAGGCTATAGGCCGGCCCAGCCCACTAATGGGTCCGCCCATGCTTCTATCTGCATTCACTCCATCGCCCCGGTCAAGTACAAATGTGCCTCCTCCTCCAAGGAAAAGGGGGTCGCTTCCCTAATTTTCAGAGCACATACGACACCACATTGGTATTTTTCCTCTTCTAGTCTACTATCATAATACAATGGTAGTTTCTTTCAGCCCGATTCTCTATCCATACCACCTTTTGATTCTCACGCCCGATGGTCTTAGGCTGGCATCACACGGTGCTCCTAACATGAAAGGTGTCTATTCTTTCTATGTGATCTGACAGGTTCGATCAGGAGCGTCCAATTGCTTGTGGCAGAATTTTGTCTACCACAAACTAGTGTTTTTGTTGAGAGCTTAAGTTTACGCTCGAGATTTTCTCCCAAACACATTCTCCTTTTCGCTCCCCACGATTGTTAGGAAGCCAAATCAATGCCACCATACTCTTGTATATGCAAGAAGGATGAGATGGACTCTCAGGAAGCTCTCCGAGAGCGAAAAAGTGGCGTCCGACCAGACCGAAACTTGTAAGACATGCAAGAAGGTGATGGTACCACATCCCCTCCAAGGTGTTCTGCGGGAGAGCTTCGGATTCCAGGAAAAGGAGTGATTCACTGGCGTATTTCTTGCGATGAGTTCCTTTCTTCTTTCTCGTACACGTCATCAAGAAAGAGGCTCCAAGTTTCAAGGTTGAAGCTTATTTGCCCAAGATCGAGCGAGCTGAAAATCAGATCGCTCGATCAAGTTGAAGTAAGAATCCTACCTATCACCCTTGATGGCGGCACCCCGTCACGGCGACTAATGCACCGTAATAGGCCCTTCACGGCTACTAATGCGAAGCAACTGACCAGACCCCCGGAGAGCAAGAGCCTGCCCTTCGTTCTCTTCCTCTCCTGCCCCTTCCTTTTCTTTCCTTTATTTGGTGAAAAGGAAGAAAGAAAGCATGGCGGACCACCTAAGGAAGAAGCTGTAATGGAGCCAGGATTTTAATGAATTTTGGAAAGTTTAGCGTAGTTGAAGATGACCTCCTTTCTTCCAGATCTCCTCCATTTTATAGACGGATGAATGAGTTCATCGCCATCAATGCAAGTTTTGAAAACACGCAAGTTCCTGAAGAGTCAGCTCACGATCCGAGAAGTTAGACCAATCGAAGAGACGAGAAACTAACCATGACAATGGGAATCGAATTGACGGTCATAATGGTGCGAGGATTCAAATCGGCTCCTGATGTGACCAAATGACAGCTGGCAGTCAGAGGCGTGGACTCCCTGTCAATACCAAAGATCCACAATAAATGCACAGAGATATTTCGGATGATTATGTGTATGAAGCTTCAAAGATGAAGACAAAAAGACTTCTTCCAATTGACTCCGCTTCCCCATTTCTTGTCTACATGCTTCGATAAGTGCGAAAGCAGAGGATGCATATGCAGTGGTCAAAATTTGACCCACATCAGAATCACGACACGTGTCCAGGTGACAAGAACATGAATCGACTCTCAAGAACCCATTCCGAAGTCTTCACCACCTCCTATCTGAAGGCATCCTTCATCCACAACTTCAAGAACATACCGCTTCCCGAAGGCACTCCGACTCCAATCCAAGAGTCCTATCACATGGCAGCAATTCACTCCATCGTAGAGACAGGTCGAAATGGATCCAGCAGATCACGAGGGAGGTTAAGCACCTTTATCTCACTACTCGTCCAGCACTCTGTAATGATCTTACAGCTTGCTGGGGATAACGAAGGATAACACTCCAGCGTGTTAATCCCAATAACCAAGACTTAACCCAAGCGATTACAAGGATCAACAAATTCAAACTGATCAGTTGAGATCTGCGTCTATTCATATCCCCTCCACCGCCTCGATCATGTACAAATATGCCTCCTCATCCAAGAAGAAGGGGATCGATTTTCTAATTCTCAGAGCACATACCACGCCACGTTGGCAATTTTCTTTGTCAGTCCACCACCACAATACACCGATAGTTTTTCTCTGCACGGTCCTCCATCTATACTATTTACTGATTCTCACGTCCGAGGGCCTTAGGCGGGCACCACATCGGTGCTCCTAATTTGAAAGGTGTCTTCTTTATGTGTGCTCTGACAGATTTGATTTGGAGCGTCCAATTACTTGTGGCAGAGTTTTATCCAGCACAATAACATATTTTTTTAACTACTTAATGCATGAGTAAAAATGTTTGGAATTACTAGATTTTTCATGATTAGCTTAATTAGAGTATGTAGATTAAGATGAACGGTTTGCATCATACATGGAGTGGCCCACCGTGGAGTTCTCACCGAGCTTAATTTGAGAACCTTTCTCACACACATACGCACGCACCCCAATTGGACAAGCATGTATCACCATGTGTGTATATATTTTGGACAAGCATGTGTCACCATATGTATATATATTTTGGACAAGCATGTGTCACCATATGTATATATATTTACCAATTGGACAAGCATGTTTCACCATATACAGAAGAAAACAATAACCAAATTGATCAAATCAGATGGCCAAGACTTTCTTTATATTGAAGATGAGAAGGATTTTGTCAAAGTAATTGTATTGGGTGTACGGAGACCTTTGTGGACTCCATCATATTTCAGAGCTTAGTAGATGTCTTTTTCCTACTGTAATTTTCAATTTTATTAGAGTGTACAATCTGAAAGTGTAGTATCGAATTGCTTTTATATTTGTGGGTGGTTGTTTCAACGAGACCAGTTTGGATAACCTTGTGGAGGGACTCGTTAGTTGTGGTATTTGTATCCTGAGTCCATAGAAAGGATACGGTTTCCTTGGGAATTCTAAATGAACTACATATATATCTTTTTTGACTTTATTAAATGTAAACACTTGTCAGGTTGAAATTCTGGGGCTGTTTGGTTGCAAGGAAGTGGATGGAAGTAAGAAAATAGGGAAGTATAATTGCTCAGTTCCCTATCTATCCAAACACCGGAAAAAGAAAATAAGAAAACTCCTTTTCCTTTTCTCTTTTCTCTTTTACACAATTATTTCCTCACTTCCAGAGTGCTACAGTTAATTTTATGGTCATGTAAATCTCATTTGTAATAAGTTTTAGCACAAAACAGTTAATTTTTTGATCATGTAAATCTCACTTGCATTCTAATTACAGTCCATTTTTTATTTTTCTTAATTAATTTTTATTTTAGTATTATTTTACGGTCAACTTTGTGGTTAACTTTTCCACTTCCACTTTCACATTACCATCCAAACACCGAAAAAGACAAAACATTTTCCAAACCACACTTCCCAACAACATCCAAACATCGAAAAACTTACTAACAAATTCCCAAGTTCCTAACGGAATTATTACCACTTCCTCAATTCCTCACTTCCTCACTTCCACCCTTAACCAAACATGCCATCTATTGAAGAGAATTCATGCACATACCAGTGTAAAAGGTTTGGAGTGTGGAAGGGATAATAAAGACTCGTTTTTTTTTCTCCCCTTTTTAACATTAACATCAGCAATCACCGATAATTTTAATTGAGATCCATCAAACACGATAATTACTCAAAGTATTGGTTTCTCTAAAAATTTTGTAAGCACCTATAAAAACCTAAAACTGCTACGAGCAAGTTCGTCTGCAATGAAACTTCAAAGTTAAAACTTTTTTTGGTGGAATGTATTTTCTTTTTGAGAAGAAACGGTTGAGAAAGAGGTGGAATGGATTTTTGATGAAAAACAAAATCTCTACACATTCAGGTTGAGGTTTTTTTTTTTAAAAGTAATACATACAGGTTCCAATTTGAGCTTCACCTCTAGAAATCAACATTTAATAGGAGCGGGTACTGGCACAAGCCAAATTAATTAAGTCACTCATTAAAAAATTACATGAGGGCAATTATTTTTTTTTGGATACATTTACTCTTAAAAAAAAGTTAAAAATATCCCTCCTTCCTCATCCTTCCTCCTCCATAATCTTCCGCGACAAGCGGTGGCAAGCCCCCCCCTGCCGGCGGTCTCCTCCTTCCCTGCCCTCCCCCTCGCTCCCTCGCTGCCCTCCCTCTCCTCCCTGATATGGTAATGACTGCCATTTCTACAAAAGCAATGCAATTAGAAATTCTCCACTTATAAATGATTTATGAAAAAACATTGCCCAAAGTAATTTTGCAATAGCCTAATCAAGGTCCCTCTTTCTTGTTTGATGACTTTTAATTTTACAAGCATTGTCATGTTCAACAATAATCAGTCACCAACTACTAAATTCACCGGCCATTTTACCGGTAAAGAACTTAAAAGTAGTGGGCACGCTCCTTCACCGAAGGATCCAAAAAACATCCTGCTTCTTCAACATGTACAGCCCTGGATCAATAATCACTAGCTGCGCCCTCTGAAACCTGTTGGATATTCTGCTTAACAAGAATCAATCTGACAACTAATCAAGATCACTGAGATATCAACAATCTAATTGGCCAGGTCGGCAAATATCAGGTGGGAGGTTTTCCGTTCAATAGAACGTTCCTTAATTTAAGAACCACCTTTCAATTTTCTTCCTTGGTTAAAGCACCAATTAGACTGAATCTAAGTCAGTCTCGACTGAATCTAAGTCAGTCTCGATATACTGTAAAGTATATCCCCTGTATAAAGGACTTAATCCACTTATACAGTATTTAGAGTGAGGTACGCTTAGAGCGAATCTCCTTAAGACAATTACGTCCCCCGCACCGGTGCTAACGGGATAATGGACGCTGGTCTCCCAAGATACAACACTCTTTCACGGTATTTGGATAGCACTATCAAATCACCGTACGGTCGAATCTTAGTCAACCAGTACCTTCACAGGATCTTTGAAGCAGCGGTACAAGGACAAATTTCAAACGAATATTTGCCTTTACTCTTCTGGAGGAGCACCCACTGTTGAGGACGATGGAAGGTAGAAGAATATCTTTCTTCAGAAGTACCAGATTCAGACAACAATTCTTATAAAAAGAATATGTTGAATTTTCTGATTCCTCTTTCAGAACAATTTTGCAGAATCTCCGTTGGAAGTCGCTTCGGAAACCGAGTTACTGATTTCCCACTTCCCGTTTGGAAGTCACTTCAGAACTCCCTTTTAGAAGTCACTTCACTTCAGAACTCTACTTTGCAATTCAGAATGCAAAACTTAATTTGCAATTTAGAATTCAGAGAGAGAAGAGAAGATTGGTGTTGTGTTGTGTTTTTCAATTGAGAATTGGAGCCCTTTATATAGCCTTCCAGGAGTGCCCAACAGGTTCGAACCCAAACCAAAGGTCGCACCCTTTCGACCCAGCAGTCGTGTCTGTTGGCAGCCCAACAGTCGCAACTGTTGACAGTCCAACTGACGCGGAGCGGACTATTGGCGGGCGGATTGGATCCGGAGCGGAGCGGGTCCGGTTCGGCTATGCTTGCAATCCATACCCGCGAGACCCGATTCAAAAAGAACCAGGCCAGGTAGGGAACCCGAACCCGAACCCACCGGCACCGGCGCCGGCCGGCCGGCCGCCGCCGCCAGCGGCGGCGCGCGCGCGCACGCACACACGCACGTGGGCGGGGCGGGCATAGATCCCTCCCAATTGCGCACGAAAACTCCAAGTACCCAAAGGGCACGCCCTTTGTTCTCAATTTTCTCTATTTATACACCATAGACTTCCATCCCATGGCCAATGTGGGACTAAATGCTTGTAGCAACCTTTAGTCCCATTTGGTTTTGAATTAGGCAATCTTTGGACTTGAATATCTCATTCATTCGAAGTCGGAATTGAACATGTGAATATACCACGTTCATCACAAATGGAAGGAGAACACACTCCAACCATCATCCGGTTGATTTGATCAACGGATCTTGCCATAATTCAACTCGAAGATTCACCTTTATATTCTTCAATTCCAACAATCCCCCACAATGAATGGAGATTCAAGGAAATGACACACAAAGAGACTGACTCTATTGTGAAAGGTACTTGAGAAAAGAAACTGCATAAGGATAGGTGAACTAGATCTTGAACCTTCCATAGCGAAAGTTTTATCGGACTTACTGGCTAATCAGTGAACTAGGTCTTGAACTGTTAGCCGTTAGTGTAAGCCAAGTCAACAAGCTTCACACAGTGACTTTCCAAATCAACTTTGGTTCTCTGTTGTGTCCGTTTTGGCCCTGGACATTCTTGGTTTTAGAGAGTATCTTTAGGGAATAACAGCCTCCATAGAGATTCCCAAAGAGCCGACCCAACTCTATACTCACATAGGTGATGGACCTATTAAAGTAGTCTACTCTACTCCACTTGTTTAGTAACAAGATATAGGCATCATTAAAAGCATTTAAGCTTATCCTTAATCCACTTGTAGAAAAGCACTTATGTGCACCTTAGAAATGGATTGGAGTCAAGCTCCCAAGTGCTTACTTGCTGAGTCAATCATAACTAGTTTTTCCTCTTGAACTTAGTCCGTGGGATCTCCAGTCGCTAAGTGAGGTTTCCATTAAGCTGACTCGGTAAGGTTAGGCTTTTAGACCCATTCCCCTCGATGCGCAGTTTATACGCTCTCCACTTAAACCTTTAGTAAGCGGATCCGCTAAATTATCCTTTGACGATACAAAGTCAATAGAGATAATTCCATTTGAGAGCAACTGCTTCACGGTATTATGTCTACGACGAATATGTCTAGACTTACCGTTATATATAACATTTTGTGCCCTAGATATAGCTGCTTGATTATCGCAGTGTGTACATATAGCGGGCACTGGCTTTTGCCACAAAGGTATATCTTCTAAGAATTGTCGAAGCCATTCTGCTTCTTCACCAGCCTTATCTAAGGCTATGAATTCCGATTCCATAGTGGAACGGACAATACATATTTGCTTAGAAGATTTCCATGATACCGCTGCTCCTGCTAGAGTAAATACGTATCCGCTAGTTGATTTTGATTCCTCAGAATCTGCAATCCAATTAGCATCACTGTATCCTTCCAGTACAGGAGGATACTTTCCATATCTCAAGGCATATTCCTTGGTATGTGATACGTAACCCAATACTCGTAGTAGAGCGGTCCAGTGTAGATCACTAGGATTGCTAGTGTATCTACTTAACTTGCTTACAGCGTAAGCAATATCGGGTCTAGTGCAATTCATCAAATACATTAGACTTCCGATAACCTGCGAATACTCCAACTGGCGTATCCCAGTTCCTGTATTCTTATGAAGGTGGACGTGTGGAGAAAAGGATTTGTATTCTCCTTTATCCCATGATCCTTGAATCTTTCTATCATCTTATCCACGTAGTGAGATTGAGATAGACTGATTCCATCTGGTGTTCTAGTAATTTTAATTCTTAAAATTACATCAGCAACCCCTAGATCCTTCATATCAAAACTATTGGATAACATTCGTTTAGTGGACTTAATAATCTCAATATTAGTCCCAAGTATCAACATGTCGTCTACATAAAGACAAACAATGATACATGCGTTTCCAACTGTTTTCGTGTAAACACACTTATCGCATTCATTGATAGTGAATCCATCTTTGATCATGACACCATCAAATTTCTCATGCCATTGTTTTGGAGCTTGCTTTAAACCGTATAAGGATTTTACCAATTTACACACCTTGTGTTCTTGGCCTTGACTTTAAATCCTTCAGGTTGCTCCATATATATCTCTTCACTTAATTCACCATTTAAGAATGCAGTCTTGACATCCATTTGATGGATATCTAAGTTGTGCAATACTGCAATCGCAATAAACATCCGTATGGACGTTATTCTTGTTACTGGTGAATAAGTATCGAAGTAGTCAAGTCCTTCTTTTTGTCGATAACCTTGGCTACTAATCTAGCCTTGTACTTATCGATAGATCCATCGGTTTTAATTTTCGTTTGAAAATCCACTTACACCCAATTGGTTTACTTCCAGGAGGCAAGTTTACCAATTCCCAAGTCTGATTACTTAGTATGGATTCTATTTCGCTATTTATAGCTTCTTTCCACATTTGTGCTTCTGGGGTTGACATAGCCTCTTTAAATGTTTGAGGCTCGCTCTCAATAGCGTATGCTATGAAATCTGGACCAAAAGATTTTGAGATTCTAGATCTCTGACTTCTTCTTGGTTCAATTCCGCATTTACAATTGGTTCCTCGGGGCTTTCGTCCCTGAACGCCATCTCGTGTGTTCTTTTCCCAGAAGTCTTATCTGCTTCCCGTTTGTACGGAAAGATGTCTTCAAAGAACACAGCATCTCAAGATTCGATAATCATGTTTACATGAATATCAGGTATTTCTGATTTATGAACCAGAAATCTGTAGGCACTACTATTCAAGCATAGCCTATGAATATGCAGTCCATAGTTTTTGCTCCCAACTTAGTCTTTTTAGGTAATGGAGCTAGCACTTTTGCAAGGCACCCCCACATTTTGAGGTAATGGTAGGAAGGTGTCCTTCCATGCCATAACTCGAATGGTATAAGACCAAGTTTCTTGTGGGGTATTCTATTTAGAATATAATTTGCAATTAATAGAGCTTCCCCCCACAAGTTCTGCGGAGCTCCAGAACTTACGAGCATGGAATTAACCATCTCCTTCAAAGTTCTGTTCTTCCGTTCAGCAATTTCATTTTGTTGAGGAGTATATGGTGCTGTTGTTTGATGTATTATACCAAAACTAGCACATAACTCACTAAAATCATTTGATTCATTCTCCGCCTCTATCGGATTTTAGAATCTTGATTTTCTTGTTGAGTTGATTCTCAACTTCGGCTTTATATGTTGTAAACATATTTATTGCCTCATCCTTACTGTTTAAAAGATACACATAACAGTATCTTGTACAGTCATCGATAAAAGTAATGAAATACTTTTTACCGCCTCTAGTTGGCATAAATTTCAAGTCACACAGATCGCTATGAATTAACCCTAAAGGTTCTGTATTTCGATCTATTGAGTGAAATGAATTTTTAGCCAACTTGGCCTCAACACAAATCTCACACTTGCGAATTTCTTCCAAGTTGAGTTTAGGAATATATCCCAGATTAGACAAGTTTTTCAAAGACTTGTAATTTACATGCCCTAATCTAGCATGCCACAAAATAGGAGACTCAAGCAAATAAACAGAAGAATTTTCTTTATTTATAAGCTTCGGGTACAAATACACGGACTTTTTATCAACCACTGCAACATTGGCTTTAAAAAGCCCATCAACAAGATAGCCCTTTCCCACATACATCCCTCCCTTAGTAAGTACAAATTTGTCAGATTCAAATACAATTCTAAATCCTTTCTTACTAAGTATTGATCCGGAGATCAAATTCTTGCGGATGTCTGGAACATGAAGCACATCGTTAAGAGTAAGCTCTTTCCCCGATGTCCACTTCAGGATGACCTTGCCTTTCCTTCAACCTTTGAGACGGCTGAATTCCCCATGAATAGTGCTCATCTTGCTCTAGTATTTGATATTCTGAGAATAACAATTTCTCAGAGCAGATGTGCCGAGTAGCCCCAGTGTCTACCCACCAATCCTTATTGTTGGTTGTCAGATTTACTTCTGACACCACAGCTGAAAGGCTTGGAGACTCATGGTCGGTCAAGTTTACCTGTGGGTGGCTTTTCTTGTTCTTTTGAGAAGGCTGCGACATTCATTCGCCTTATGCCCTTCTTTGTTGCAGATGTAGCAGGTTCCCTTGAAGCGCATGTTCTTGCTTTCTTGGACCTTGCCCTTGTACCCCTGGGAAGTCTTCTTCCGCTTTAAGCCTTTGGAAGTAGACGCTTTCCCTTTGAGTCCTCGATCACATTTGCTTTTGCTTCGTAGGAGTTCTTGCTGCTCCTTTTCTCGGACTTGCGGTTGTCCTCCTCTATATGAAGCCTCACAATGAGATCTTCCAACTTCAACTCCTTTCGCTTGTGCTTAAGGTAGTTCTTGAAATCTCTCCACGCAGGTGGGAGTTTCTCCACGATAGTAGCAACCTGAAAATTTCAGGTAGGATCATACCTTCAGCTTCTATCTCGTGCAAGATAAGTTGGAACTCTTGCACCTGACTGATTACAGTCTTGCTGTCCACCGTTTTGTACTCCAGAAATCGTCCAACGACGAACTTCTTGGTACCAGCATCCTCAGTCTTGTACTTCTTGTCAAGACTGACCCATAACTTCTTTGCCGTTGTTATAGGACTGTAGACGTTGTAAGAGAGTCATCCAGTCCATTTAAAATATAATTTCGGCAAAGGAAGTCACATTGAGTCCATGCATCAGTTGCAGGCTCTGGTGGATCTTCTTACAGGAATCTGGCCAGATTAAGAGTGGTCAAGTAGAAGAGCATCTTCTGTTGCCACCTCTTGAATTCTGTGCCATCAAATTTTCCTGGCTTCTCCGGCTTCGGTTTAGGAAGTGGAGTAGGCATCAATGCTTGTAGCTTCATGTTCGATGCCTACTAGAGCTATCTTGATTAGTCTCAGACATCTTCTGCAAGTTCAAGCAGAACAGAAGTAAGAAACGTTAATTGTCTTAAGAATGTTGGATATTCTGCTTAACAAGAATCAATCTGACAACTAATCAAGATCACTGAGATATCAACAATCTAATTGGCCAGGTCGGCAAATATCAGGTGGGAGGTTTTCCGTTCAATAGAACGTTCCTTAATTTAAGAACCACCTTTCAATTTCCTTCCTTGGTTAAAGCACCAATTAGACTGAATCTAAGTCAGTCTCGACTGAATCTAAGTCAGTCTCGATATACTGTAAAGTATATCCCCTGTATAAAGGACTTAATCCACTTATACAGTATTTAGAGTGAGGTACGCTTAGAGCGAATCTCCTTAAGACAATTACGTCCCCCGCACCGGTGCTAACGGGATAATGGACGCTGGTCTCCTAAGATACAACACTCTTTCACGGTATTTGGATAGCACTACCAAATCACCGTACGGTCGAACCTTAGTCAACCAGTACCTTCACAGGATCTTTGAAGCAGCGGTACAAGGACAAATTTCAAACGAATATTTGCCTTTACTCTTCTGGAGGAGCACCTACTGTTGAGGACGATGGAAGGTAGAAGAATATCTTTCTTCAGAAGTACCAGATTCAGACAACAATTCTTATAAAAGAATATGTTGAATTTTCTGATTCCTCTTTCAGAACAATTTTGTAGAATCTCCGTTGGAAGTCGCTTCGGAAACCGAGTTGTTATAGGACTGTAGACGTTGTAAAGAGAGTCATCCAGTCCATTTAAAATATAATTTCGGCAAAGGAAGTCACATTGAGTCCATGCATCAGTTGCAGGCTCTGGTGGATCTTCTTGCAGGAATCTGGCCAGATTAAGAGTGGTCAAGTAGTAGAAGAGCATCTTCTGTTGCCACCTCTTGAATTCTGTGCCATCAAATTTCCTGGCTTCTCCGGCTTCGGGTTAGGAAGTGGAGTAGGCATCAATGCTTGTAGCTGCATGTTCGATGCCTTACTAGAGCTATCTTGATTAGTCTCAGACATCTTCTGCAAGTTCAAGCAGAACAGAAGTAAGAAACGTTAATTGTCTTAAGAATGTTGGATATTCTGCTTAACAAGAATCAATCTGACAACTAATCAAGATCACTGAGATATCAACAATCTAATTGGGCCAGGTCGGCAAATATCAGGTGGGAGGTTTTCCGTTCAATAGAACGTTCCTTAATTTAAGAACCACCTTTCAATTTCCTTCCTTGGTTAAAGCACCAATTAGACTGAATCTAAGTCAGTCTCGACTGAATCTAAGTCAGTCTCAATATACTGTAAGTATATCCCCTGTATAAAGGACTTAATCCACTTATACAGTATTTAGAGTGAGGTACGCTTAGAGCGAATCTCCTTAAGACAATTACGTCCCCCGCACCCGTGCTAACGGGATAATGGACGCTGGTCTCCCAAGATACAACACTCTTTCACGGTATTTGGATAGCACTACCAAATCACCGTACGGTCGAACCTTAGTCAACCAGTACCTTCACAGGATCTTTGAAGCAGCGGTACAAGGACAAATTTCAAACGATATTTTGCCTTTACTCTTCTGGAGGAGCACCCATGTTGAGGACGATGGAAGGTAGAAGAATATCTTTCTTCAGAAGTACAGATTCAGACAACAATTCTTATAAAGAATATGTTGAATTTTCTGATTCCTCTTTCAGAACAATTTTGCAGAATCTCCGTTGGAAGTCACTTCGGAAAACCGAGTTACTGATTTCCCACTTCCCGTTTGGAAGTCACTTCAGAACTCCCTTTGGAAGTCACTTCACTTCAGAACTCTACTTTGCAATTCAGAATGCAAAACTTAATTTGCAATTCAGAATTCAGAGAGAGAAGAGAAGATTGGTGTTGTTGTTATGTGTCTTTCAATTGAGAATTGGAGCCCTTATATAGCCTTCCAGGAGTGCCCAACAGGTTCGACCCAAACCAAAGGTCGCACCTTTCGACCAGCAGTCGTGTCTGTTGGCAGCCCACAGTCGCAACTGTTGCAGTCCAACTGACGCGGAGCGGACTATTGGCGGGCGGATTGGATCCGGAGCGGAGCGGGGTCCGGTTCGGGTATGCTTGCAATCCATACCCGCGAGACCCGATTCAAAAAGAATCAGCCAGGTAGGAAACCCGAACCCGAACCCAGACCCGAGCCTGGCACCGGCACCGGCGCCGCCAGCGGCGGCGCACGGCGCGCACGCACACACGTGTGGGCGGGCATAAATCCCTCCCAATCGCGCGCGAAAACTCCAAGTACCCAAAGGGCACGCCCTTTGTTCTCAATTTTCTCTATTTATACACCATAGACTTTCATCCCATGGCCAATGTGGGACTAAATGCTTGTGGCAACCTTTAGTCCCATTTGGTTTTGAATTAGGCAATCTTTGGACTTGAATATCTCATTCATTCGAAGTCGGAATGAACATGTGAATATACACGTTCATCACAAATGGAAGGAGAACACACTCCAACCATCATCCGGTTGATTTGATCAACGGATCTTGCCATAATTCAACTCGAAGATTCACCTTTATATTCTTCAATTCCAACATTGATAATTTGAAGAAGATAAATTTTTGTATGTTATTCATAAAGGATTACATCAATATATATAGGCATGTGGAGTGAAGAATAAGAAAATTATGTACATCCAGATACAATGAAGTGTGTGTGTGTGTATATAGAAGATTCAGAGCTGTCAACTGTCAAAACTCCAATGCTCTTGACATTTTCCCAAACTCTAACGCTCTTGTCATCTTCATATGAAGATGGCTTGGACTCATCACAGCAGCATAAGTAGAAGAGTTCGCAATAGAGAAGTTAGAGTAGTCCCAGTCTTTAAATCTGTCAACTGCTCTCCTCTTCCTAGTTGGCCTCTGTGATGACGATAAAACTTCTCGGGATTCATTCTCATCACGAGAATCCTCCGCATCTTCATCTCTGACATTTCACATGCCTCGTAGAAATTACAAATATAATGAACCAACCACATATATGTTAACAAGTAGCATTTTTGTATTTAAAATTTTAAAATAAATACGGATGCACGCTTTTATGCAAATTGGAGGTATGTTGCCTTCTCGCGGCCTCGCCTTTAATTTTTGTTTGCCGTCTCAGATTCTTTCCTTCTTCCCTGCCAAAGCTGCCAACAAATCTAGGCAAAATGTTTACGGGAAAAACACTGCATGGATGTATCTTGAAATAGGATATCCCTAAAAGATACAAAAACATTGAGAATTTTTTCTCAGTCTTCTTTGTGTCTCAGTCAGCTTAGTGCTTAATACATTGATTTCAACTTCATGAGCAAAGGAATATAAATATTATTAGATATTAAAAAAGGGGGCTAAATTTCTTAATACTATCATGAATTTTCATGGAATCTCTAAAAAGCTACCACAAAGTTTAAAATTTCTAAAATACTACAACAAACTATTTCACAAATTCTCAAACAACTACCTTATGTTAGTTTTGACTGTCGGTTGGTCATCACTTGACCATTAGGTTGATCATCACTTGATCATTATATGACCGAGTTATCCCTACTATGCGCGTGTATTTTATTAATAAAACCCCTCGAAAGTAGATTTAACTTAAGGGATATTCGGGTCTTTTTGCATCAGTTGTTAATATTATTTGAGGTTTCTCTGGGAAACAATAGTTTATGATAGTTTTTTGAGAATTTTTAAAGTTGATGATAATTTTTCTGAGAAACTCATGAAAGTTCACGATAGTGTTAAAAATTTTAGCTAGAAACGAGACATCACAGCCAACCAAATGAAGGAAACAATGAGGATAACATTTTAAGTTTCGTCTTTAACAAATCCCATCAACCACATATACTTGTATTATGCCATATGATTACTTTAAACACCAAAAATCAAAAGATAACATGTACACTAATATAATTATTGACCACCATTATCATGTTTATCATGTTTTTTTACCATCAAAACAAATATTGGCCAAAGACCAAGATTTAGGGGAATGGATATTGTCACCCCAAGAATGAGGAAGGCACCCTATGAATTAAGGCACCCCAAATTTGATTAAGGCACCTCCAAAATATTCAAAAAAAAATCCTAAAATATCATCTTCTTCTCCTCATCCTTTTCTCCCTCCCATGCCGGCGGACCCCAGCCTCCCCTCCCCCCATGTCCTTCTTTTTTTAAAGCCGAAGACAGCTCTGTTCGGCCGGAGGCCGAACAGAGAGCGGAGGCCGAACAGAGAGCGGAGGGGAGGGGAGGTCTGGGTGGAGGAGGGCGGGGGGAGAGGGAGTTGGGGAGGGGAGGAAGGGGAAAGCGTCGGGGAGAGGGGAGGTCGAGGGGGGCTCTGGGGAGGGAGGGAGGCCGGGGAGGCCGGGGAGCGCCAGGGAAGACAACGGAGGAGCAAGGGGAATGAAGGAGGAACTAGAAGGGCATTTTGGACCTAACATCCCCTCCCCTCCTCTGTTCGGCCACTCCGACCGAACATAGCTGTCTCTGGCTTCAAAAAAATGGACATGGGACGGAGGAGGTCGAGGTTCGCCGGCATAGGAAGGAGAGAAGGAGGAGAAGAAGGAGAAATAGAAGAAGAGGGTATTTTGGGGGTGCCTTCCTCATTCTTAGGGGTGGCAATATCCATCCCCCTAAATCTTACTCTTTGGCCAATATTTGTTTTGATGGTAAAAACATGATAACCATAATAATGATGGTCAATAATTATATCATGTATATGTTATCTTTTTTATTTTGGTGTTCAGAGTTGTTGTGCCCCTGACACCCACTCGTTGTGCGCAGTGATTCGCGGAAGAAGAGACACAACAACCACCCTTTGAGGAATCCGCCCAACCGGCGGAGACTCGATGCAGCCGGAGAAACTACCAACACAGCAGGAACAACAACCATAGAGAAAAGCAATCAACACACAAATTTAATGAGGTTCGGCAACGTGCCTACGTCCTCGGGCAAGGGAGAGAGAGATCTTATTGATTCAACAATCAATACAACTAATATAAGAGGGAGGAAATCTTGGAGATATTTCTTGGGGCACAATACATGAGGCCTCTAGCCTCTATTTATAGCCACAGAGTCCCTGGATTTATGGAAACCCAGGTTGGATTCAATCCCATCCAGAAAAGGAATTCGAATCCTAAAAGGAAAGTCCAGACGTGCCTGTCGGTCGACCGGCCGGTCGACCGACCCATGCCACGGTCGACCGGCCCGGTCGACTGCGCCTACCCGAGAGCGAAGCCACTTCAGTCGGTCGACCGGGGCCGGTCGACCGCTCCTTCCTGTGCACGCCCGTGCACGCCGGTCGACTGGCCTCCTCCACCGGTCGACCGACCCATCGACCGGGAGCGCAAACTGGCCTGCTCCGCGCGTCGTTTATCGCTCCTTTGTCATCCGATCTCTGTGCTACCTCCTTCCATCTCTTTTCTCTCCTCTCTCCCACAATTCTCCACCTCGGTGAAGATTTTTCAAATCTGAGCCGATCTCTAACGAACCCCAGTCTATCACTTGGCGAAATTGACACACGATCTCAGCGAAATCGACACACGATCTCGGCTTGCGCGCTCCAGATGAAATCGACACACGATCTCGGCGAAATCGACACACGATCTCGGCTTGAAATCTGTAGCTCAGCTATCCAACTGGGATGCACCACACATGCCTTCCCTACACTTCACCTTAGGAGAACTTCCATACATGTCGATCACCGAACGTGTCTCCTACTCCCCAACTTCACGACCTCATCATGACGAAGAACTCATCATGAGCCAACACTGACTCTCCAACTGACTAGCTCTATCTAGTCTACCTGTCTTCAGCTGACGGTCCAACCAAGTCTGAGTAGAGCACATCGAACACCATCATCAGCTTCAACAACTGGATGCACACCACTCCTTATGCAAGCTCAACATCTTCTCACCAGAAGATCAATCTGTTCATCGAGATCACAACATCTCACCTCTACGTGAAGTCCCACTAATCACAATACTTCACCTCTACGTGAAGTCTCCACCTCTACGTGAAGCTCCAATCGGCCACAACTCTTCACCTCTACGTGAAGTTCCAATCAGCTTCTCGAAAACCCAAACAGCTTCATACGGGTTGCATCACCAAATGGCTACGCCTTTACGGTTGCCTACGTACCTTGCCTAAAGGATCAAGCCAACCGTAGTTCATTCAAATGAGCTCCATCAAGCTCAAGCACTTGTACCTGAATCTGCAGCAGCGAACTTATCTGGCTGAGTCATATGAACCTCCTCACGACCATCATGGAGAACAACGGCCTTTAACTTGAGCTTGTCGCGATCACAAGCTTGAGATTCATGCTTCTTTACCCACAAGCGTGGTTTTACCTTGGTTCCAATGGCTGCAAACAACTCGACATCCTCAACAATGTGTTCAACCTGTTCAGCATCAACCCTGACTACATGATCTTCACCCGGTGTCACATCCGGTGAAGTCTTCTCTAATGCCGAACCAACTGGAGATGGTGGAGTAGCATCAACCTCCACCTGCTGCGATATTTCCTTCGTCTCTGTCTTCTCCACCTGCTGAGAGACGGTGGACTTCAACACTGAAGTCTCTCCAAATGTGACATACCTACTCAACACGATCTTCTTATTTTCTGGGTCCCACAACCTGTAACCATTCCTTTTGACACCCAAAAACACAAACTTCTTTGCTCGCGGATTCACCTTGCCATTCTTGGCACTGAAGTAGGTCGGACTTCCAAATTCCCGCAACAAACCATGATCTTGAGCAATTTTTTCAGACCAAATTTTCAATGGAGCTTTACCTCCTATCGCAGTTGATCCATTTATGAGATGGCTAGCATACACAATCGCCTCAGCCCAAACGATTTGTCTAATCCTGCATTAGACAACAACCACCGAACCTTCTCCAGCAAGGAACGATTTACTTTCTTAGCCACCCCATGTATACCTTTTGTGAAGTGAGTAGCAATACCAGTGTTCTGGCCAAATCGTAGGAATTGATACATGTCTCTTTCAACATTACCAATCTGCAGCTCCTTGATCTTCCTATATATTTGCTTCTCCATTCTTGCTCTCCACTTCATCAACATATCTAGGGCTTCACACCTTTGTCTCATGGGATATATCCAACAATGTCTAGATAAACTATCAACAAAAGAGACAAAGTACCTGTGACCTCCAAGCGTGCAGTCTTAGCAGGTCCCAAACGCTTACGTGAATACAATCAAGAAGACCTTCTGAGCGGTGAGTACTGGTGCTGAATTTCACCTTCTTCTTGTCCAGAATGCTGTATTCACCTTCCAAGTTGCAGATAGCAGCACCTTCCAATGATCCCTTCTTTGCAGGAGCTCGCAAAGACTTTTCTCCTCCCTGTCCGACCTTCACCTGCCAGACCTTCTTGCAACCATCATCTGAAAAACTCAAAGTCTCCACCTGACTTGTAACCGTACTACCCTTCAAGTAGTAGAGATTGTCCCGGCGGACGCCCTTCATCACCACCATCGAGCCTTTGATCATCTTGAGAACACCATCTCGTACAGATATCACAAGACCAATGCTTCCAAAGCGCCAACAGAGATAAGATTCCTTTTGAGTTGAGGTACATACCTCACCTCCTTCAATTCTCGTACTATCCCATCATCCATCTTGATACGGACTGTACCCATCCCTTCTATATTACACTGATGATCATCTCCCATGACGTGTAACATCCATCTAGCTTCTCAAAACTAGAAAACCAGGCCCTGTCGGGTACACATGATAGGTGGCTCCGGTATCCAAGATCCACTCAGTATTATCTGAGCTACAAACAGTAGGGGTAGTAACAGAGAGAGAGAATACCGATGAGTCCGAGTCTGATCCATTTGCCTGTGAAGTACTGCCATGAGTACTGGCCACCTTTGCAAGATTTGCCTCAGTTTTAGACGATTAAAAAAACACCTAGAGGGGGGTGAATAGGTGTGAATGCTAATCTAATGATCTTTTTAAACTTTTAATTAAATGAGTGATGCAACGATCTCTCAAAACACGACTAAGAGCCGAATACCCTTGCGAGGTTCTGAACTCCTTCCTCCCAATTCCTCTAGATATGGGTTAGAGGTGCGCAATGCAACCGTGTTGTATTGAGGTGTGATCGATCAATGCCAAGTATGATGATGAGAAATAAGATGCACACAATGTAACACAACAAGTATAGCAAGTAAAGTAAACAAGACAAGATTGCACAAGTAGAGGGTTAGTTCTCAAGCAAATAATTCAAGACAATATAAAACAAGAGAAATTGAAAGCAAGAATAACGCAAAGGCAATCGCAAACAAGATGATTTGTTTCGAGGTTCGAGCACACTTGCTCTAGTCCCCGCCTTTACCTCCGTGAAGGGTTTCCACTATCCACCGAGGATGCCTTTACAATTGGTCTACCGAAGACCGAGCACCGAGCTCCACCAAGTACAAAGGACCTCTACCGAAGAGGTTGCTCCACAAGGAAAAGATTACAAGAACCAAGTGATCACAACAAGATCACTACACTATTTCTCAAACTCTTTTACAAACACTCTCACTTCAATTACAACTTCACTATAGAATGAGTATAGGATTTTTGGCTCTATGAAGTGTGGTGAGAAAACTTCAGTTGTAGAGTGATATGAGTAATCAAACACAACTGAAAAATCAGACTTAAAAGAGTAGGAATTGAAAGCTTTAAACAAATTTTCTTTTCTCTTTTGAAAACACCAAAACTTGAGGATTTTTCTAAGTGATATGAAGGAGAGACTTCTCCTCTATTTATAGGGTTGAAATAAGTTAAAAACATTTTCTTTTCACCTAATTCAACCTGCAAAAGCACCCCAACAACTCTCCAAAAGTCTGTTAAAACAGAAAAAGAAAACAGATTTTCAGAAAATCCCAAAGAGGAAAGAGCCGTTGCTAAATTGCAGGCTTGGCGGTCGACCGGTCCGGTCGACCGCCAGCCCAGCTGGAAGTAGCCGTTGGCTCCCGGTCGACCGGTTCGGTCGACCGACCCAAAAGGAGGAAACACAGTTTCCTTCTTCCGGTCGACCGGTCCGGTCGACCGAAAATTCCCGAGAGCAGAATGCTCTCCGTCGGTCGACCGGTCCGGTCGACCGACGGACATGCACAAACAGTGCATGTCCAGACACAGCGTCGGTCGACCCGGCCGGTCGACCGATGTTGCCTGACACTGAAAAACTGGGCTGTTTTGAGTTAGAAAAATTTTGATAAATATTTTAAAAATACATATAGCTAAGTATTATGCAGAAAATAGTTTATACACATGTTTTAAACAAGTTTTTCAGGATATAAAGCTTTGGTACATGTATATATAAACTAAGGCATAAAACTTAGAAATAACCATTTTCAAAAACTATTTTCAAAACATAGGAAATACATGAAACAAGTGTGTGTGCAAATCCTAGAGCCAAATTTCCTATATTCAAACTTTAACATTCTAAACTTACAAACTTTTAAAGGACTTCAAAGCTATTCTTCAAGGTGGGCTATCTTCACTTGATCTTCAATATTGCAACTTGAGCCCAATTTGGAGTTGACTTGAGTCCAAAACCTTGTATTTGTGAGAGAAGACTTCTAGTATGAATAGAAATCTGAAAACACACTTAAACAACAAATGTTATTAGTACAAATAACTAATATGTTTTGTAATCATCAAAATACACTAAACAAGGGTGATTGTAACCTTGGGCCAACAATCTCCCCCTTTTTGATGATGACAAAACATATAGGTTATTGAAACAAGTAAAGGAGGAAAAGCTTGGAAAGCTCCCCCTCAAACAATGCTATGTATTTATCATGAATATGAAAAAGCTATGTAAGCATACATAAAGCATTTAACAAACACAATAGTTTTTGTCCAAAAACTCAAATAAACACAAACTTTCTTTTCTTCATGAAATGAAACTCAAATAGTATCAAATTTAGAAAGTTTAAACTTAAACACTTATTTTCCAAATATCAACAAACTCCAAATATCAACAAACTTAGAAAGTTCAAACTCTTAGAAAGTTCAAACTTAAACACTTATTTTCCAAATATCAACGAACTCCAAATATCAACAAACTTATTCTCCCCCTTTTTGTCATACATCAAAAAGGGTTAAAAAAAAATTTTAATTTTAAGAATCTATAATACAAACTTTCAACTCACCACAAATAAATGAAAATCTAGCATAATCTAGAGGTTTAGTAAAATATCGGCAAGTTGAAAATCGGTAGAAACATATTCAATAACAATATCACCTTTCTCATAATGATCTCTAAGAAAGTGATACCTAATGTCAATGTGTTTGGTTTTACTATGTTGATTTGCATTCTTTGTCATGTGAATAGTACTAGTATTATCACAAATATTTTAACATGATCAAAGTGTAAATCATAGTCAAGGAGAGTATGTTTCATCCAAAGAACTTGTGCACAACAAGCTCCCGCCGCAACATACTCCGCCTCGGCGGTTGATAGGGCTACCGAATTTTGCTTTTGGAAGACCAAGATACAAGACAATTACCTAAGAATTGACATGTTCCACTTGTGCTCTTCCTATCTACCCTACAACCCGCATAGTCGGCATCCGAAAAACTCTTCATTTCAAATAATCCGGTTTTAGGATACCACAAACCCATTTCAATAGTGCCCTTAAGGTATCTAATTATGCGTTTAACCGCTATTATGTGAGATTCTTTAGGACAAGATTGAAAACGTGCACAAAGACAAACGGAAAACATAATATCCGGCCTACTAGCCGTCAAATAAAGCAAGCTACCAATCATGCTACGGTATAATTTAATGTCTACACTTTTACCTTGTTCATCCTTGTCAAGCTTTGTAGTTGTTGCCATGGGAGTTTTGCTTACTCTTGATCCTTCAAGCCCAAATCTTTTGATTAGTTCCTTTGTGTACTTGGCTTGATTGATGAAGATCCCATCCTTCCTTTGCTTGATTTGGAGTCCAAGAAAATAGTTGAGCTCCCCCATCATAGACATTTCAAATTCATCCTTCATGCATGACTCAAAAGCTTTGCAAAGAGATTCATTAGTAGAACCAAAATAATATCATCTACATAAATTTGCACAATAGAATGTCATTTTCTACATGTTTTGTAAACAAAGTTATATCAATTTTACCTTTCTTAAAACCATTTGAAATCAAAAATGAGGAAAGTCTTTCATACCAAGCCCTAGGGGCTTGTTTTAAACCATAAAGAGCTTTATCTAATTTAAAAACAAAATCCGGATGTGTAGGATCAACAAACCCGGGGGGTTGTTCAACATACACCTCCTCTTCAATAAATCCATTTAGAAAAGCACTTTTAACATCCATTTGAAATAATTTGAAATCTTTATATGAGGCAAATGCTAGTGTCATCCGTATGGCTTCAAGCCGTGCTACGGGTGCAAAGGTTTCTTCAAAATCGATCCCTTCGATTTGAGTGTAACCTTGGGCAACTAACCTAGCCTTGTTTCTAACTACATTACCCGATTCATCCAACTTATTCTTAAAGATCCACTTAGTACCAATTGTTGGTCTATCGTGGGGCCTAGGAACAAGGTGCCAAACTTGGTTGCGCTCAAATTGATTGAGCTCCTCTTGCATGGCTAGCAACCAATATGAATCGGCCTTGGCTTCGAGCACATTTTTGGGTTCTATGTGTGAAATAAATGCAAAGTGGCCACAATAATCTTGAATTTTAGAGCGAGTAGTTACCCCTTTTGATACTTCACCTATGACGAGGTCCTTGGGATGATGAGGATTGAATCTCCAATCCTTAGGTAGTGGTTGAGTAGGCTCCACCTCATTTGTTTGATGTTCATTTCCTTGGGCCTCTTCCACTTTGGCTTCACTTCCATCATCATCCTTTGGCTTGTCTCCCATGGTAGAAGCATCCTCCAAGGTGACTTTCTCCAAGCCTTCATGCAAAGCATCTATTTCTACAACATTCTTAACAAACTTGTTAGATTCCTCAAACTTAACATGAATAGACTCTTCAATAGTCAAAGATGATCTAATGAAAACTCTATAAGCTTTACTAGTGTTTGAGTAACCTACAAAAATAGCCTCATAAGATTTAGGATCAAATTTTTCTAAAAAATCTTTTGTGTTTAAAACAAAGCATTTGCAACCAAAACTTTAAAATAGGAAACATTAGGTTTTCTAGAAAAATACATTTCAAAAGAAGTTTTAGTTGTATTTTACACAAGAAAACACGATTTGATATGTAGCATGATGTATTTACGGCCTCGGCCCACAAATAATGTGGTAGACCATATTCACTTAGCATTGTCCTAGCCATCTCTTGTAATGTTCTATTTTTCCGTTCAACTACTCCATTTTGTTGTGGAGTTCTAGGACAAGAAAGTTCATGCTTTATTCCATGTTCATCACAAAAAGTGGTAAAGGGTTGGTTAATGAATTCACCTCCTCTATCACTTCTTATTCTCAAAATCGAAACATCTTTTTCTTTTTCAACTCTTTTCTTAAAAATTTGGAATATGAAAATGCTTGGCTTTTATGTTCAAGAAAGAAAACCCAAGTAAATCTTGAAAAATCATCAACCAAAACATAAGCAAATCTATTCCCACTTAAACTTTTGGTTTGTGTAGGGCCAAAAAGATCCATATGGATTAACTCCAAAGGACGTGATGTCATGATATCCTTAATTGACTTGAAAGAAGACTTAGTTTGTTTCCCAAATTGACATGCGTCACAAACTCGGTCCTTTTCAAAATTCAAACAAGGAATACCTTTCACCATTTCCTTTGTGTTTAACCTAGAAATGTGATCAAAAGAAATATGCCCTAATCTCCTATGCCACAACCAGAGTCATCATCGAGGGCTTTCAAACAAGTAATATTACAAGACATATTTAACATATCAATCATATAAACATTACTTTCACGAAAACCGAAAAATACACAAACATTAGAAATTCTATCAATAACTTTACAAGCAACATTATCAAAAACAACATCAAAACCTTTATCACAAAGTTGACTAACACTCAAGAGATTATGCTTGAGGCCATCAACTAAAACTACATTTTCAATTAAAGGAGAGGTGCCAAGTTTTACATTAGCAATACCGATGATTTTACCCTTGGCGTCATCTCCGAAGGTGACGGTGCCACCTTCATGATATCTTGATAGGGTTGCAAAGTTGTTGATGTCCCAAGTCATGTGCCTTGAGCAACCGCTATCAAGATACCACAAACCTCTACGTCGTTGGGCTTTGGAAAGTACCTACATCATTTAAAACAATTGTTGACTTTGGTACCCAAACTTTCTTGGGTCCTTGAAAGTTAGTGTTACGAACCCAAACATTATGATGTGATGCACTTAGTCTATCATAACAAAAATTAGCTAAGTGTCCTTTCCGCCCACAATGTGAACATGAGTACACTTTTCTATACATGAAAGCATGATGTGTATGTGTAATGTGAGCATGTTTTGGGGTTTTGCCATGTTGTTTAGGTTGTGTAGCATGAACATGAACATGAGCATGAGCATTTTTCTTTGGGGCTTGTTTCTTAGGAAACATAGCCTCAATTTTCTTCTTGTTAAATTCACAATTTTTCAAAACAACACTTAATGAGTCTAATCTTTCCTTAAGCATAGAAACTTCATTTGAATCAATTAGTGGGGCCTTACCTTTGCAAGAGATCTTATATTTTTCAAAATCATTTTTGGTAGTGGCCAAAGTGGAAACCAACTCATCCTTTTCTTTTGTAAGAGTAAAAACTTGAAGACTTAAAGATTCATTTTTCTTTTCATTTTAATATACTTTTTCTTTAAGAAATCATAGTTTTGTGACAACTCAACAAAAGCCTCTTCTAACACATCCATAGAAAGTTCATTATCATGAGAAGGGGAAGAGGTTACCTTGCTTGTGCCTTCATTAGCCATGAAGCACATGTTGGCGGTGTCTATTTCTTCCTCGGATTCGGTCTCCGAATCCCAAGTTGCCTTCATAGCCTTCTTCTTGTAAGGCTTCTTTGAAGTGGAAGGCTTTGCTTTTTCCGGACACTCCGCCACAATGTGTCCCGGTCTTTGGCAATTGAAGCACACAATCTTCCTTTCTTCTTTGCCTCCTTGCCATCTTCTTCTACCTTGGTACTTCGCCTTGTTGTACATCCTCCGGACATTCTTAACAAGGAGTGAGAGCTCCTCATCATCTTCTTCTTCATCATCTTCATCGGAGTGTGTAGCTTGACTCTTGAAGGCGATAGTCTTCTTTTTGGAGGGAGCCATATCCTCCCTTGCTTTCCTTTCCATCTCATGGGTTTTGAGGTTCCCAATGAGACCTATGAGCTCCATCTCTTCATTGTCGTTGAGTTCCTTCAAGGTTGTAGCTTTAACTTCCCATGAAGGAGGAAGAGCCCGGATGATCTTCCTTACTCTTTGATCATTGTTGATATCTTCACCTAAAGAAGAGAGTCCATTAGTAATCTTGGTAAATCTTGTAACCATATCATCTATGGTTTCATTGTCTTGCATGCTAAATGTTTCATATTGAGACCGAAGAAGATCAATCTTAGCCTTCTTTACTTGTGAGGTCCCCTCATGAGTGACTATCAAGTGTGACCAAATCTCAAATGCGGATTTGCAATGTATAACCCTAGCTATGTCATCATCATTTAGGGCTTGAAGAAGTGCATAGTGAGCTTTGGCATTGGCATCGAATTCCTTAGTCTCTATTTCGGACCAAGTGGATTCGTCACCGGGGGGTACACTAAAGGACTTAGTCACGGCCTTTGCAACTCGGCTACCTAGAGATTGCAAAAACACGGTCATCTTAACTTTCCATATGGGAAAGTTAAGTCCATCAAACTTAGGAGGGGTTTTAATTCCATCGGCCATTTTTACTATATGAATATGAATGAAATGATTAGCAAATTAGGATCTTCTCTAAGGTGGTTAAACCAAATCTTAGAGTTCAAGCTCTGATACCAATTAAAAAAACACCTAGAGGGGGGGTGAATAGGTGTGAATGCTAATCTAATGATCCTTTTAAACTTTTAATTAAATGAGTGATGCAACGATCTCTCAAAACACGACTAAGAGCCGAATACCCCTTGCGAGGTTCTGAACTCCTTCCTCCCAATTCCCCTAGATATGGGTTAGAGGTGCGCAATGCAACCGTGTTGTATTGAGGTGTGATCGATCAATGCCAAGTATGATGATGAGAAATGAGATGCACACAATGTAACACAACAAGTATAGCAAGTAAAGTAAACAAGACAAGATTGCACAAGTAGAGAGTTAGTTCTCAAGCAAATAATTCAAGACAATATAAAACAAGAGAAATTGAAAGTAAGAATAACGCAAAGGCAATCGCAAACAAGATGATTTGTTTCGAGGTTCGAGCACACTTGCTCTAGTCCCCGCCTTCACCTCCGTGAAGGGTTTCCACTATCCACCGAGGATGCCTTTACAATTGGTCTACCGAAGACCGAGCACCGAGCTCCACCAAGTACAAAGGACCTCTACCGAAGAGGTTGCTCCACAAGGAAAGATTACAAGAACCAAGTGATCACAACAAGATCACTACACTATTTCTCAAACTCTTTTACAAACACTCTCACTTCAATTACAACTTCACTATAGAATGAGTATAGGATTTTTGGCTCTATGAAGTGTGGTGAGAAAACTTCAGTTGTAGAGTGATATGAGTAATCAAACACAACTGAAAAATCAGACTTAAAAGAGTAGGAATTGAAAGCTTTAAACAAATTTTCTTTTCTCTTTTAAAAACACCAAAACTTGAGGATTTTTCTAAGTGATATGAAGGAGAGACTTCTCCTCTATTTATAGGGTTGAAAATAAGTTAAAAACATTTTCTTTTCACCTAATTCAACCTGCAAAAGCACCCCAACAACTCTCCAAAAGTCTGTTAAAACAGAAAAAGAAAACAGATTTTCAGAAAATCCCAAGAGGAAAGAGTCGTTGCTAAATTGCAGGCTTGGCGGTCGACCGGTCCGGTCGACCGCCAGCCCAGCTGGAAGTAGCCGTTGGCTCCCGGTCGACCGACCCAAAAGGAGGAAACACAGTTTCCTTCTTCCGGTCGACCGGTCCGGTCGACCGAAAATTCCCGAGAGCAGAATGCTCTCCGTCGGTCGACCGGTCCGGTCGACCGACGGACATGCACAAACAGTGCATGTCCAGACACAGCGCCGGTCGACCGGGCCGGTCGACCGATGTTGCCTGACACTGAAAAAACTGGGCTGTTTTGAGTTAGAAAAATTTTGATAAATATTTTAAAAATACATATAGCTAAGTATTATGCAGAAAATAGTTTATACACATGTTTTAAACAAGTTTTTCAGGATATAAAGTTTTGGTACATGTATATATAAACTAAGGCATAAAACTTAGAAATAACCATTTTCAAAAACTATTTTCAAAACATAGGAAATACATGAAACAAGTGTGTGTGCAAATCCTAGAGCCAAATTTCCTATATTCAAACTTTAACATTCTAAACTTACAACTTCTAAAGGACTTCAAAGCTATTCTTCAAGGTGGGCTATCTTCACTTGATCTTCAATATTGCAACTTGAGCCCAATTTGGAGTTGACTTGAGTCCAAAACCTTGTATTTGTGAGAGAAGACTTCTAGTATGAATAGAAATCTGAAACACACTTAAACAACAAATGTTATTAGTACAAATAACTAATATGTTTTGTAATCATCAAAATACACTAAACAAGGGTGATTGTAACCTTGGGCAAACATCCACCTTCTTACCTTTGGCCTTCGGGCATTCAGCTTTCCAGTGTCCTAGTTCTTTGCACAAGACACACTGATTCTTCTTCAGATTTCTGAAGCCTGATCTGGACTTCGATCTCCCCCGATCATCTCTTCCCTTCCTATTGGAACTTCTGCCTCTTACCTCCAATGCCTCTGCTGTTGTGCTTCCCGAAGAAGACAGTCGGTCCTGTCTCTTTGCTTCATAACTCACAAGTGCAGCAGATACCTCATCGTAATTAAGGGATTGTCTACCATTGAGAAAAGTAAGAGTAAAGGCCTCATACTCGTCCCTAGGAAGAGAGTTCAAAAGAATTACCGCCTTATCCTCTTCACCAGTCTCCACATCCACATTAACTAGATCTGTAAGAAGTTTCGCGTAGCGGTTCAAGCGTTCATTGATGGAGCATCCTCTTTGCATCTGAAACCATAGAGCTTACTCTTCAACTGCACTTGCGATTCTATACTTTTCGTCAGATACTTCCTCTCTAGGATCTCCCACAGCTGCCTCGCAGATGTCTCATGCAATACCTGATACTTGATGTCTAGTATCAGACAAGACCTGATCAAGCCACACGCCGAGCTGTTCATCTTGTCCCAATCTTCTTCCGTCATTGATGCGCGCTTCTTCTTCAACCGTAGAGTGTCTTCGAGGTTTGATGCCGTCAGCGCATCCATAACTTCACACCTCCACATACCAAAGTTGTTCGTGCCGTTAAACTTCACCACATCAATCCTTGGATGTGGATTCATCGATCTCATCGATGTACTTTCTCCAGTCATCTTCTCAACTGATTCCTCAAAGAAATGCAGAAACAAACGGAGTTAGATAAAACAAACTAGATAAAGACAGGATTTTTACCTCCATGCGAAACCCTCGAAGAGTTTCCGAAAATATCTACTCCTCCAAATTGATTCCTCGAGCAATCTACGTGCTGTTTTGAGATCGACACACGATCTCACAAACAGTCCCAATGCCGCTTCGAGATCGACACACGATCTCCGCCAAACAACAACTGATACCCTTGAATCAACAGATGATCCCACGTCGAACCTGGGATGCTCTGATACCACTTGTTATGCCCTTGACACCTACTCGTTGTGCGCAGCGGTTCACGAAAGAAGAGACACAACAACCACCCTTTGAGGAATCCGCCCAACCGGCGGAGACTCGATGCAGCTGGAGAAACAAGCAACACAGCAGGAACAACAACCAATAGAGAAAAGCAATCAACACACAAATTTAACGAGGTTCGGCAACGTGCCTACGTTCTCGGGGTAAGGGAGAGAGAGATCTTATTGATTCAACAATCAACACAACTAATACAAGAGGGAGGAATTCTTGGAGATATTTCTTGGGGCACAATACATGAGGCCTCTAGCCTCTATTTATAGCCACAGAGTCCCTGGATTTATGGAAACCCAGGTTGGATTCAATCACATCCATAAAAGGAATTCGAATCCTAAAAGGAAAGTCCAGACGCGTCTGTCGGTCGACCGGCCCATGCCACGGTCGATCAGCCTGGTCGACCGCGCCTACCCGAGAGTGAAGCCACTTCAGTCAGTCGACCGCTCCTTCCTGTGCACGCCCGTGCACGCCGGTCTACCGGGCCGGTCGACCGGCCTCCTCCACCGGTTGACCGACCCATCGACCGGGAGTGCAAACTGGCCTGCTCCGCGCGCCGTTTCTCGCTCCTTTGTCATCCGATCGCTGTGCTACCTCCTTCCATTTCTTCTATCTCCTCTCTCCCACAAGAGTAATCATATGGCATAATACAAGTTTAGGTGGTTGATGGGATTTGTTAAAGACGAAAATTAAAATGTTCTCCTCATCATTTCCTTCGTTTGCTTGGTTGTGATGTCTCATTTCTAGCTAAATTTTTCATTACTGTCATGAACTTTCACGAGTTTCTCAGAAAACTATCATCAATTTTAAAAATTCTCAAAAAACTATCATAAACTATTATTTTCCCAAAGAAACTCCAAAGAATGTTAACAACTGATGCAAAAAAAACCCAAATATCCATACAAAAATGGACAGCTCTGTTCGGCCAGAATGTCCAAACAAAGGGGGAGGGGAGGTCTGAAGCAAGGAGGGGGCGGGGGAAGAAGGGGGAGCGTCGGGGAGGGGGGAGGCCGGGGAGGTCGGGGGGAGCTCCGGGGAGGCTGGGGAGATCAGAGGGAGGCCGGGGGGAGCGCCGGGGAAGATGACGGAGGAGCATGAGGAAGGAAGGAGGAAGAAGAAGAACATTTTGGACATTTCACTAAGGATAAAATTGTAATAAATAAATAAATATAGCACACTTGTAAATATTTGTGGGGCGTCTTTCTCATTTTTGGGGTGTGGCAAGATCCATTCCTAAGATTTAGGGCCAATTGTCGATCTTACTTTAACTCTTTACTGTCTAATATTAATTACATTCAACTTCCCATACATTACAATTCTGTCTGGATCTGATATCTTCTTGTATACGGATCTCAGATCGAAGCGGTCCTGGGGTGGCGGGACTCGAGGGCGGTGTTGATCCATCTCTTCGGATCGAAGTTCTCGTCGGAGAACTCAGCGATATCGACGATCTACTGATCTGATCGGATCCGGCCAAGGGGAGGCCGGAGCCGGTCGAGGGGAGATCCTCATTGTAGGCCATATCGACGACTTACAGACCCGACCGAATCCGGCTGAGGGGGATTGGTGGGCTCGGACGAGAAGGCGTCGATGAGGCTGACGCTGTAGGAAATCCAGCTAAGGGTCGGTGAAAGTAAAGTTTTTGCAAAACTCTAAGATCCGAGTAAGGGCCGGTGAGAGTTTAGTGGGGGTGTCCGGCTGAGGATGACTGGTTTTGATTGGGGGTGACCGGTCGGAGATGGCCGAATTTTATGCCGCAGTTGCGGTAATGAGGACATGTCACACTTCGGTGGTGCGAAATTCGGTTTGGGATGAGCGAACCACGACATCAGATACCATCGACGGTGTCCGACCAAGAGGTGGTCGGTGCTAGGCTGCAGATGTCGCTACTGCATTGAAGGGGAGACACCACGAGTCGGTGGCGAGGCCTCTGATCACGAGATGACTAGATTTGAGCTGTAGATGTCGTGACAGCGCTGGCAGGAACCTGACCAAGGGATGGACGTATCCGAGCAGCATACAACACATTTATAGTAGCGGAGCGAAGCCACGATGGAGCTGAGCGCTTTCCAGTGACTTTATTTTTGTTCTATGTTCTTTTTTCTTTTTGAAAAGTACAAATTATGTATGTGTGTTCCTATGCAATTTACTTCATGGTTTTGTAGGGGGTAAAATAAAAATAAAAATCTGTCATTAATAGCAGCATGCACTGTTTTATTGTTAATAAAATAGGAGATAAAATTTTTTTTCTCAGTTTTGAAGCAACAGGCAGTAATCCAGTTACGCGGCTCCCACTAGCGGTGGGTCCCATCTTGCTGACCGATTTAACGGTAAAAAGGCTTGTAACGGCGCCCCTCTCATCCGCGCGCTCCCGATTCTGTTCCACACGTGGGGCCAATTCTGACAGCTGGCGGCCAACTCGGATCCCGTTTTCGGACTGTAGCGAATTTGATCCGATTTAAGCAGAACCGTATCGTGTCGTGCATTTTTATTCGGTCTCTTTCGAGCTGTATATTAATTTCTCCACCGCACAAAGTGCTGGGATCAACGAGGGAGAGCGCAGAGGAGGAGAGGGAGAGGCGGAGCAAGAGGGAGACCAAACGAATCGAAGAATTTTCCGGCCTCTTCCTCCGATCCTCGACGAACGCGATCGAATTTTGAAATTCTCTCGCCTTTCAGTCCATTTTGCGATATCGACCGGCCAATTTTGACTTGGCAGCTCAATTTCGTCCAATTTCGAAAGTAACCATATATCTAATTGATCTTTGTTCGCTTTGATTTGAGATTTAATTGATGGACGTGCGGATCCGTGCCTTTGGATTTTAGCTCTTGAAATCTTTTGAATTCTATGTTTTTAAGGACTCCATCGCATTAATTAGATCCCTGAGCTGTATATTGATATGAATTTTCTTCTTAATGTTTCAAGGAAATTGGGGAAAAAGTCTGAATTTTGCCTTTTTTTCCCTCCTCCTAATTCAATGTAGAATTTGAGAGATTTATTGAAGGGATACTACATTTTCGATATTTGATGGGCGTGGTGTCGAGGAAACTTATGCCGGCCTGTGAGAGCCTGTGCTACTTCTGCCCCGCGCTGCGAACTAGGTCTAAGCAGCCGATCAAGCGGTACAAGAAGATCTTGGCCGACATTTTCCCAAAATCACAGGTTTCTCTTTGAAGCTCTTGTTCCTGAATTCTTTGTATCACCAATGCTTAAATTTTTGTTTCATGCCAGGCTATCACAACCTTGGCAAGCTTATCTAGCTCATTTCAGTTATATGATCCGCTATGGTTTGAATTCGTGAAACGCGGTAGCCTTACATGATTAGTTTTCATAGTCAATTCAGTTGTTTTGTACAAGTGTAATGTGAATACCAAATACTTCTGTTTCATAGGATTTATGGAAGAAATTAATTGGGCGTGAATACTTCTCTCACAGGATGAAGAACCAAATGATAGAAAAATCGGCAAATTGTGTGAATACGCTTCAAAAATCCAATGCGCATTCCGAAGGTAATTCTTGGTTTCTCTTCTGTCTTCAATGTGTGAAAATGGGCTCTTGTTGAAGTTTACAGTATTTTAAAGAGCATGAATATGTAGTCTCTTTCTTCAATTTATGTTAATATGTTAAACTATTAATTTACAAGGACCTATTGTATTGGTTGCTTTTACTTCTGAGTTACTTGAAGTTGGTTTTGATTTTAGAAAATTTCATTCAAGTGAGTATCTATAAGGTTATGTTACAGAGGAAAAATGACCTTTTCTATTTGTCAATAAATTTCTTTTTATCATTCGATAAGCCCTGCCTGTTGGTTTCTCCTGTGACATTCATCTCCGGTACTGTTTGGAAAGTACAAGGTTTACACCCTTTTTGGGTATAAGAAAATATATACCTCTAGTTATTATGCAGTTGAGCATAAGCTCATATGCACAATGTTTATTATGCAGTTGTGCATAAGCTCTTATGCACAATTAGTGTTTGGTTATTACTTAGGAAGAGAGTCCTGTATCCAATTTATAAGTATAAATGTTACCTGTCTTCACCAGGTATTGCTTATACAGTAAAGACAAAAGAGTCTTATTTGGGACAAATAAATTATAATGTATTAGGTTAGCTCTGGACCTTAGCATTTGGCAGGTATAGGGTACTTGCTTTCCTTGTACCTAGCTTTATATTGTATCCAATTGTAAGCTAATTGCCGTCCGTTTTGTATTGGACAAGAAATTCAGAGATAGTGTAAGTTGACTTGCCATACATTTTTCTTTCTGCACAATAAGACAAGTTGCCAAAGTTCTTGTTAGCTTAGCCACCAGCAAGCTCTTACACTTTCACATAACTAATGTTTTTGTTTGTTTATGTGTTTCAAACAAGTCTGTGTCATTTATTTATGGAAATAGTGAAGATAATTACCCTTAAAAAGGGCACACTATAATGCAGACATAAGAATTTTTTTTCCTTCAAAGAACTATACTTCCTTCATGCTGTATAGTATTCTCATGTATTTCCTTTACGAGTTACTTTAGGAAAGTTTAAAATTAGTCAACTGTGATTCGGATACTTACATATTTCTTTATAAGTTTAGTTTATATTTGTTTGCTTTCTTTCTTATATGAGATTTTGTGCATGTTGTATGTAAACTTTTTGACTCTTTCAAGTTTTTAACTGTTAATTAAACTGTTTATGTCTAGCAGATTACAGATTATTTGGAGCAAAGATGCTACAAGGAATTAAGAACTGAGAACTTCAACTCAGCAAAAGTTGTCATGCACATTTACCGTAAATTGCTATTTTCCTGTAAGGAGCAAACGTGAGTTACTTTTTCCTTAAAGTTATATACTATTCCTTTCTGATTATTACCTGGGTATTGTAGGCCATGTGATATTTTCTGGCTTAGAATAGCCTGCATATATAGGTCTGGTACATAATTGGCCTCCAAATTTACATGCTTGAAGGTATTTTTATTCGTTTTAAAGGAGAATTTTGCTAAATATTAGTAACTAACGATCCCATCTAGTAAGTAATTTGTGGATATACTGGTATGGTAAACATTCACTAACCAACCTTAAGAAATAACTTCTTTTTAGTTTGGATGACCAAAAATAGGTTTAATTCATTTCTTCAAAATGATAAAGAAAAAATGCATAGAAAAAACAACTTGAAACTACAAAAATAGGAGAAGAAATTAGTGCATTCATACAAAGTTAGAGATAGCTTCAATTGAGGACAAAAATGAGGGGAACCAGTTGAAATGATTTGTGCATGTGCAATTGAGGGAGAACTAGTTAGGAAAAATGATAGAAATTCATAGAATTGTAGTTAGTGGAGACTGACAGGACTATGGTATTACCTAAAAGAACATGGGTTAAGACAGTTAAAGAAAATGATATTAATGGTTGGTAACTTCACAGAGGATATGGTCCTTAGCAGAACTCAGTGGAGAAAGGAAATTTATGTGGCCTGCTCCAGTGATTTGGATAAAGGCTTTATTGTTCTTCTTGTTTCTGTTACTACAAATGAAGAAGTGGTGACAGAAAATTATGCAACAAGGACCACTAAATTATATTACAAACAATAGATTCAAACCTTATCTATAACTCTACTGATTAAGTAATTATTATCTGGATGGAAAGAACTAGAGAACTGATAGAGAAGAAATTGGAACAGATCATCTTAAAACACCAGATGGTAGTAGGAGCAATAGTAGATGAAGGATAAGATACCAATGAAGATGAGAAAACTTGCAGGAGCAGTAATAAGTAATACCAGTGAAGAAGCAGATGTGTAGGAGTTGTTTTGATGAAAGGAGAGGGTGGCAGGTGCTGTAGATGAAGAAGATAGCAGCAGCAGCAGTTGATGCAGCAGAGATACGAACAGCCTGCAACAGGTCTGGTTAGAGAAGAACAGAGCATAATAGAACACTAGAACAGAGCATAACAGTGCTAGACAGAGTAGAACAGAGCAGTAGAGATGGCAGGAGAGACGCTAGCAGCCATTAGCAACGCTTGACAGAATGGGATAGAGAAAAACAGTGTAGAACAGAGCCCCAGAGAGCACGAGAATAGAGCAGCAGAGGTTGTCGACAGGGACAACAAAGGCACCGGGGGCAGCAGAGACACCGGGGGCCATATTAGAGCCCCGGCTGCATATCATTGCCTTCAAGCATGTATACAAAGATCATCTCAACAGAGTGTGATCAACCATACAAGGACCTTCCTGTCCATAGCTATCCAAAATAACAAAAAGCATACAGGATGGGTTTTAAAAAAAAATCCAAGACAGGGAATACAAAGAACTACTATCCCAGAATGATTAGATCAATCCCTTCCCTGGCACGCAACTGAAGCAGAGGGACTACCAGTGGAGGGCCAGCATAACTCCCATCCACCACCTCGTCCATCTACTCCTTTTGCTCTCCTTGCACTGCATCTTGTTTTGGAGGCTCTGCTGAAGAAACACTCCACCGAACTAGCACAACTCTGTTGCCAGCAACTCCTTTATGCCCTGAATGTCTTGCAAAAGTCCTCCACTTCT
Source organism: Agave tequilana (assembly GCA_038442645.1). NCBI lineage: Eukaryota > Viridiplantae > Streptophyta > Magnoliopsida > Asparagales > Asparagaceae > Agave > Agave tequilana. The sequence continues at coordinate 103,923 of JAVJIF010006216.1, read as the reverse complement.
TCTCTGTTATGTTTGTCAGCCAAAAGGAAATAAAGGAGTTAATAGAACCCAAAAGTATCAAACTACTCTGATACTTATTCAAAAATATTCTATTATTCCGCTCCTGCCAAACAAGCCAGAATATTTCCATGACAGACAAATCCCATCCTATTCTGACTGAATGAGCAATTGATGCGGCTTTCCAAGTAGTCCACAGCTCATTAACTGAAACAGGAAGCTTTCCGATGGCTAAGTTATGTCTAATTGTGGACCAGATAGAAATCACATGAGGGCATTTGAGGAATAAATGTGAAATAGGTTCATCCTGACTGTTACATAGAACACATGTAACATTCTGCTGAATTCCCTTATTTCTCAACATCACCAAAGTGTTCAATCTTTCTTTAAGGACCAACCACACCACAATCTTAACCTTCAAAGGAACAAAACGCTTCCACATAAGAGCAAATGGGGAGCAGGCTACTAAACTTGAGAAAGTCATAATAAGAATTCAGAGAGAAACTACCATTTCAAGGCCACCATGACCTCTTCCTATCAATCTCCGCAGAAAATCTAACATAATCAAGGAGGGAGAGAAGCTCAGAGAATCTATCTACTTACACACCCGTTAACGGTCTTCGAAATGATAAAAACCACCTCCAATTCCCATTATTAGTGAGGTGTCTCCCTCGAGCTACACTCAATTGTTTATCATCAGCCAAAGCAAACAAATCTGAAAAAGAGAAGCAAAACTGTCATTATAACACCATTTATCCTACCAAAAGTGCACTGCCCACTTCCCAACATGATATTACAACTGCTCATGAAGGAAGCAAATTGCTTCAAGGTTCCTTTCCAAAAATATGATATCTTCTCTGACATCCTTTCCTTCTTTCCTGGCTGACATCCTTTCCAGACATGATCATTATCATAATATAGATAACTAACCAGTTTCCTCCACAACAACGCGAGTTTGTGAATATCAATGTAATCAAAATTTAAGTTAAATGACCATTCTTATGAGAAGTATTTCCTTGTTTAACAAGCTTCACAAAATTTTGTTATAATTTTGGATGGAGAATGTATCAGATTTTTTTTCTTGTTATAATTTTGTTTAATAAGCTGCCTAATTATGCTCAGTAAGCTTCTCGACTACTTGAAACTAGAGATTCATCGTCTTTCTAGGCAATATTTTCTGGTTCAGCTTGTCTAAAGTTGGTGGCTTCCATGGATTTGAGGTGTTAAAAGGTTAATCCTTCGACCATACCCTTGTCTAGGAGTGTTTTTATTTTCACTGTGACTCACAAAATTTGAATGTAACAGGGGATCATATAGTGAGCATCATGAACAATAATCTGGTTACAAGGAAGTTCTATCTGCTATGTCAGTATGTTGGAAGGATACTTCATTTTGTAGGGATGACTTTTGTGAAGTTGCAGAGGGTTTTCCCTCAATTCAAATGCCTGCCCATTTGTCGATTGGTGTGAGAGATGAGACAACTACTATGCCTTAGTTTGATGTTACTCCTGTGAATAAAATTAGATGTAGCTTATTGAGCATAGTTAAGCAGCAGTTTTTTGAGGTTATCAACTGTATGTTACTTAGGATTCTTTACTGTGTAAGGCACTTGTTTAGACAGTATTGCGTAGTTGCAGTTACTTATGGCGGCATTTGTTTGTGTTAATAGTAGTATTTAGTTCTATGTTGCATGTATTAGTAAACTGAACCTCAGAATTTATCTATATAATAAACTAGGGGGAGAGAACTAGGATAACTAACTCTCTATAACCTGCAAATACCAATTTACAAGTTTACATGGTATCAGAGCCTTATTACTTTAGTTAACCCTAACATTAATATGATAACTAACCCTAATCCTTTAGTATAATCCCTCTCTCTTATTTTTCTTTTCTCGTTTTCTTCCATTGACAGCATCAAGCCCACCCGCAAGCCTTGAATCAACCTCGTCCTTGTCCTCGCCTCACCTCTGACTTCTCCAGCCCTTATCGACCTCGCCGCTGCCGCCACCACCACCACCTCCTCCTCCAGATGACCTCGTCGCCACCTCCTCCTGCACTAGACGACCTCGCCGCCACCTCCTCCTGCCCTAGACGACCTCACCGCCGCCTCGTCCATCCCAAATCAACCTCATTGCCGTCAACTTCAATTCAACATTGCAAACATCGCTGATGACCCAAATGTGGTCTCGTCTTCACCGCGCCTTCAACTTCTACCTCTCACCATCATCCCCGACTCTGATTCGATGCCGATCGCAGTTCACTTTGCCAATCTTCTCTTCTCATCTTCTCATGATTTTGGATGATGACGATCTTCTCTTCTCATCTTCTTTGCTAATCTTCTCTTCTTTATCGAATATCTCTTCTTCATCTTCTCCCCTTTGTTATTCTAACAAAAAATAAAAAAAGGACAGTCCAAGCTAGAGACTGTTAAAAAAGGATATTTGTGGTTCCTCTTATTTTTGGGGGTGTGCAGTTAAAGCTCATGATTTTGGATTAAAGTCTTGGTTTGAGCTTCTGATTATGTTGGGGCTTCTGAGCTAAGCATTTATGTAATTTTGGTGTTTTTTTATTCTTTCGAGTGATAGTTGAGTTTAGGGGAAAAAATGAAGTCAGCAGTTTCTGAATGTACTTGGAAAGATTACTGATAGAAAGTTGTATGACAACTTTCTACAGTGAAAATGGGTTGTTGATATTCAAGTTATTGGGAGAACCAAGGAACACTACCTGACTGACGATCCCCCTATCCAAAGATGTAGACTTAGAGGTAGGACAATGTACTTCTTCTAGAATAGATCTTGAATAGTATAAAGCCGCCTGTTGTGTCCAGGATCTAGTTGCAGTATTGTAAAAGAGTTGTGAACTTATTTGAACAGGGTGTATTTAGGAGGTTACAATCTGAGTCTAGCCTATGATGTCATCCCGAAGCTATTTAAGAATAAACAGGAAGTCGAGCATTAGCTCAGTTTTATACTGACTTGAACAAACTTTTCAAGGAGGTCAAGGAATTTTTGTTATCACATATCATGTGAAGGGGATGCAAGAAAGCTGGAATAAGTTGATGATTTTTATTTTCTTAAGAGCACTGCATTCAGAGTTTTTGAAGTTTTCAAAAGCTCCACTATCAAGTCACTTGAGAATACCTACCACTTCTTATGTGAAAAATGTTCCTTCAGAGTCACAGAATGCAGCCAGAGGTGAATGGCTAGCTTTCAATAAACATCAAGAATCTAAATACGCACTACGCTAGGCCCCTGTTTTAGGCATTGGTTTCCTCGCCTAATGAGAATGAGGAGTCAAAAGCGAATATCTCTCTGTCGAATCAATAATGGAATCAGGCCGCTGGTCTCGATCGGCCATTCCAACTTCGTCTCCAATCCAACTGCCATGTCAGATCTAATTGATTGGTAATCCCTATTATGAAAAGCTTGTTCGTCTACTGATTGGAGTCTGAGGACTGTTCTGCTCTTACGATCCAAGACAAAATAGCAGGAGGTAGAGGCCATGAGAATGATTTTGAAGGTAGAGGTCATGGTGGTGGTCGTTTAAGAGGACGAGAAGGAGATGCAATCTATTGTCATTATTGTAAAGAATTAGGTTATACCAAGTACAATTGTCTACTATTGTAAGGGAAACAACAACAACCATTTCAATTGGCTCATGTAGCCATAGCTTAGGAGGAGTAATATGAGAGTATGAGTTCCATCAGTGAGGAGCAGATGAAGAAACAGTTGTATCAGATGTTCCAGTAGTTTCAGACATCATCCATTTCATCTTCTTTCACAACCACGTTGGTCGGAGTATTTAACTCAATGTCTGTTTTACTTCATCTAGTTCTCCTACTAAGATTATAGATTCAAGGGCTTTTGATCACATGACTAGGGACAAGAGTATTGTATCCTCTCTTGATTGCTCTAGTTCTGTTTGACTCTTTGATCATCACTATTGATTAGTGTAACGCCCCGATTCTGCAGATACGGGGACGTCACCGCAACGTACATACGTAGGTCAGGAAAGGCCCCCACGTATATACGCTAAGCAAAAGTACAACAAGAAAGGATCAGAGTGCAACGCAAAGCATGGTATACACACATATATGCCAACATAAAGTACAATACAAAGTCATCACAGTATATGATAAACATTACATTATACATGTATCAGTCATCACAACCTAGTCCAAAAGTAAAATATACATCAAGAGTACAAAAGGCTTACTAGCAGGATGGAGATCCTGTGAGTCAAAAGAAATCAGGCACAAGGGGCTGAAGCTGGGATGGTCGCTCGCAAGAAGAGCTCGAACCACGGTGGACAGCTCCACTCTGATCTAGCTACAGAACCTGAATGTGCGAATCCAAAGGGTCAAGACCTATAATAATCAATGAACTGCAAGCCAAGTGGCTAAGAGACATGAGAAGGGGTCAGAGCACAAGTATAGAATATAAGGGTGGTATAATATAATAATCACGAAACGGGGAAAACCAATGCAATGCTAACTACGAGCAAAAGTGATTGTATATGCTTAAGTTACTGTCCTATGAGACTAGTACGTCGAAGGAATAATCAAACAAGGAAACCCTCATAAATATACCCTTGTCTCATACCACAGCAATCCCAAGCATATAGAATCAGAGTTGCAAATCATACAATAATCATAACGAGAATGCATAACAAGAAAGACGTGCATCATAGTGAGAAAGACAAAAACCAAGTAACCGGAATCATCACTGGAATCATAACCTAACAGGTATCATGATAGGAACCATAACAGGTACACATAAGGGAAACATTAATGCACAAGTAGTTGTATGGTTTCAGATTACGACTCCATGAGACTAGTACATCGAAGGAATAATCCAAACAAGGAAACCCTCATATATATACCTTCGTCTCACATTATCGTAATCCAAGTGCATACAAAAGTAACAGGAACACTTATTATTATTACTCGCTTAACCCATATATCTAGGTATGTGTCTCGGTATCGATCCCAACTCACATACATCCATATATAAGCTATTCGAGGTTTGTTATCGGAAGTGGATGGAGAACTGATATCTCTTCTTATAGAGGTACGTAGAAGCAATCATGTAACATATTCCCAGGCTATAAGCAAGATATCATCTATACTTATAGAGGTACGTAGAAGTAATCATGTATCATATTCCCAAGCTATAAGCAAGATATTTATCTCCACTTATAGAGGTACGTAGAAGTAATCAGGTAACATATTCCCAAGCTATAAGCAAGATATCATTCCGGCATCCATCACTTCCTCCCATACCCATTTAAGTTGTAGCTTATTAAGATATATCACTTTACGGGAAATAACAAGAATAGGTCATGATCAGGAATCAGGAGTACATAAGTACTATATAGTCAGGTCACTGCATATAAAGCAGGAATACAGGTCACTGATCATGATACAGTATAACAAGTCAAGGTTCCCGTAAAGATGACAATCACAAGTCAAGTACATCATGCTTGGTTTAGGTGATAGCATGACAAGGTGGTGATGTATAGCAAGCCATAAAACATAACCATGAATAAATAGTTGACCGGGTCAATCATAATATAACAATAGGGTCTAACAAGGGGGGTAGCATGCCAGTGGGTCAAGTGATCACATATAAGGTGTTGTGTGATATACATCTTGTTAAAAGTAAATAGATACATGACAAGGCTGTGTTAAAGTAAGGCATAAGGAAACATAGATACAACTTAGGGTTCAACGACCTCGAAGGGTCTGCCACGCATGTTATGGAATAGGGAAGTAGTAATAATAACCCGACAAGGTGCATGTACAAGAATAAAACAAGTAATGGCAATGGTCATGCATGATACAAACTAAGAGACAAGAACATTACGGAAAAGTTATAAGTATAGAAATAAAGCGAGTAGTTATGCGGCAATACATAAACATCGAGTATGAAGTGATTAGAGGTGTAGTACTTCAATTAATAGGTCATTAAGTACAAGGTGCACATACAAGTATAAAACAAGTAATTGCAATGGCCATACATAGGCATGATAAGGTGGAGGTATAAGCATCAATCAACAAGTCCTAACATGGGGATACATGATAACAATCATGGAGTGTAAGTGGTGTAACCAACGGAGTTTTTATGGTAACTTTCATTCTACGTATAGGAATAGAACGAGGAAAGATTTATTAGAAACTAGACTCCACTACCTTTCCAATGACCTATTACATGATAGGTTTTGATTAACCAAACTGCTCCAGAATTTCAAAAACCTATCAGCTGTGCTGAATTCTGCAGCAGGACAGTTTTGACCAACCTTCAATGTTTCAGTCATAGCTTAAGCTACAGGTATCCGATGATGACATGGTATGAACCGTTGGAAAGTAGACTCGATTAGCTTTTTAACGGTATATTACATGACCTATTCCTTATTGAATATCCTTACGAAAGGAACCCCAAGATTCTGGTTTCAGTTTTGGACAGACTTTAACAGATTGTATTATTAGGGCAGAAAATCAGATTTTTATGGGGGTTGTTCTAATAACTTAAAGGTAGGATTTTTATGGTATAAGGTGACCTGATCTACCAATACAAGCACACTAAAACAGAGAATAGCTATGGTGATTAATATATTCACATGGGAGAGTTGGATTTGTGTTGTGATGCCCTAAAATGTGATTTTTATCTACAAGTGTACATGGATCTCAATCACTAGCATGTGGGGTGTTAAATAGGTCTTGGTGAGTAAGAAACTCACATGGAGGGGTTCAATTGGAGCTTGACCCAAGAAGAAGATGGTGGCTTCAATCCATGAGTGGTTGTTGAAGCTTGAGATGGAGAAGCTCCTCCTTGTGTTGCCTTGGAAGTTGGAGGTTGAAGAGGAAGTCCTTGTGAGGCCCTAGATGAATTCTTGAAGTTGGAGGTGGAGGGATTAGGGTTTCTTGAAGCTAGGGTTTGTGTGGAGGAGAAAGGGGATTTTGGAGAGCTTTGGTGAAGACAACTTCTTTGGAGAAGTGAAGAAAAATGAATGAAATGCAAAGGATTTGTTTATATGGGTTTTGGAATTTGTAAAGGAGGTGGGAATTGTATAGAAAGGAGGGGGTTTGGTGTAAAAGGGAAAGCATGAGGTGTCACCCTCCATGCCACTTGGCCGGCCATGGGGAGGAGAGAGGGTTAGTGGGGTTAGGTGGGAGATTGAGTGGGAAATGAGGTGGCAAGACAAGGTGGAAAATAGAATTATGCAAAAATTGGAAAAATGCCCGAAATTCAAGTATCTCTGAATGATCTGAAAATTTACCCAAAAATCAAGAATAATATATAAAGATCAATAGTGAAATCCGTTCGAAGAAATACTGTATAGTTTGAAAGTTAAAAATCCCGGAATCTAAGATTTACCGACTCCGAAAGGAATTCCATAAAATCGTAAAATCCTCAGAAAAAGAATATAGACGGAAAATATGATTCCGAGAAATAAAGTCTAAAGAACCCTCATGAAATTCTAAACTGTTTGAGAATTAAAAATACTGGAATCAGTCTTCTACCGACTCCGGCGGAAAATCCACAAATTCATAAAATCTTTAGAAAAGTATATAAGTAAGGAATATGATTCTAAACAATAAAGTCTAAAGGACTATCATGAAATTCCAAACAGTTTGGGAAATAAAAATCCGGGAATCGGTCAGCGGCACTGGCTGACACCGGTTTTGAAGAAATTCAATTTAATCCGAGAAAAATCCAGAAATCACAGAAAATCTAATATATTGGAAAATAACATTTAAAACTAAAATCGGTCAATTCTACACGTCAGAAATACCAAATCGAAGAATATACTATGATCGGGCCCTCGGCTCAGACTAGCGCTGACTCCGAGTCCACGAATCCAAATCTAATATAAAATAATCGTGTAAAGAATTCATGACACAGAATAAATACAGGAAACAATTCGAAAAAAAAATACGATCAAAATCAGAATACGAAACTAAGTACGTATTCCGGGAACGGGGTATTACAATTAGGTCATCCCTTCTATCAGTTTTAAAGATTTTGGTTCTTACGTTTAGTTAAACTGAGCTTTAAAATTTGAGTCTTGTCAAGTAGAGAAGCATCATTGAATGTCTTACCCTAATAGAGTCAATAAAAAGGCTAATCACCTATTTAATTTGATTCATTTAGATGTATAGGATCTATGTTTATAAAATCTAAACTTGATTTCAGTATTTCATTACTTTTGTGAATGATTACTCGCGTTTTACTTGGCTTTATTTCATGAAGTTTCATTTTGAGATCTTTTCTATATTTCAAAATTTTTGATCTAAGATTAAAACTCAATTTAACACTTCTATAAAAACCTTATGATTTGATAATGTATAGAAGTATTTTAGTTCATCTTTCACTAATTTTATGACTGAGCATGATATTATTCATTATCTTCATGTGCATATACTCAACAAAATGGTGCTGCTGAACGTAAAAATCGTCATTTGCTTAAGATTGCTCGCACGATGCCATTCATAGGAAAGTTCTTAAATATTTTTGGAGTAATTCAGTTCTTACAACATGTTATTTAATTAACTAAATTCCTTCTATTTTGTAAAATTAAATCTCATATTCAGTATTATGTCCTCAAAATGACGTGTTTTTATGCCACCAAAGATTTTTGAGTGAATGTGTTTTGTTCAGAATAATGATTTTCATAAAACAAATTGGATTCTTGTGTACTTAAATGTATTTTTTTAGGATATTCTGGGATACAGAAAGGATATAGGTGTTATTGTACTTCACTTCACTGAATCATTTTCTCATTTCTACTAACATTATGTTTTTTGAATTTAATCTAGGTTTGATAATGAGCCTCCTCTTTTAGAGTGGGAGGATGACAATATATTTTTTCTCATTCAGAATTTATGAATTCCACATACTTCATCATTGGTTGATACAGATGTGGATACATGGCTACCTGTATATAGAGAACCAATTAGAGACAAGACATATGTCTACTTCACCTGTGCCAATATTCTTTACTATTCTAATTTTCGGACCACAAACTGGTGAGAATACATCTGCATTATCCTTTAGTGATACTACTATTGATTCTGATACTGTTTCTGAAGATGACTTTTCTATTGCCTTCGCAAGGGTAAATGCACATGTACATCTCATCCTATCTCTCGCTTTATATCTTATTCACACATGTCGCTCTTCTTTCATGTCTTTATTTTTTCCATGGATTCATACTTTATTTTCAAGTCTGTGTCAGAACCCTATTTATCCCAGGTTGAAGGAACACCAAGAAGGAAAAAATGATGGCTTTAGAACAGAATGGAATCTGAAATCTTATTATTCTTCCACCAAGAAAGAAATAGCTGGATGTCAGTGGGGTGTACACTATGAGCTGAATCCTGATTGGTCTTTGGCTTGTTTGAAGGCCCATCTGGCTGCTAAAAGATATTCCCAGGTGTGTGGAATTGATTATCAGAACACCTTCTCGCTGGTAGCAAAACTGACGTTTGTGCAGATTCTTTCTTTGTTCTGTCACTCATCACTAGTCTCTTCATTAGTCCGATGTTAAGAATGATTTTCTTAATTGTATTGTTGACGAGGAGGTCTACATGGAGCAACCACTAGGTTTTATTGCTTAAGAGGAGTTAGGAAAGGTGTGCAGACTGAAAAAGTTTATGGATTGAAGCAGTCACCGAGATCTTGGTTTGGACAATTTGCCTCTGTTATTCAGGCCTTTGGTCTTTCTCGTCTTAGGAGCTCTGTGTTTTGACAACAATAGTAAGGGAAGATGTTATTACTTGTAGTATATGTGGATGATTTCATTATCACATGTGATAATATATAGGAAATTATGGATCTGAAATGCTATTTGTAGAAGAATTTTCAAATAAAAAATCTTGGACTTTGCAATACTTGTTAGGCATTGAAGTAGCTAAATCTAAGAAGAGATTTTTTCTTTCTTAAAGGAAGTATGTGCTTGATATGCTATCTGAGGCAGGTTTGTTGGGGTGCAGGACTGCTGATGCACCTATGAAAGCTAATGTTGCTATCAGATCAGGAGAGATTAAACTATCCTGACAGGTGCCGCAAATTAGTGGGTAAGTTGAATTATCTCACAATAATTAGACTTGATATGACATTTACTGTGAGTGTTGTGATTCAGTTTCGCTCAGTATCAAAGATAACTCATTGGGATGCAGTAGTTCAGATTCTCATATATTTAAAGAAAGCACTGAGAAAAGACTTCTGTTTTCAGATTATGGACGCCCTAGAGTTGTTGGTTTTTCAGATGTAGATTGAGTAAGTTCACCCATTGATAAACGATCTACCACATACTATTGTGTTTTTCTTTAAAAAAAATCGTATCTTATAGAAAAGCAAGAAGCAGAGTATGATATCCCGTCTAATGTGGAATCAGAATATCGTGCAATGGCAAATGTGATTTGTGAATTAGTTTGAATCAAAGACTTGTTAACTTTCTCCAGAGTATCCTATGAAATTATAGTGTGTTAATCAGATTACTATTCACATTGCTGAGAATCCACTATTTTACGAGTGTACAAAACACATTGACATGGATTGTCATGTGATACATCATAAAATAGAATAGAAGATTGTTTAGGCTCAACATTTTTCATTCAGACATCAGCTGGCAGATTTACTCACAAAATCTCTTGAGAAGACACGGGTTGATTTTATTTGTGACAAGCTGGGGGCATGTGTAATATATATGCTCCAACTTGAGGGGTAGTGTTAGTAGTAGTGTTTAGTCTCATATTACTTGTATTAATAAATTATATCTCAGGATTTATCTATATAATAAGCTAAAGAGAGAGAGCTGGGCTAACTAACTCTCAATAACTTGCAAATACCAATTTACAAGTTTACAGTTTGTACTATTGAGGGAGGCTCTAATTTCAACTATTATACCTGATCTTTTCAACAGCAGCTTTTGCAGTTGCAGATACCATAATGCGGTTATATTTTGCAGCAAATTTTGTGCTTATTATTTACTTTATAGATTTGTAGTTGTTTCACTTTTTCGAATCAGTAGTTCAAGTTATTAATCCATTCATCTTCTAAAATTGCTTCTATGTCTTATTCCAAAGCTTATATTTGTGATTGTCTTTCTGGTTAAACTCTGAACCGCATTTATCTCTTCCCCATAGTCTTTTAAACTACTTCTTTATTGGTGTCAATAGATTATTATCATATTTTCTGCCTATTCAATACTTTTTAACATTACCATTTCATAATTTTGTTATGTTGAATGAATTCAACATTTTCAGGGCACTATTTTCAAGTAGCTTACTTAACATCATACAGATACTCTTGGATCAAACACGGCAGGATGAGATGCGGATTATAGGATGTCATACTCTTTTTGACTTTGTAAACAGTCAGGTGGGTTTTGTAGTAGGACAGGTGATTGACCTGTTTAATTAAGGAGAAACCTGTTAAAGATTCAAGACTTCTGCTTTCAGATGGATGGCACTTACATGTTCAACTTGGAAGGCCTTATTCCAGCACTCTGTCAGTTAGCTCAAGGTGTGGGAGGGGATGAGATGGCACTCCATCTGCGTGCTGCGGGGCTTCAAGCCCTTTCTTCAATGGTGTTCTTCAGTAAACTCTTGCTTTAATATCATTATCCTTAATACTGCTGGGTGTGTGTGGGCGCGTGTGCGTGTGTTTGTCCATCCATCTTCCAATTGATTTTTCTGTTGAGATAAGTTTTCAAATTTTTTTGTTGTCAAATGTCCTGTGTCTTTTCGTAAATAACACAATAAATGCTTAGAATTGCCAAATTTGAAATATCTATTTCTAAGTTAAAGGTGCACTTCTCTTTATAGGCCATCAATTTCATGCCTTCTCATTTGCTTGAAGTTTGAACTTGCACTGACATTTTGTCACGGGACCATAATTGTTAAATATCTCGCAAATGAGATTTCTTTCAGTTTTTTGTGCCTTAGAGGTGATTGCCATTACTCATATCACAAAAATTCATCCTCACTCTTGGATTCTTTTTTCCTGAAGGGGAATTATTGAGGACTGCTTTTTGATTGTATCAACTAATCTACATCACTAATAAGGTAGATTTCCCTGCCAGCTAACTTTCCGTTTTCTAGGCATTCTCCGGATGTGTAATTGGAGAGAAGAGATTGCTCCTTCCAGATATGCTTGATAATTGATATATATAGAAATTTGAGTTTTGGTGGGTGGAAAATGTCCAAACCCCATCCCCCCCCCCCCCCCCCCCCCCCCCCAAAACAAAAAAGAAAAAAAAAAAAAAAGAATGAAAAAAAAACAATAGTAATAAAACACCCACACACGTGCATGCGCCCCAAATCCTCCATGGTACAATAGTGTTTACTTTTATTTCAATTCTCTTGCTCACCTCCCTTGATTATTCAAGTACAAAGGTTTTAGCGGTTTTCTAGGCTGGGAAATTTTGGTAGGGCTTCTGGATTTGAGGAGGTTTCCCATATTATATGGCCTGATATGAGTTGCCTTTGGAGACTGTATTGTTGATATGTTTTTGGTTGATTCTAAAACTTAAAGTGCTGTCATCTATTTATAGACAGAGACCACTCTCTTCTTTTTGTACTAGGTTAGGATCAACCCTAGTGGATTACATCAAAAGATCACTAAATCTTTTCTGTAATATTCTAACAAATCCTCCTAAATATGGGTACGAAATTCAGACTAAATAATGACAGATTGACATCTCTTACTTGTTCAGTCATGTCTCCTTTTTCTGAACTTGGACTTGTCTAATTAGATGCACTTTCAGATTTTTCTGCTCTCAAACTCAGTTTTCTGTGTATTACTCTTAGAAATTCATATAAGTTGCCAGATTTTTGTAATCCTGCTCGAGTTTGGCTTTGTGGGGCTTCTTTCGATACATTTATCTTTATACTGCCCTTAGAAATTCATATAAGTTGCCAGATTGTAATCGTGCTTGAATTTGGTTGAGTGGGGTTTGTTTTGATACATTTAGGTCTCATGAATCATCCCTTTCTTTTTCGTAGGTTCCTTGGCTGGGAATTTGACACCTAAACTCAGAGGATTCATGTCTTGTGGGTTGCCGGCCAAAATTTTCCTACAATCTTCCACTGAGTCTTCATGTAACCAACCCCATTTTGAGTAGAATAGGCGTAGATATGACTGGTGATGTTGATGAGTGAATATGGGTTCCCTGTGACAAATCTTATCTTGCCTCTCCTTGTAGACTCTCTTGTAGTCTAGGTAAGCTTTTCCTGTTGTTGCATGACTTAAATTTCATAACTGGTAAAGGTAAACCTACCTACCGACCCACGAACAAATTGTCAAACTTTAATGGAAAGTCCCTCACTCGTCAATAGTTGCCTCAACTAGGAATTTGGTATCAACCCTCGAGAGTCAATAGTCAGGTTTGCATCTGGTCTTTCTTTCTTTTCTTTTTTGTTTTCCTTTTTTTGTGGGGGAGAAATAAAGGACAGAGCAAATGCTCTATCCATACTTTAAATCACCCAACTCAACTCCCCAATTCGACAATAATGGGAATCCAACCTGGAACCTCCCTCTTAGGAGCGAGGAACTTTACCGGTTGGCCAACCTGATTTTACAAAAACTTAATGTAAATAGAATGAATCATCCGGTCTTTAAAACCTGCTCAATTCTTTTATGGAGCATTCTCAACATGAATTGTGCTCAATGGCTGAATTCATTAGGATAGGAAAAAATGTTTGATGTTGATGATGTTATTATCAAATAGGAACTCATCATGGGAATAGGTTGAAAGTAAGTAGTGTTCCATTATTCGTCTATTAATGAAGAGGCGTAAGTATTATAATTAGCTAGCTATATATGTAACACTGTAGACCACTAGAGGCAAGTGACATTTAGTGCGTAGATTAAATCCATTATTGCACAAGCTCAATACATGTATGAAAAATATTTGTTATATCATCTTAGATGACAATGTATGCAAAAAAAAGGTGAAAGCGTGCAATTGGCAATGCTACAGTGAAGATACATTGATTTCCTCAAATATATTTTTAAATATTTGAAAATATCTACTGTTTCTTGAATTATACCTATCAAGTGGACCACACAAGCAAACGATATCTTGATTGCAAATTGTAATATTTAACCAAATTATCAGGACTATAGTCTGCTTCAAATCAGTATCATATGTATTAGAAGACTGAGGCTGATATATGATAGCTGACAGTTGTCTGGTCCAAATATTTTGTTTTTGTGATTCTGAGAAAATATGAACTTTAAAAAAAAAGGTAAAGTGTATTTTGGCTGGTCATGACAGGACATTGTTGTCCAGCTAGGAATAGACCAACTTTTGAAATTTTGCAAATCAAGTGTTGTTTTTGGACCAGAAGGTCCACATGAACACTATGGTGATTGATAAGACAGTTAAAAGAAGATAATAAAAATTGTAAATCTTCACCTAACACCTTTTCTTACCAAAATGGGATCAACCAGAGTAACTTTCTAAAACCTTAACAAACTTGGAGCAACTAGAGTGACTTCTTTCATTGACTCAAAAGACACAAAAACATCTCATAACATTCATTGATTCAAAAGACACAGAAAACATCTCATAACACCTGAAATTTATCTTAGTCCTAAGAGCAAAAACCTGTGACTAGATTCATCACATATCTGTTCATTATTCTTGGAAACTTTGAGTTTAATGGTCAATTCAAGCACCTGAATTTTCTTTGATCTGAAAGTCATAGAGACAATTGTTGTTGAGTATCTCGGTGATGACTTGTATGTTGCATATATAGGTCACCGCGCTAGTGAGCAGCAGCTAAGGGGTGGAGGAAGATGGTACAAAGTAAGTGTGTTAAATTTGGTGGAGAGAAGATGAAAAAACCATTCTAAGTTTCTATCGGCGGGCATAAGCCAATAATACATGCAAGTGCAATATAGTCACATCAGGTGACATTACCTAAGAACAGAATAAAATCTTTAATGATATAAATGCCTAGTAGCTATCCCACAAGATCTCTAACCATACATTTAACAAAGTGAACAGATTCCTGCTAGTCATGCAATTACTGGGCAAAAAACAAAGTACTGAATTTATGTGGATTTTTTTACTCCTCTTGTGCTATCATCAAATTTTGACTTTTCCATTCTAGTTAGACTAATGTGAGTCTTGCGATAGTATTATTGTATAGTTATGGGTTGAATGTTATGTTAGTTACAGGATAGGTACGTCTTCATTTATATATTGTTTTAATTATTTGATGATTTTAACTATAAGTAATAACTAGTCACTAGTTAATAAATAATAGTTATCAAAAGGTAAATCTAATTGATATTATTTCAGCTAAACTTAGGTTTTTGTTGATATATTTGGATATTCTAATATTTCTTTTAGGTTTGCAGTTAACCTGTCATTGAGGTTTTTATTGTAAACCTTTTGATCAATTGCTTATCTTATTCCAAACCTGAGGTGTTCATATTGATAGCCGACACTTGTGCATACAAACTTTTAGCAATATTAAAAGTCCATTAGGCAACTGTAATTTAAATTGTTGATTCAGTATTAAAAGATTTATCTTCTTACACAAGTAAATATGTCTTTCAAGATATTGATGCTCATGTGTTGTGTTAAAGAATAGTATTAGGATTAGGATTATAATACTAATTGTACTAGGACTATGAGTTTTTTTTATTATGTTTTTGTAATGCCTATATTATTTTAGGTTTTGTCCTAATGAATAATTTTCACAATTTGATTTCTTCAACTGATTTAACATGGTATAAGAGCCTATCAAAAATTTTCTCTACTAAGTGTTGTTCCACTATGCCATCCCCGAGCATGTATTGGGATGTATTCACATAGCGTGTACCCAACGCCAGTCTACTTTTCCGCATCCGATAACTTTGTCGCCACCATCATTGGTGAGCACTTAAAACTCTCTAATTATAACACCAATTTCACCATTGCCATACATGCCAACACCACTCCGATCTATACCTTTATTGCACTAGTGTTTCATGTCCTAATTCAAATATAGGATCTTAATAGCCACCCTTGGCTTTCTTGTTTTACAAAGAAGCCTTGTACTTAGACCATAACCCAAAAAACACTGCTTGCACCCAACTACACCGCAACTCTAGTGATTCATCCGCTCGGGGACCTCATCAGACGTCCTTTATAGGACTCTAATATCTCTTGGCTAGACACCACCTCGGCTAAGCACCACCTTTCGCATCGGTAAATTTGGCCATCTTTCTCTTGTTTGGTGTACATTCGTACCATCTTCTCACCCAACCAACCACACCCCGACATTGCACTACTCGATCTGCTGACTCTGATCTCTCACCAAGTATGACAATATGATGAGAACAACTATGATGAACTCGTTGCAGCCTTCTCCCTTTTGACAAACTCAATGTAGTCATCTTCTTTGATTGAATCCCTTGGCAGCCAACGATGATCTCTCTTAGCAAAACTTCTTCGTCGACCCAATCCTCCCTTCCCGACCAGATCGACTCTTTCAGACTCAAGTACTCGTCTGCAACCATTATCCTCCGACACTGCAATCTGGCCTTCTCTTGGCGCTTATTTTCTGCAAGACCCGATAATCACTCCAACTAATTCAAATATTTAGAACTTGTGTGATCGCTTTTTCTGTAAGACCCGATCCAAAGTCCAACTTGGCTGCAAACTCGGATTCGAATCAGACCCCAAGCTCTGATTAGAACCTTTTTCAGACCTGACCCGTTTTCAGACCAGCCTCAGATTTGTTCAGATCCGTTTATAGCATTTGGATCTCTTCTTATTCAGACTTAGATTTTCATTTAATTCGGATCTGATCTGAATTCATCCTGCTTTAAGACCAGATCGCTCCATCCGCACCTAACCCAACCCGTTTTAGCAAACATATCTAAACTAAATTCTGAGCTAAGAAAATGACCCGCTTCTATTTAGATTCAATTAGTTGTGAACTCCACCGAACCACCCATGTCACTTTAACGTGCTCTAGAGGAAACTGACCTGCCTTCTCTTATTTGTGAAGTCAACAAGCAGCCTTCTTTCTTCAATCATCTTTCTTCTCTGACTTGCTATTCGCAACATTGTTACGTCCTCAAACGATTTCCTCTTCTTCATTGTTAACATGCCATCTTTGTCCTCATTGGTCAGCGAAACTGGTCAGCTTCTTTGCAAAGCTTGCCATTGTCCTCTCTTACCTCAGTTCTACCTTTCCTCTGACAGATCTATCACTGACCATCTATTCTCGTAGGTTACCAATGCCTCCTCTCCTCTGACTAGCTTCCTCTCCCTAGCTGGTATCTCGTACTGTACATGACAGGTGTTTAGGAATCTAAATTTTATCAGCTTCTACTGAGACCCCATTTGTCTCCTCTCCTCTGACTAGTCTCTTTTTCATGTTTCAGGTTATCCTCTGTGTCACTATCGTCTCCGACGATGACGCTCTTCCAAGATTGTACTCCAGTTTATCTCTTTGAGGCTCTCTTGCATCATCTTGGTTGCACATTCTCTCGTTGGATATTCCTTCTCCAGCTCTACTTTTATTATGGATATCGCGGTCTCCTTTTTCATCGACGGAATTCACACTATTTTAATATACGTCTCACTTCATGCGAAAAGTGTCACTTTGTAGGTTTTGAAATCTGCCTTATGTTTGATAAAGAGACTTACGTGCGAAGAGACTCAGGTTAACCTTCAGAAAGTGTTGCATCATTGATTGGAATCTATCTCTTCAATAGATGCTTTATCCTTGGTTTTGCATCCATTGTAAATCTCTTCTTCAGAAGATGATTTATATCACGAGACTTCTCCTCGTCATTCACATTCATCCAAACGCTCGATGTTGTAATCAAGAATACAATTTAGATTTTTCAGTAGACATTTTTTAGATTTTTATTTATTTTACTTTTATTATTCAAACTCATAAATTTTCATCCATCGTGAGTTTGCAAGGGATTGTGAAAGAATAGTATTAGGATTTAGGATTATAAATACCAATTGCATTAGTAGTAGGAGTGTTCTTATTATGTAATTGTAATGCTTATATATTTTTGGCCATTGCCCTCACCAATATATACAGAATTCAGTTTTTTCAACTATTTAAGAGTATGTTTCATGTGTCGTGCTTAATTTGTACTCTTAGTTTCCTGGTAGAAACACTAAAAAAATTTGATGCAACTTTCGCAGATTATATAGATGCTAAACCTTTTTTTTCTTGCTTAAGAGTAGAAGGTTTTATTTGCTCTTCTACTATTCTTTATTTGTACAAGATAATTAGTGCAAAGCTATGCTGCGACATGGGTCACAGAGACGGTAAGACACATATACCTCAACATGCAAAATCTTAAAAACATAGAATAAGATACATCGTGGACATGAGCATAAAATAATATTATATATAAATATAAAGATATAAATAATTAGGACAAGGTATGATATAAACTCGAGGAAATAACAACTTTTTTTTATGTAATGCATTTTCATTTAAATTCAAATCTCCAACATATAACCCATAAAAACTAAAGCACCATTCTACATTAATTTAAGTAATCTGGACCAAGGCTGCACATGTGCTGCACATGTCAGAATGTATCCACTAAGTATCTTGCACGTGTTGGGACGCAAAAATGGCAACCTCCAACATGTGTTGGTGCAACATAGCTGCAAAGACTGGGTAGACCAATAAAGGAAAAAAATGTACTGGTTGTTAACACTTTTTATATATCACGATTAGGATGCAAGATCTCAATCATTTGTTTATGTTATTATGCATATGCATCAGGGACTTAGTTTGCTGTTTCCTTTTCACCTTTCCTTTTCACCTCACCAGTTCTATGTTCTTTTTGTTGGACCCTTAACATTTGTATTTGCAAATCATTAGTGCTGTATATTTTAATGTTTGAGTTAATTTAATAATTTGTTTTATAAAAACTATTATTTACCTTGAAGCTGTAGTGGATTTTATTATTTAATATTTCATGAAGATCCAAAATTTGATATTCAGTTCTTTTCTATAGGTTTTTGGTTCACACAGTTGCCCTGTGTGCTCTTGAATTCAGTTTGTCTTTTTGGTTGTAGCCATTTTCCTATGCAGATAGTGGCGACATATATTTATCAATATCTTTTTTCCCACTGTCACTACAGGTTTGGTTTATGGGGGAGCACTCACATATTTCGGAAGAGTTTGACAATGTAAGTTGACTTTGACATTTTTAACTATATGAGAGTGATTGTTAATCATACTGATAGAATGTCTTATCCTTTTTTTTGTTTCCAATATCTCGTTAGATCTTTCATTATTGCAGCTAATGACCAAAAACGAAGGTCGTTTAGTTATCTTTGAAAAAGTAGCAGTTGATATCATAGAATGTATTGCGGCATTACTTTGTTGGAGCCATATTCTGAATTTGTTTGTGAATTGACTGATGCCTTACAAATGTTGCCTTACAAATGTCCGTCCCTCCCTAAGTATTTTGTGGGAGCCAAACTCTCATGTTTTGTGAAACTGACTGATGCCTTTACAAACGTCCATCGCCCTTTAGTGTAGTTAGTGTGCGTGCGCCGTCAATGAGTATCCTTTTGGATTGACTGTTTGTGGCTGACTGAGAAATATTTGCTCCAGAAACCTTGGGGTGTTGATTTCCAAATAAACTCCAAAATTTTTGTATTTCAAATAAGCCATTTAAGTTTTTCCAAGTAACCTGTAAAATGATTGAAATACCCTCACTTCCTATATTCCCATTATCACTGTTTTCAATTCATTTCTGAGGGCATTTAAATCATTTAGGGTTTTATTTGGAAAAACTTAAAGATCTTTGGGGGTCTTTGGAAATACAAAGAAATTTGCCGCTATTTTGTTGTTGAAAATAAGCAAGGTTTTTGGGGGTTATATGGAAGAGACCCCCAAAAAATAACAGACTATATTTATAAAAAATAAATAAATGACCAAGGGTAAGTGTATAGATTAGAGAATCCAAAAGGACACAGTTTTCTGCAGCAATCTCAAAAAACAAAAAGAAAAGAAAAACGAAACACATGACTCATAAAATTTTCTAAATTTTATAATAATCTTAATTGCTTAACCAACCCAAATACCCTAAAAATTAGTCAATCAAATCCCATAAAGTAAATAGTGTGATAGTACTATTGATGCATTATTATTGATGTGAACAGGGAATCTTTTCCTTTCTTTTCTTTCAACCTTTTCCAACTTGTAATACGTCATAAAAATAAATAATCACTAAATCAAACCTCAAACCCCCAATTAGACTCAATCCTATAAACCAAAATCATTGTGATAAAGTCCTGGCTTTTCCTGCATCAAGCACTTACTTTTTCATCAACTTGCTCTTCAGTTTAGTACTTTTCCACACTGGAGCAGTTGATAAACCAACGAGGGAAAGAATTTACTTTTCTTCTATGGTAAGGTTGTTAATGTATCATCACATCTCTTATGGAAATCCTTATAAGTTGTAACTCATGATGAAACCTTGAACATGCTTTCGCTGCCTTGTATTTTTTTTTCTAAGCAATTCAATCTGGTTGTTCTAGCTTCCTAGAAAAATTCCATGATTTGCACACTAATATGTCCACAGTCTTCATCAATTAATAGTTCAACATGCCATTTCAACTTGATGATGCCAGGAAGATCTGTGCATATTTCGATAAGTTGGCATGTGGCTTGGTGACCATCAGCATCCATCCTAGTTTCCTTAATAGAAATATTACACTAGAGAGATCTTTGTATATAGAATGATTTTGAGGCCTCCATAGTTACAAACTAGTTTTCTTGCTCGTGCAGTATTGAACAGGTATTAATTAGCTCAAGTAAGAAATGCTTATTTATTTCGTTTTCTTTTTCTAGATTTATTCCTTCATAAGCATCAACTTTTCTGTTTTTTTTCCTTTCTAAATTGGTGCTTACTGCTGGAGAGTTTACTGCTTGTTATCTCCGCATGAAGATATCATCAACTTCTGTAAACAGAATTTACTCAACTGAATACTTTAGGCTGGTTCTGTAACTCTTCTATCAGCAATTTGTTGTTTGATTTAAGAAAAAATGAAAGGAGTTCAACTATTTTGGACTATAATCCACATCTGATCCGTATCAGTATTTACTTCTAAAAAAGACGGATAACATTGTTGCAAAACGTGGCAACATATAATGTTGCAAAAGAAAACTATTGTCAAGCAAACTAGCAATATCAAGACAAAAAAGGTAGAAAAGAACACGAGAATTTAATGTGGTTTGGCCCAAACTTGATCTGCGTCCACTGGGAGAGAACTTGAGAGAATTTTATTAATAAATTTGATACAAGAGATCTAACCTTCTCCTTGATTCTCACAAGAGTATTCGTCTTTCCCTTGAATCCCACAAGATTACAAGAGTATACCATCTCTCTATGCACCGTCATCTATTCCTCTCTTTACATTGACTTCCTATTTTTCCTTGTGTTGTTGTTGTAGGTTACAACCTTTATTATAGAGTTTTACAATACAAATCCTATTACGGTTATGAGATGATTTTGGTTGTCAGATGCTTGAAGACCTTGATCAATCCTTATATGAGTTGATTTTCTTGATCTAGAAGAATTTCTATACCCTTTAAACTTTATAAATAAATCTTCATTGAATAAGAATTGATTTCTATTTGAACTCCACCAGAAAAAACCTGAAAGGTCCAGAAAAGAAGACATAATCATGTTTTTGGGCTACTGGCTGTCGACATGCTAGATTGGTTGTCGACAGCCCCATGTCGACAGGCCTGAAGGCTTGTCAAAAATCTAAACTGATTTCTTTCTCTGTTGATTGCGGTCAATATGCCTGTCGACCGCCTATTGTGTGCAGTCGACAGACCTGTACACCGTCACACATTTTCTTGGATTTACTTCTTTTTCTGAGTTCTTTTTTCTTCTACAATTCAATTGGATCATCTTGGCCATCATCTCTTCTCGAAAATAAGGCAATATCCCAACAATCTCGATCTTGGCTTACTTTTTAAGCCTTAAGCAAAACTCATTGGAAATTTTAAAATTGTACCTTGATTCTTTTCTTAATTGTAAACGTACCGTGAAGTTTTTATTCTTTCTCCCTCTCCCTGGGACCTTTGCTGATATACCGTCTCCATGTCTTGGGCTTTGCTCGAATATGCCTTTTCTCTTTACTACAACATTTTGACCTGGTTCATTTCCGTCTTCCTTTAAGCTCTACCTCGAGCTTCCTTCCAAGCTTGTCATTGAAACTCCACCTTGAACTGAGTTTTCTTCCTTCAGCTTGTATATCCCTTCACACTTTTTTTCTTTCAAGATTACCTGTCTCTTGGGCTAATTGTGATGATGTCTTGTTGTACTTGGATCCGACATCTTTTCTCATCGAGCACCCCTATGGATATTAGATTGTTTCGTACCTCCGAAACATACCTGACCGCCTCCAGAACACGCACTGTCCCATCTCTATTTGTAATATTGATTGTTCCAGTGCCAATGACCTCGCACCTTCTGGGAACATAAATGAACCGTACTACTAAAATCAAATATCCAGCTTTTATATATAGAAGTATTATCTATGAAAGCCGTTAACATATTGGTGTTCGATACACCCTTTATCACGCCTATCTCCATAGTTTGCCCTCTTTTTCAACCACTCTTGTCGGTGCTTGCAGTACTTCTTCCAGTGACCTTCCATGTGACAAAAGTGACACGCCTTTGATGAACTCAGACCTTCATTTTCTCTTCTTTTCCTTCTCGTGACGGCCAAATTTGAACCTTCTTTCTTCTCTTGATTTGACCTTTTCCTGATCTCGTTTGATAACAGAGTTATCGTGACCTCCTCCAAGATGAGAGTTTTTTCGTTGAGCATGGTGATTACGATATGATCGGATGACTCCAGAAGCGAACTGAGAAGTATTAACGCTGTCCTCATCGTCAATCTTCACATCAATAGTCAGTAACTCGCAGTTAATTTTGTTGAAGAAGTTCAGATGCTCCAACACCGTTGTTTCTTTCTTCATGCATAACTCATATAGTTGTTTCTTCAAGTACAACTTGTTGAAGAGGCTATTTATCATACACAATATTTCTAATCTTGATCACAAACTCATAGCGTTTCTTCATCCATCACGTTGCACACGACCTCGTCTGCGAGACATAATTGGATCGTACTTGTCGCTTTCAGATCTAACTCCTATCAATCCTTATTTGACATCCTCATAGGTTTTGCAGACTTTTCCTGCATGGTTTTATGAAGATCCTGTTGCACCAACGTCTTCTTCCTCTTTTATCATAGACCGAAGTTTTCATTGCCATTGAATTTTTTGACCTCAAACTTTAACATGTCACCTTATCGCCAACATTTAGCTCTGATATTAATTGTTGCGAAACATGAAAATATGTAATACTTGCAAAAAATTATTGTAGAGCAAACTAGTAATACCAACACAAAAGATTAGAAAAAGAACACGAGAATTTAACATGGTTCGACCCTAACATGTTTCGACCCAAACTTGGCCTACGTCCATGGGAAGAGAACTTAAAAGAGTTTTATTAATATACTTGGTACAAAATATCTAATATTTTCCTTGATTTTCACAAGAGTATTCATCTTCTCCTTAAATCTCACAAGATTATAAGAGTATACATTCTCTCTATGTATCATCACCTACCTCTCTCTTTACATTAACTTCCTATTTTTCTTGTGTACCTTTATTATAGAGCAAATCCTATTAGGACTATGAGATAATCTTGGTCGTTGGATACTTGAAGAACTTGATTAATCCTTATATGAGTTGATTTTCTTGACTTAGAAGAATTTTAGACCCTTTAAACTTTAGAAATAAATCTTCATTGAATAGGAACTGATTCCTATTCGAACTCCAGCATAAAAGAAAACTGAATGCGCCCCAAAAGGTAACAATATCATGTTTTTTGGGCTGTTGGCTATCGATAAGCCAGATTGGTTGTCCACAACCCTTGTCGACAGGCCTGAAGGCCTGTTGAAAATTTGAATTGATCTCCTTCTCTGTTGATTTTAGTCGACAGGCCTATCAACCACCCATTGTGTGCGGTCGACAGGTTTGTCGTCCGCTACACATTTTTCTGGATTTGCTTCTTTTTCTGAGTTCTTTTTCTTTTTCAATTTGATTGGGTCTTCTTTGACCAACACCTCTTCTTGAAAACAACGCAGTATCCCATCAAACATATCATCTTTGCAAGAATTATTTGCATCCAATTTGCAGATATGAAGACACTAAAAATTATATGCATACTAAAATTCACTTTTTTATTTATCTTACTTCTCGTTTTAAATCTAAAAAATTATTTATCAAAAGATGAAAATAATGTTTAACTTAATTATCAATACAACATGTATTTATTAAAGTATTTCACAATATTAGTTATATTTACTTACAAAATTATAAATTATTCAACATGGACAAACTTAATTAAAATTAAGTATCCCCAAAGTTTATTTTGAAACTGACATTTCTACAAAATATTATTATGTCATTTATACTTATTTAACCATTTATTTAATTAATTATTAATGAAAATATTTATAAGAGCTTCTAGAAGACTGTTATGAATTAATTTTAAAACTTTACCATAGAACCATTATTATTTTGTTTTTTAATTAATTCTGAAAAACAATTTTCTAAGAGATTTCACAGATTTATACATTAAATGATTTAAAAAAGGTTTAGCATCGATAGTAATTTTTTTAACAAAGCATTACAAAATACAATATTAAGTAAAATAATTCATAAAAATGAGTTGTTTAACCATTTCTTTTTTCTTTCTTCTTTCTTTCTTCTTCTTCTTCCTCCCCCACTCCTCAAGCCTAACCTAATCAGTACACAAACCAAGATCATTCTTTCTCAATCCTTATTCGCTTCTTCTATATTTGTGAAGCTTCTTCTTCTTCCTTTTCTTTGCTTTTCTCCTCGAGCCTGACTTAATGCGTGCACAACCCAAACCTAAGCCTAAAGGCAAGTCCCCTTCCTCTGCTCGGTAAGGTGAAGTGAAGGATCTGAGTAAATCATGGCAAAATTCAGAGTATGTGATTTGGGCCCTAGGGATTACATATTATATATGAGAACAAAAGAAAATTATGAGAGAGAAAGGGAGTTTAGATCAATTTTTCTTCAAAGATAGGCATGAATAGAATTTGTGATGAGTGAAGATTGACAAAAGATTTGATCTTCACATGATTCGAAAGAGTTCTAATTGGTTTAAAAAAACTTCTTTATTTGCTAAGAAATTCGTTAAATGGTGAGAGAAGATGAGAGGAGCGGGAAAAGGAGAGAGAAGATGAGCGGCCGACAGTCATACCCCCCCCCCCCCCCAAAATCATGAGTCTGCAACGTGCGCGCCCCATGCCTTGTTACTCTCCTTCTGTATTCGTTTGTTTTCTCTTTTTTAATTTAACAATGGACACTTTGCACAAGTTAATTGGAGACTCGAGAA
This sequence comes from Agave tequilana, assembly GCA_038442645.1. Taxonomy (NCBI): domain Eukaryota; kingdom Viridiplantae; phylum Streptophyta; class Magnoliopsida; order Asparagales; family Asparagaceae; genus Agave; species Agave tequilana. The sequence continues at coordinate 78,476 of JAVJIF010006216.1, read as the reverse complement.
GCCAGTGAAGTAGAGAGATTGGATTGAGCAATTTGAGTTTTGAAGCCCTTGGGGAATAAAGCTGACGTGGAGGCTTGGGAAGTCACTAAATATGAGAAATTATCTTGGAAAGTCACTAAATATGAAAGAAATTATCTTTCTTTTTCTACCTAATGAGTTTCTCTCTCCTGGATAGTGCTTTTTGCTTAGTACTATATAATAGAAAGGTAGGTGATCCCCCAATCAAGGCATTATTTTTCTTTCTTTGTTTTGACATTTTATAGTAAAGCTTTTTTTTCCTTTTAATTTTCTAGTTGTTCAAGTGTTTTTGTGCAGTGGGAAATATGTTGAACTATAGATGTATATGCTCTCTTTTCCTTTTACTTCTTTCTGTAGTATTGGTCTTGTCAATTTCCTTATCTTTTCCAGCGAAATTTTGTCGATCAAATTTAAACTATTTGGACAGTACATATTGCTGCATGCCAAAAAGAGGCTTTGTGGCCTGATGTAACTAATATATTTGAACTATATTCATCTATTTAATATAGGCACTGCACTCAGTCTTACTTATTAATGATTATATGTCACGATTAAGAGAATGAGATCCCACTTCTGACTCACCAGCCACATATATTAACCTATATCATAAGCCATTTGATTGATGGGTCAGACATCAATGACATACAGGGTCTGAATTGACATCATTATCGGCTGTAGGCTTTTGGTATCAAAATTGGCAATATCTTCTGTTTCATCTCAATTGTATTGGGAATAATGTTTTCGCCCTGGTCATTATTGGCAATATTGGTATCGATTGTATAGAATAAGTATCAGGTGATATTTCAAATCTTGATTACATCTGAATTCTATTCAAAAGGGAGTACTAGGGTTTATGCTAGAATTGAAGGTAGATAAGAGACTATGTACTTGGTATTGCAATTAAGCTTAGTTGTGATTGTTTATTATCATTTAAGTCACTGTAGAAAACATTCATCAAGTGAGTTCTTCTATTGTATCTTCTTTCTATGAGGTACAAAGTCCTAAATTCAACATAGCACGCCCTTTCTCATTTATTGAAGTTCAAAAGTTGAGTACTCTTTAAATAATAAAGAGAAATCTTAAGTTTGAACTTATCAATTCAACAATCACTATGGAATTCTCTTCTGATTGACCAACAAAGTTCTTCGAGTTTTCTCAATTGGACTATTCATCATTAGCCAAAACTCTCCCGTCTCCTTGTTCATTCAAATTCATGTAAGTGTATGATAAGTGGTAGTGGGTTAGAAGAATCCCTGCAGTTCATTGGACAAGAATATTAATGTAGTTACGTATTAGATTTTCTTAACGCAAGATAAACGGAATTATTAGATTTTACTACCTACTACTTGGCATATAGTAGTGAGCAGTTCTTTTGTCCTTGTCATGGTCATTCTTGTTAATTGTGTTATTATGTTGCTTCATTTGGGGATTCTTCTTTATCAGTTTAATAACCTCAACTTGATAATTGCTTATGACTATAGGTTGTAACGGTAGTCTTGGAAAATTATGAAGGTCCTCATAAGAAATCTGAAGATGGCAATCCCCCAGACAGCAAATGGGTGAAACAGGTCCTTAAGACTGAAGGTCATGCAGCTCCATCCCTTTGTTCCATGACCGGGATTCCTTCTTGGAAAGAAATTGTAAATGATAGAGGAGAGCTTAATTTATCTATGTAAGCCTTCTTCTTCAGTATTTTGAATAGGTGCTTCATTTGTGCCTTTAGACAGAAAAGTACATCTCATCATTTTTTGTTTCTCGTAGCAGGGAAGAGTCCAAGAGCCCCCACTTTTGGTCAAGAGTCTGTGTGCATAATATGGCCAAGCTAGCCAAAGAGGCCACTACTGTATGGCGTGTTTTGGAGTCATTATTTCGGTATTTTGGTACTGGCAATTTGTGGTCACTTCAAAATGGCCTTGCTCTTGTTGTGTTGTTGGACATGCAAATGCAAATGGAAAAATCTGGTAGGAAGTTGTTCTCCTTTTTCTTGTTTTTATTATTTCCATCTATGATATTTATAAGAAGGGTTGTGACAGGTTATTTTTCTTTTATTCTGTTTTCTTGCTACCAGGCTTATGCTGATATCATTACTCTAATTATTTAATTGATCCATACATTTTTCATTCTTTCAGGGCAAGACACAAATCTTCTGTTGTCTATTTTAATAAAGCATGTGGACCACAAGACTGTCATAAAACAACCTGACATGCAGCTAAACATAGTTGAAGTTACTACCTACCTTGCTGAGCAATCAAAATCTGAGGCTTCTTTTGCTGTAATTGGTGCAATAACTGATCTTGTCAGGCTGCTGCGGAGAAGTATGCAATGCACACTTGGTAATACAGACTTGGGGAATGACAAGATCAAATGGAACAATAATTTTGCGGCAGCAGTAGATCAATGCCTTGTTCAGTTGTCTAAAAAGGTTTAGTATGCCTTCTTGATTTGTGTATCATTGGCATCAATACTTTTCAGAGAAGTATATCAAAATTTTTGATATACCTAATAGATACTCGTTAGATGGTACCTTGAGTTTTCTTCTATTGGTTATAGATGAAATGCATGCGTAAACAACTTTGCACACTAGAATTTTCATCTTGCATTATATGTATTGGCTATTGAATCGCCAAATGATGAAGTCTATAATATAGTGTTATCCTTGTTATTCAGATCGGTGAAGCTGGACCGGTTCTTGATATGATGGCTGTGTTGTTGGAAAACATCTCGACTAATGTATCAGTTGCTAGGGCAACAATCTCTGCAGTTTATCGGACCGCCCAAATAATCACATCATTACCAAATTCGTCTTATCACAACAAGGCAAGTTGATCAGACAAATTTTTGTATTTGAGTTTTCTCCCATAGCATGTGGTGATTTGTTATTTCTATTTAACGGGATGAAAGTTGTACTGTTTGCACATTGCAGCCATTTCCTGAAGCTCTTTTTTATCATTTGCTCGTAGCAATGGCCCACCCTGATCGGGAGACACATGTGGGTGCTCACCGTATTTTTTCTGTTGTTCTTGTTCCATCTTCTGTATGTCCTCGTCCTTGCGCATCTACTCAGGATCCCAATGCAAATGATCTCCGAAGAACACTCTCAGGACTGTTACTGTCTTTTCATCGTCAGCTGCTCTCTTTGGGAAGCTCAAAAGGGAAATGTATTCCTTGCGAGCTTCCCAGGAAAGAATTGATGATGGACAGCAAATTAGTAGTAATGATGTGAAGCGTTATAAACTTAAGCCGTCTGAAAGCCGAATTCTTAGCCTCAAGGATGTTTCATTCCCCTCAAATGATGAACAAAGTTCTTTGAGCAATTCATGCACAGACATGGTATATGCTTCTGCATTTAGCTTTCAGTACAGTTGATAAGTTCAGTATAATTCCGGAAAACTTCTTCATGCTCACAATAACTTGACTTTTGCTTCAGGAGGAAGATCCAAATTCTCTTAGGTTGAGCAGACGTCAGATTACCCTTGCGCTTTCATCCATATGGGTTCAGTCCATCTCTCCTTTAAATACTCCAGAGAATTATGAAGCTATTGCTCATACTTACTGCCTGACTCTGTTGTTTGCTCGATCAAAGGTGAATAACTCTGTTGATCCTCAAAGTTGATATTCATTTTTTGTAAATTTGCAAATCTAATTGCAAGGTGTTGGAAAAAATATAAGGTGACAGATCTATATGATATGATTACGGACCCCTCTTGGGCATCAGGTATGAGTGAGACATAGTGCCAACAAAAACTTAAGCCTTGTGTTTTTAGCATAATTTTCTCTGTGAGTTTGTCTTTCATGAATTATCTATTAGTATTTGCTTTCTGAGTTAAGGAATCCAATTTTTTTTTCCCCTTTTGGTTGTTCCACCCGTAACATATAAGAGATGATTGAAGAGAAAAAATATTCATCAACTTTCCTGGATTTCTGTTCTATCAACACTAAAAATACTGCTTCATATTTTTAATCAAATCTTGGGAAGCATTGCAGTTTTAGTTAAATCTGTTTAGCAGAAAAATAGGTTAAATGTAAGACCATGTCACTGAATTTTTTTATGCATTATAGAATTTTAAGAAGGAAGCTTCAACATAGTGTTCACTTTTTACCTTATTGCTGAAACTATTCCTGTGAGATATATTCTTTGAAATCTCTTCCAAACCTTGATTTTGTGGATGCTTCTTTCTTCATCTTCATGAAGATTCAAAAAGGAAGGGAAGAGGTGATAATTGATCACAGTGTATTTTTATTTCTCTTGGACCTATTTGTCATACTACTGAACCTACATTTAGTTGTACACGAGGGGATGAGGGATGTTCTTTCTTTAAAACCTCATAAACGATATGTAATAAGTCTAATATAAGTGATTATTTGAGTAGGTTTAGTAATTATTTAATTTTAGCTTGTTTTAACTTTCTTTTAGTCCCGCATTGGTTGTGGTGAGAAATCTCTTATGATGTAGGCCTACATACGACCAAAACTGCTATTGTTTTTCGTGGTTGATGAATATGAAAATGCTTATTTTAGCATTACTAGCCAGTGTGTTTTTGGGTTACAAACTCTATGTTGAGATTTCTTAGTGTTCGTCTCCAATTATCCTTTTTCTTGTAGTTCGTCCCCCATCATCTTGATATCAGAGTTAAAAATTCAAAAAAAAAAAATCATCCACAAGAATCTCTCTTTCCAGAAAATTTTTCTCTTTCCACAAAATCCTAACTTCAACAAACCCTAGCCTCCACCAGATCTCCACAAACCCCTAGTTTTCTGTTTTTCAACTCTAGATCTTGTCCAACCCATCTCAGCTCGACGCCCTCTGCCCAGTTTCTTTACCATTTTCTTCTTCCTTATCTTCTTCCTCAACATCCTTGAACCCAAAATCAACATCCATTGCCACCACATACCACATGCCAGATCACAACCACAACGTCAACGAGGCCTCCTCTTCCTCTCGTGGCCCGCGACCACCGCCTCCTCTCTTCACCGGCGCCACCTCTCTGAACTTGTGTTGTCGCCCTTCTCCCATGGCAGCACTGCCTCGCTCGCTGACTATCCCTTGTAGCTCGCGCCATCAATACCGACATCCTCTTCGACAACTTCGCCAACCTCGCGTCGGTCGTCGTCTTCATCTCAGATCGCCGATGTCGTCTTTATCTCTGCGTCACCATCACCGCCATTCTTCACCCTCCGACCTCCACCGTGGCCCAAGGCCTCACCGACCTTCTCGCCGACACCCCTCCTCCACTTCCTCCGTGCCACTGCATCACCAACCTTTCACTGTGTTGCTATCGCCTTACCCTCTACCCTGCTGATCAACAGAGCTTCTCATCTCGACGATCCAGACACGTCACAGCCTCCTCGACATCACTATTCTTCTTTCTGATGGTCTCCCATTGTCATGATCTCATCAATCTTCTCGACTACTATCCTCACCCTCTCACAAGCTACCTCCTCTGCCATCGTCAACTTTCCTTCTCCCCGCCATCATAGGAGCATTGTCTCCAGCCACAGTCGCGAGCGCTGCCTTGATCCAGAACAGCAACACTGAAAAAGAAAGAAGATGTCAGCGGGTATTAAAGAAAGTGAACCCGACCCACTAATCAAGTGCAGACTAAATTGAAGTGGGTTTAAGTTTATCATGTATGACTTGATACGACTTGACTCACCAGACTCAGCTGAATTGACTCGGTCTAGACCGGAACCAGCTTGAGCTTGACTCAGTCCAACTCAGTCTGACTCTGCAGATCCAGTTCAGAAGCCATTTGGAATCCTATTCGAACCCAATTCAAGTTATTTTCAAGGTAGTTCTCTCTTAGATCATATTACTGTTGTTCAAAGACTTTCTGCATGATTTTCAACTTGTGGTCATTTCTTCAAGGAAACCTAGAAGACTTCTGCGTTGGACGTGAACGACTCATCCCTCTGGTGAAATCTATTTTGAACCGAATTATCAATTGTTGATTACCTACATGCTAATGAACTGCAGTAAATTATAACTGAATTATACTTGCTTCTATCTAGTAGTTCCCATCATTGTACGTTAGTTTCATCATTTAAGGGTTGCACTTATTGCATTTAGAAGCTAAACCGTTAGGATGTTTTATTTTTTCTCATTTAGTGCACACATTTAGCTTATTTGAGTATAAAAAATTACATGGTATCCGCTTGATTGATTGTTGTATTTGTATTTAGATTGGTGCATATGTCATAACGAAAGTCCAATAACATGAGTAATTAAGATAACAAACTAACAACACATTAGATAAGCTTGATCATATAACTAAACAACTTTAGAAAAGAATAGAATCTCAAAACAGAAAGGACATGATGGTCTCAGTGATTATAAATGTCATGAAAGCTATAGGCACTGTCTCTTAGACAAATTACACAACTTCCTTCAGGGTGATTTTTCTGTTAGAGATTGTATAGCCAGATTTGAGGATTTAACCCGTCGTGGTGGTGTGAGAGAGCATTGTTCCGTGTACATAACCAAATTTGTTTCTGATTTAAGGCCTGACATTGGCGTACTATAATCACTAGCTCCTATGGTGTCGACTCTGTTGAAGATGTTTTGGCTTTGCCCTAAAGATAGAGTTGATTTTCAAGGGATAGTCAGTGCCAAAGCCTGTTAGTATTTTAAATGTGAGGAATATGAACATTATGATTACCAGTGCCTCTCAGAGAGTTGACATGTTAATTTTGTGTCGATGATGATATTGAGGATGTTCACGTTCATTCTGAGATTTCTGACATCATTGAGAATCCATTAGTCAATCTCGGTACACCGATTATTGATGAGAGTCATGTGTCTTCTGCGGGTACTAGCGATTGTTGTGAATGTGTTAGTGGATTCTAGTACACTCACACCTGATGAGATTTAAATTCAAAAGAAAAATCAAGAGAGTTAAGAAACAGAGATTGAATCTATTCCTATCGTTTCCTCTTCTAGTCTGTCATTAGAGTTTCTTATTATGGTACATCAGGTTAATTCTAATATTTCTTCCTTTAGTGGGTGTTTGGAGTTCTCCCTGGAATTTTTTCAGATTTCTGTTAGCCCTACTAATGTTAATTAATAGTTTCTGAAGTATGTCTTCCTAGAGAACCCTTGTCTTTCTTTTCCCTATCTTTAGGAGTTGAACCTAGTGAGTTTATTGCATCATATTTGACTGTTGCATATTATGAAACCTCTAGACAAATAGTAAATTGCAATGGATTATAAATTTGTTGTATTTTCACTTAGCATCTTGCAGAAATTGCATTTTTTAATGAAGTGACGGGTATGTTTCTCCATGAGATTGTGATGAAGATGAATGCTTCCATCACCAATGAGCTGAATATCCCATGGAATCCCATTATCAGCCCAGTTTTCAGTGAAGAGGACTCGACTCGATTTGCTGCATGTACCTTTTTGGTTTACCATCGCTTACAGCGGATCTGTCACAGTCTGAGAATACTATTGAACCTACATTTAGTTGTACACAAGGGGATGAGGGATGTTCTTTCCTTAAAGCCTCATAAACGATATGTAATAAGTCTAATATAAGTGATGAGATATAAGTGATGAAACATCTAGTGCTTTACTTAGCTTATTTGAGTTAGTTTAGTAGTTGTTTAATTTTAGCTTGTTTTAGCTTTCTTTTAGTCCCGCATTAATTGTGGTGGAAAATCTCTTATGATGTAGGCTTATATAAGGCTAAAACTACTATTATTTTTCGGAGTTGATGAATATGAAACTACTTCTTTGAGCAATTGTTAGTCAGTATGCTTTTAGGTGAGATGCCTTAGGGAGAGAGTCTCAGCTGTTTTCTTGGGTTACAAACCCTAGGTTGAGATTTCCTAGTGTTTGTCCCCAATTGTCTCTTTTCTTGTAGTTTGTCCCCATCAATAAGTCAGTGATTTTTTATGGTGCGTGGGTGGGTGGGTGGGGTTGGTGAGGAGAAGCATGTTGTTGGGGATCTCTTTCAGGGCTTCCAATTCTATCACTGGTCTATATCTTGACCTGATAGAAGCATATTAAAGCTTGTCAAACATTTCCACCTTTTGAAGCTAGGCTTATGGTCCGTTTAAATATCAAAGAGATTTTTCAACTTATTTTAGGACGGATTGTTACCGTAAATTCACCTGAAGTACATTTCCTCCATCATCATCTTATTATTATTATTATTATTTATTTCAATCCCATCATTTTTATTCGCACATCGCAGTGCACATCTGTTGCTCTACCTAAAACTCTGATGTTGATACTATAACATAAACTGTAAGCTTCTAGGAAAAGGTTGCAGGTTTCCCTCGCCATCCTCTTGTTTTTGTCATTGTGGATAGTTTGTGACTTCTCTGATCGTTTGATATTCGTTCCAGGATAAGTTCCAAGTCCAGTAGTTACACAATTGATTGTCACTTTTCACTTTCCACTCTTTGTTCAGTACAACTGTCAATACTGTTTAATGTGTATATCTTTCAGCAGTTTTTTCATTTTCCTATAATTGTTGATGCAGAGTTCATTTCACAAGGCTCTAGTTCAGAGTTTTCAGCTTGTGTTTTCTTTAAGAAGCATCTCACTTGGTGGAGGTATGTTTCAATTTTTTTTCCCCCTGAATGTTGTCTCTAGGATTATAAAGCTGGTATGCAACATATCCTTAGAATTAGTCTCTTCAGCTTTTCCAAGAATTAATCTCGTTGCAAAATGTTCTTATGAAATTTAAAGGTTACATCCCACTGATTTACCCATTTATTATGTTTTGATTTTCCTTATTCATTGAATTTTGGTTGTGTTAATTAAATTTCAGCAAAAGCATCCTACATCTCTTCTTTTTCTTTTGTAACTAGTTTTGCATATATTTTTTCTGTGATTCACATGGATGCGAGGAAATTGATTATAAGATGCGGGCAAATCAAGTCCAAATTTTGTTAACTATAAGATCAAGTCCTTTTAACTTATGTTACTTGTATTCCTTTTTTCTTTAGAGAAGTCTTATTTGGATTTTTATTTTAGTTTCTGATAGTTGGTTTGCATCTGAATAGGATTCATAAGAAAAGTTCTTAAATGATATTGGTGTTAGAGAATATTAAAGAAGGGAGAGGGTAAATGTTGTGTGTAATTATAGTTTCGATGATGATTAACTCATGTAGTTGTAGTTTACTAATAATTTTGTGTTTAAATAGTTTCAGTGATTGATCAAGATATTAGTAGGTGTTTAACTTTAACAAAGGAGTTTTGGAGCTTTCACATGTTGATTCAAGAGCTCGAGCGTTAAGATCGCATCTAGTACTTGGTTGGAGTCATGCTCGTTGGATCGCGTTTGAATAGAGTCGGCTTGGAGACAAGAAGACTTCGGTTTGTGTTTAGTTTAGTATGTTTAGATCTTGTGTAAAGGTAGATAGTATTGATATGCTCAAGTTCACATACACACACAAGTTTAAAGTTTGTTGGTTTTGGTTTTGGTTTAACCGGATTTTGAATTTCATATCAAATATATATATATATATATATATCTTATATGTATATTGGATTCTATCCATATACAATATGCTTCAAAGTTGTTTCAATATCATGTTTTTGTATTTATACAAGTTTTGGAGAAAACGGTTTTCCATTTCAAAAATTTAAGTTTTGAAAAATACCGATTTTGTGTTTAAGCTAATTTCAATATCACAAAAATGGTTCAAATTGTATATAATATGTGTTAAATTTTAGTCACACATATTTGTATTTCAAAGATCTTATACGAACTTATTTTTGTGAAATTTATGAGATTTTATGGGATTTTATTGAAGGTAAAAAGACCAAGTTTTAATCCCTTAAAAATTGACCTGGCCTTCTGCCGGACGGTCGACCGAGACAAAAGTCGGTCGACCGGTCCGGTCAACCGATGTGCACAAACGTGCACAGACCATTTGGCTGGAGGGCCGGTCAACCGCCAAAGAGCTCTGCTCTCTGGATCTGGCCCCGATCGACCGGGCGGTCGACTGGCAGAGAGCTCTGCTCTCTGTATTCAGGCCTCGGTTGACCGAGCGGTCGACCGATGGCACAACGGTCAGAAATCCGACAATTGGCCGGTCGACCGACGGTAGAATTTTTTGCTGTCTTGGCCCAACAGCTAGATTTTTGAGAGGGTATAAATACCCATCTCTTGGACTGATTTCTTCAAGATTTTTTAGAGCAAAATTTTTTCATCTTCTTAAGTGTTTTAGCAACAAGTTTTCAAGAGTTTTAGGCTAAAAGATTTATCTTTATTTTGTTTTCAAGGGTTAGAAAATTAAAAAAAATAGAGTATTTGGGATATTGATTTTGATCTTCATTTCTATCTTATTCTAGTTGTTTCTCAAGTATTTTTCTTTGTGATTTATTTTTCAAAACACTTTGTATTCTCACACTTGAGCTATCATATCTATCCTATCTATTAGAATCTTTGTTTTGTGAGAAAATTGGTTTGTGGTCTTTGAGATCACCAAGAGTTGTAACCTTCCTTGTATTTGTTGGTATCCCCTTGTGTAGAGGTGATTGTGAAGGTAATGTTGGTATCCCTCTAAGTGTAAAGGTGATTGAGGTTGTTGTTTGGCTTAGTGCCTTATCTTTCTAGTGAGAGGTGATTGTTGTTTGGCTATGTGCCCATCCCTTTAAGTGTAGAGGTGATTGTTGTTGTGCCTTGCCTCTTGTGGAGGTTGTGTTTGTTGGAGAGAGGAGTTGTGTACTCTTAGTTTGTATTACCCAAATCCTCAGTGGAGGTACCATGTGTGGGAGGTCCTGTGTGGACGTTATAGTGGAAATCCTTCTGTGTGAAGGCGGGGACGTAGAGCAGTGGCTCGAACCTCGAAACATATCTCGGTGTTTGCGATTGATCCACTATCTCTAAACTTCTCTCTTATATTGTGCCTTACATTATTTCATATTGTTCATATCATACTTATATGCTTGATATTATTTGTGTGTGCTCATACTTGTGTTGAACCAAGAGAGCTTCATATAGCACCTTAATTCTTATTTAGAGAAATTTAGAGGAGATAGTTCAGAGCTCTTCACCGAGAATTCGAGTACACTTTTTGGTTACACTAAGTGTGTTGCAATTAAGTTTTAATTCTGCATCATTTATCATTAGATTAGTCATACACCTATTCACCCCCCCTCTAGGTGTACTTTCAGTAATCTCATCAAGGGTAGACACCCTATAGTTACCGGATACGTTATGTATGGGTGGTGCATTCGTGTCCGGGGAAAACCACTTTCCAATGACAACACCATCCCCTATTCACAAAAATGAAAATGTTTCTGACACTTTTAGGACACTATATTTGAAGAATTTATGCTTTTGGGTAAATTAATGAGTGAGATCAATTAGATCTCATCTGCTATCTCTTATTTATATATATTAGGGTCTTTTACATAAAAATTTAGCATTTTTATTTTTTTCTTAACACTCCCCCTCATGCTGGAACTTATACATCATACACATCAAGCTTGTCACAAATAAACCAAACTTGTGATTCCTTTAAGGGTTTTGTCAACAAATCTGCTAACTGATTAGCATAGGAAACATGTCGAGTCTCAATGATACTCCATCACCTTTTGATAAACAAGATGACAATTCACCTTAATATGTTTAGTGTACTCATGAAAGACATGATTCTCTGCAATGTGAATTGTTGCATTGTTATCGTAATATAGTCTCATAGGAGATAGGCAGAAGATGAAGCTCATTCAGAGCATCTCGTATCTAAACCAGCTCACCAGTAGCATTAGCCATGGCTTGATATTCAAACTCATTACTAGATATAGAAACTACACCTTATTTTTTTGTTCTTCGATGATAGAAGATTTCCTCCAACAAACACACAATAGTCGGTAATGGACTTTCCATCAATCAGTAATTTTTCTCCCATTTTGCATCCGAAAAATCAACTACTCGTTTATGACCGCAATCTGAATATATGAGTCCTCTGGGCACATTTTAAGTATCGAAGCACTCGAATAACAGCATTCCATTGCCTCTTGTATTGCCTTGGGTTATCCAAAAGCTCCCCTTAATCTGATAGCGGCTTGAAGTTCAGATCCACTAGAGAATCCGTTGGTCTATCCATTTCTTACATCTTGCCACCTTAATAGCCAAGAAATAATGCAACTGCCCTAAATCCTTTGTCTAAAACCTATGTTGTAGATATACTTCAGTGCACTAATCTCCGGAGCATCATAACCTGTAATCAATATATGATCCATATAGAAAACTGTGAGAATTCACTTACCCTGAAAGAATATAGAATAATTCTTCTAAGAAAGGCTAAGTCCAAACTCTTGAATAACTTGGGTAAATCTCTCAAATCATGTTCTAGGAGATTGCTTCATCTCATATATAAGGATTTTCTTAGCCGACAAATGCCCAGAGCCTACTAAGCAACAAATCCGGGTGGTTGTTCATGTAAATTTCTTCATCAAGAATACCATGAAGAAAAATACTCTTGATGCGGTAACAACCAGTGATAAGGATATGGCGAGTCATACAGTGATCATTTTGGCCACAAGGGAAGAAGGAAACACAAGCATTGAAATTTCTGAAGTTCATATTGTTGATCCCGATGCAGAAGTTATTGAAAAGTTGATAGTGAATTGCGAATAACCCACTGGGTTGTCAAATTGCCGAAAATGAATTGTCGAAAATATCCAAGACGAGTTAGGAGTTGCCAAAAATTAATTGTCAAAAAACCAAAACAGAATCTAAATAGATCTTCCTCTCATCTATAGAAGTTGCAAGATCGAGAGTTGAATTGAACCGAAGAAAGCCAAACGAGAACTAAGTTGAACCAAATACGAACCAAGATGAACTGCTGAATTGCCAAAATTTCGGAACAAACCAGAAATTGTCCAAACCAAAATCAGAAACGAAAGGTATGTGAACCAAAACCGATAGTTGAACCAAATAAAAAAACTAAGCTGCACCGAGTCTCAGAACTAGACTAATCTTCCAGAAGAATTTAGCAGCAAATCTTATTCTTCCACTGCGTAATGCAGATGAAGACAATTCGAAACAAAAATCCCAAAACTAAAATATCAACAAAAACTTCATGGTGAAGGCTGGATGAATGTGATGGACGAAGAAATGACAATAATCGAGAAGAACAAGATATGAGAGCTGGTCAACCTTCCAAAAGACAAGGAAGTTATCGACCTCAAGTGGATTTAGAAGACAAAGTACAATGAAGATGGCTTCATCCAGAAGCTGAAGGATTGACTGGTAGCAAAGGGATACTCTCATGAAACTGTGGATTGTCATCTTCAGAAGTAGCATATATCTGTGCTACGAGCGCCACATATGAAGCAGTTTGGCTGAGAAGGATTCCCGGCTATAGAACAGAAGCAGGAAGATCAAACTCCTTCATCAAGTAGCAAAATATATTCTCTACTATTTGTTGATGATTATAGTAGAATGATTTGGGTTTACTTTCTCAAAGAAAATCAGAAGGCTCACTTGGACTTCTCAAAAAACCATGCTTGCAGAAGGCTGATAAATTTTGTTGTTTCAGGCTCCAGTGCTTGATTCAGTCCAATAGAGTTTTGCGTAGGCGATACACTTGTGATCTTCTCCTCTGTTGGGAGGTCCGCGCGCGCGTGTGAATATCAAACAAAAAACTTCATACCGAAAGTGTTGAAATCGGGCCTTAAACCGTCAAATCCTAAACCAATCTGTACAAAATTTATTCTAAATGATTGAATTCTCCAAACCCACCTCCACCGTTGCATTCAAAATGCCAAAAAACATGGTATTCGACTCTTGAATTGCCAAAACTGGACACCAATTCACCAATCTACGAATGAAACGATTTGACGTGTCCGGTCGAAGAATTCTACAGTCCCTGCTGTTTCTCTGGTTTGTTGTTCAGTTCTCACAATAATTTTTGTCTGATGTTTGGGGGTTCACCACCCAACACCAGATCAGCCCATGTGTTCACAACTCATCAATCGTCTGTGGGTGCGAGTTATTTTGACTTCAATTCGGAGTGGATGCAGGTAGCCGGTCTACAAATTTGTGGATCTGGTTGGGTCCACTCGGCTATGGGGCAAGGACTCTGTAGGGATCAAATCCTCTTGTGGTTCACATCAAAAGAGTGGATGCAAACCAATTCGCGAATCTGAATTGAAGAGGTCTGCTATTCTTGAGTGGATCTTGGAACTCGTGATATCACAAGATCGTGGATGCAAAGCTTCTTTCTTCTGATTTTGAGGGGATATATTCACGTAGATCTCACGAGAATTAGGGTCATGATGTGATGCAAACGAATCAGAGCAGATTTTCCAGTAAAGTTTCCAGAAAGCAGTTCTTAACAAAGAGAAACAAAACAAATCTAGTCTCTAATGGACGAACTTGAACAAGATGGACGGACTTGGAATTGAACGGTCTTCACAAACTAGTCTCTAATGGTGGATGACAAAGATGATGAAGACGAAGTCGAAACCGTAGAAGTTGCTCTAGACAAAGATGTTGTGATTTCGGGGGCGCCCCCCACGACCTGATCGACTGGGGCGGTGCAGCGGAAACGAACCATAGGATCTACCAAGACAACATGAAGAATAGAAGAAGATATTCCAAAGTAGATAGAAAGCCAACACACAATATAATGTGGTTCTACCGAACAAACAGATCGTGTGTACGTCTACGGGAGAAGGGGGAGAAACTTTATTAAAACTTTAGGGAAGTACAATAAGAATTACTTACACCTCACGCTGAGAAGATTATAAGTTCTTGATGGTCGCCAAGAACAGCGAACCCTTGTGGCTAAGCTTATCTCACGAATCTCTCACCTATATGAATTACACCATTATGAATTACAAATTTATGGGATTACTTTAAAGACCACCCCCAAGAGGTTATTTATAAACCATACAACTCTCCTAGTTCTAAATAAAATTCATCAATACGAACTATCACCGCCTTAAATATAAAGAAAATCCAAATTCAAATCAAATCTGGAAACAGATCCAGAAAAGGACCCAACATTAGTCGAGTAGGCCAGGGTACTAGTCGACTAATGCTATGTATTAGTCGACTAGGCCCAAATACTAGTTGATTACTCTGACAAGATTTGGAGCCACACTCTCTGCCTAGTCGACTATACAAAGTATTAGTCGACTAATCCATGTAATTAGTCGACTATAACTAGTATTAGCCGACTGGTACTGTGCACAACTCTTTATGCACGTTCGTTCTTTGATCTCTGAAGTTTCATCTACCTTCACGACGTATTCCAGTCACAAATCTTAAAAATCTCCCCCTTGACTCGAATACATTCAAGTCCAAGAATAGCTATCATGCTCTATGTGCTCACATCCACGCACATTGAACAAACTTGACTTCATCTCAATCTTACTCTCTATTCTCCATAACCCCCTCGGATGGTTTATAACTTGATTAGGTCAAATAAGTTCAGGCCAACCTAACTTTATTACCCAACTTTGTCACCCAATGATCTCCTTGATCCTGATTCACAGTCGCGGTCTCGGCCGCCGACTCGGCAGGCACTGAGACGGATCGGTCTCGACGACTCAGAGCGGTCTCAGGCAATACACGTAAAACGCTACATAGAAAGTTCAAAAATTCTGAAAAATCACGACAAATCTTTAAAAAATGTAGACATTCATATTCATGTATCACATGTCCAAAACATATCACCTAGCACACTAAACATAAAGTGAAAGTATAAATACACGCGTCGTCAGTAGAAGCATTTTAAAATACATGCACAATATAGTAAATTGCACAAACTACATTCATAAATACATACTAATGTAATTATTTTCACATTGAATTGCGATGATATGCAAAATCATCATCATAATAATCCCTGCGGTAAGTAGATAAACTGATACTAGTGCTCGTAGATCTCTCAAGTTGTGGTCTGTAGTCATGAACATATGTCAAACCATAATGTTGGCCTGATGTCAAGCTCAACATTTGCATATGATCTTCAAGACTATAAGTCCCTCCATCGGCACTATTGTTGCCCTCATTATTATCATCATCACTGTCATCATCACCGCCGCCGCCATCACTGCCATCACTGCGATCACTGTCATCACCATCTTCACCATAATCACTACTAGAACTAGATAAAATCCTCACATCTTTACCACCATCATCATCTGCTTCTCTTATACCTCGGAGGGGGAGAGGGAGGGAGAGATTAGAAACAGGGAGTGAGAGGGAAGGGAGGGGAAAGAGACAGAGAGAGACGAGAGATGGAAAGGGAGAGAGAGTGGGTGAAAGAGGGAGGGGGAGAGAGAAACAGAGGAAGGGGAGGGAAAGAGACAAAGAGAGACGAGAGATGGAGGGGGGAGAGAGCGAGGGAGAGAGGGAGGGAAGAGAGAGAAACAGAGGGAGGGAGAGGGAAAGAGATAGAAGAGGGAGGGAGGAACAACACCTGGGAATGGGGAGGAGCGGCCGGCGGTGATTGGGCGGCGGCGGAGTTCAGATCTGAGTGGCGACGATCGGGCAGCGGCAACGATCTCCAAATCTGAGAGAGAAGTAAGTTTTTTTTTTATCTTTTACTTTTTTCTTTATACTCGTTCGTCATGGGTGAATATACGATTCGAACTGACTCGGCCAAGAATCGGACTCGACTCGGCCGAGTCATGACCAATTCGGTCGTGAATTGGCCGAGTTGACTGAGTCGACTTCGATTCTTGACTGAGTCAGTCTCTTTTGAGTTGAGTCGACCGACTCGTGACTCGGACTCGTCTCGGAGCGGGCCGAGTCGGAGACGACTCGACCGGCCGAGTCTTTGAACCGTGTCCTTGATCTACACAGGATTTATGAGAATTTGCTTCGCCATAAGAGTAACGATTTGAACTACCTTAATGCGTATAGCCCCAATCTCTTTTCGGGGTACAACTGAACATCCGAGTTTGAAACTATCGTAGTCTCTGATTGTTCCACAACCGCCGCCTTCGAAGTCAAGGATAACTGCAAGCCACCAACTATAAGTTTTGAGTTTAGCAACATATACACATTGTCGGCACGTTCAGCCTGAAATTTTATATGGGCCTCTTTGGAGACTTCTACAAGATCACTTTTAGAATTAAAATTGAATTCTTCCCCTTGTAGGGCTCCAAGAGAGATGAGATTGTACCTTGATTCGGGAACATAATGAACACCTTAAAGAGTAGTGATACATCCATCATGAGATTGAAACTGAATTGTTCCTTCACCAATCACCTTGCTTGTAGTAGAATTCCCTGTGAAGACTTCTCCCCCTTTAACCGAAGTGTATGAGGAGAATATCTTCCTATTGGAACTGATGCGTTGTGAACATTCAGAGTCAATAATCCATCTATTTTTGTTACCAACTGATTTGTCTGTAACAGATAGAACATCGCAATGTTCTTCATCTCCTTCTATCAGCTCAGTGACATTAGCATCTGGTTGTTTCTTCTTTCGAAGTCAACAATCAGCTCTAATGTCCCCTTCTTGTGACAATAGTTGCACGTCACACTCATATATTTTGAGTTACCCCTGAAACTTTCATTATTACTTTTCTCTCTTGAATAATGAACTTGCCCGAAATCATCATGATGAGACTCAAATGTCAACTGGGTGTCAATTTTATCCTTGTTGAGCTGATGCTCCTTGACCTCATTAACCTTAATTGTTGACTTGCCTTCATAGATGATAGTTTCTCTAAAGCTCTTATATGAAGAAGGTAAAGAACACGGTAATATAAGTACTTGATTCTCATCTTCTATCTTAACCTCTATCTTATCTAAATCATTGATAACAGAGAAAAATTCTGCAATGTGAGACTTGATAGGTGTACCTTCATGCATGCGGAGAAGAAAGAGAGCTGCTTCAGAATTAACCGATTCGTCAACTACTTCTTCAGATAATGGTCCTGAAGTCGCTCCCACAACGAGGATGTTATTTTTTTTGTAGAAAACTCATCCAACATTTTGTTCGCCAAGCAAAACTGAATAGCCGTTAAGGCTTTTTCATCCAACTCCTGTCAAGTTTTTTTCTTCATGCTTGAGGCTTTTTCTCCCTCTTGAGTAGTGCTTTCTTCAATATGCTCTGGGTAAGGATGGTGTTCATCCTAATCTGTCACTTGCTGAAATTGATGACGTCATCGAACTTCTGAATATCGAACTTGATCGCAGACATTTTCATGTTGACCCTACTCTGATACCAATTGTTGTGATTTTGGGGGCGTCTTTATGACTTGATCGACTGGGGCGACGCAGCGAAAACGAACCACATGATCTACTAAGGCAACGTGAAGAATAGAAGAAAAGATATTTCAAAGTAGATAGAAAGCCAACACAATATAATATGGTTTCACCGATCAAACAAATCGTGTGTACGTCTACTAGAGAAGTGGGAGAAATTTTATTAAAACTTTAGGAGAGTAAAATAAGAATTACTTACACCTCACGTTGAGAAGATTACAAGCTCTTGATGGCTGTCAAGAACAGCGAACCCTTGTGGCTAAGCTTCTCTCACGAATTTCTCACCTAGATGAATTATACCCTTAGGAATTACAAATTCATTGGATTACTTTGAAGGTCACCCCTAAGGGGTTATTTATAAATCATAGAACTCTCATATTCCTAAAGAAACTTAATCAATACGAACAATCACCGCCTCAGAATAAAGGAAATCCAAATCCAAATCGAATTTGAAAACAGATTTAGAAAAGAAAACTGTCAGACCCGACATTAGTCCACTGGGCACAAATACTAGTCACTAGCCAACTCTCTGCCTAGTCGACTATACAAAGTATTAGTCGACTAATCCATATAATTAATCGACTATATCCAGTATTAGTGGACTGGTATTGTGCACAGCTCCTTGTGCATGTCTGTTCTTTAATCTCTGAAGTTTCGTTTACCTTCACGAAGTATTCCAGTCACAAATCCTAACAAGAGATGTGTTACAAAACCAAAAACTCAGAGGAAGGCAGGTGTGGATCTGAAGAAGAAGTAGATCCGCAAAACTCAGACGAATAATTCAAACGACCGAAGAATAGAGGAACTAAGGATGCCAAAGACTAAGTTCTGATGTAGATGCAAAGATTACAAAAGTTGCAAAGTTGCAAAATCTCGTAAAGAAAATAAATATTCAGTTACAGATATGAATTAAAGAAGTTGAAGAAGAGAACAAAGAAATCCAAACTAGGAGTCATCAAAAGATGATTCAATTACAAAGAAATTAAGAAAACGAGCAAAGAAATTTCTTAAAAGTTAAACCTGATGCTCAGATACTGTGTTAGATTTACAAAGGTAGATCTTTATTGACATTAATTATCAAAAGAACTACAAAATACAATTACATAAATCTGTGAGAACACATCTCTTTATGACTTCAAATACTGCTAAACTAAAATACTCCAAATACTATTTCTATAGCATGTTTATAGTTTCATGTTCATAGTTTGTGACAATGTTTTACGTTGGCTGTCACAGACCTACCACAACCCTCCTCCTTTATCCTAACTTGGGACAAGTAGTGAACGGTGCACTGGCGGAATTGCTATTTCTATAACATAAAATACTTATTATATCTAATAGTTATAACCAAGGTGCATCAATTTCTGGTTGATTAGATTTCAATTTGAAGTTAATAAAATTCATTGCTTTCCTTTACACTATTCCTACAGTATGAGTTTCAAGAATTGAAGTATTCTGTTTTCTTTTATGTTGATTTTATAAATATTATTGACTTGTAGAGATGTTGGTTTCGAGTAGGAACATGTGGAAGTGGACATGGGACCAAAACTACGGAATGTGTGAAAAGAAACTTCCAAGATATACTGTAGTAACCATTCATGTCAGGTTCCTGCGTTCATGCCTTTGTACATTCATGTATGCCAGTCCCATCACTGCAGCCTCTGAGTCCTGGCTCAGTCATAAAAGGGTGGTGGGATTGGGTAATGGGAAATCACAGGTTCAAGATCGGGCTATGTCCTTGGTTGAAAGAATAATAAAGGAAAAAAAGAGAAAGAAAAAAAAAAAAAAGAGGAATAAAGAGAAAACTCCCATCATTGCCTGTAACTCTAAACTGAAAACATATTAGTGTATGTATCCTGCTAGTGATTTGTTTGCACTTGTTTGACAAGATTAATGGCAAGGCTGATCTATACATCTGGGAAGTTTTATAGTTTTGTTTTGATCACATAACCTACCAACACAAAGTTCCAATGATTGATGATGCTTCACCCTCCTGCAGGTGCACTACCTCCATCACGCCGCCGGTCTCTATTCACAGTGGCGTTCTCTATGATTGTGTTTTCTTCCAGAGCTTTTAATATATTACCCCTTGTTCCCATTGTTAAGTCATCCTTCAACAAAAACATGGTAAGCAATTTAGCATATCTGCTTGTTAGTTATACAGTATCTATTTGGATCAGTAAAATATCCTTATATCAATAGTCTTTTGCCAATAATTATCCAATATTTCAACTAATAAGGTGTCTCATGGCATTTGCTAGGAAATTATATGTTTTTTGTGATTAAACCAAACCCATTGTAGCATACATTTTATCTAATTTGATTTCTTTAATAGGCAATGCTGAACATCTCTATTATCTGAAATGTTGATGCACTTCTACATATCAATTGTCAAGGCTTCTTTCCTATATTGTACACTTAATTATATTTTAAAATACTTAAGGTTCAGTTTATATTAAACCTTGACCGCTATTGCTTGTATTCAGTAAGCATAATCGACAAGTCTTTCCAAACAATTGAGTCAGGCACGCTATACTTCTTTATGATCATTGTTAATCCGACTGCTAGTATCTGCACCTGCTCAATACTCATTGTAGTTTAAACGTAGTTCTAATCTGCACACGTGATGCTTGTACCAGGTTGATCCATTCCTTTGTTTGGTTGACGATGGCAAATTACGGGCTGTGAACCCATCATCTGGTCTATGTTATGGTTCAAAAGAGGATGATAGCGCTGCTTTGAAATCTCTGTCAGCAATATCTTTAACTGAAAGCCAGTCAAAAGAATCCATTGTTTCTGTGATTCTTAACAGCTTGGGAGATTTATCAGATGTAATCTCTATTATAGATTTCCTTAGCACTTCCTTTGATTTCATGTGTGAAGTTGCTTTTAATTCCCTATTTA
This sequence comes from Agave tequilana, assembly GCA_038442645.1. Classification (NCBI taxonomy): domain Eukaryota; kingdom Viridiplantae; phylum Streptophyta; class Magnoliopsida; order Asparagales; family Asparagaceae; genus Agave; species Agave tequilana. Next base: position 57,364 of record JAVJIF010006216.1, on the reverse strand, counting down.
GTTTTGCATAATTGCATGTTTCTACAGTCAGAGTCAACTGCTATGAGAGAACAACTTCTTAGTGACTTCGTGCCAGATGACGTGTGTCCACTGGGGACTCAGTTTGTGGAGGCATCTGGACAGATTCTCGCATTTGGTCCAAAGAAAGACTATCTATCTGAAGAGAAGGTGGTCATAAATTAGTGTTTCTTAACTTAGTTTATGGAAACATGCATCACCTGTAGGTACTGATTTTCAATTTTGCAGGTCATGTCTAAAACTTTTGCGCTTGAAGATGATGTCGCTGAAGCATTTGACAGTCCAGCAGATACCAAACCACATCTGCCCATAGACTCCAATCTTCTGAGTGTCAATCAACTACTAGAATCAGTATGCCTGCCGCTTTCCTCATATTTCTGTATTTTACAGTAGGCAAAAGTTGAATGTAGAATTTCCCAAGTATATCTAAGATGAAAAAGAGCAACAAGAGTCTAAACTTTTGATTGCAGAGCTCCCATCCCCTAGTTCTGATATAAACATTTTTTAATGTAAAGTTATAAATGATCCTACAGCTGGATGTCCTCTCATCATTTTACTTAGTTCAAGTTTAATATCAATATGAATCTCCAAAACCAAGCTGACTTTCTCACAATCCACTGCCCATGTCTGACAATTGAATGGATTGCAAGTGGAAGCTAATATAAGAGAAGGACCTATATGGATGGAAAATTTTGCTAAAACTGATTTGATAATATTTTTTTTTTCCTAGAACAATATGTCAATATTCCAGACCTTTGCATCCCTATATAGAACACACTCCTAAGTCCTAATTTTGGTTCTCTCCCTGCTGTCATGCATAACTACAGCCTATGTACCACGGGCCATTCCAAGCATTATGCCCTGCAGCCTATTTACCTAGCACCTCTACCTATTCTTTCATCACCTGTGCCACTTTGCCTATCAGCCCATATTGCAATCATGGGTGCTTAACTCTACAGCTGCTCATTACATGACTTTTATTGCTTTTATCTTTGTGTTCTCTGTTATTAATCTCCATTCAATTGTCTGGTGATCATTAGTCTACCTGAATACCTTCACATTGTTTACACTGGACTTCCATGATTCCATCATACTTTAAAACTTTGGTAACTTTTAGATTGCAGCACATAATATATGTTCTTTACACTATTGAAAATTTTATACATGGGTTTTGGACTTTTTGTTAGTCCGCTTATTGTTCATAATACATTCACATTCTCTTTATACCTGTTTGAAGATGATATTCACATATTCTAGTGTTATGAAACAAGTCTCAAGTCAGGGCATGCAATCTGTGTTTTAACATCTTGGCTTTCTTCTCTTCTTTCTACCTGTTAATCTTGGTGTTTGACTCATTTGGCTTTCTCTAGTCCATATCAATTTTCAGTGGATTAGAACTTTGGTTCATTCATATATATTTCTTGAATATAACTGTTATCGCTGCAGCTCGCATAAAGTCTGAAACCTTCGCTGATACTTAGATAATTTCATATAGCTTCTTTGTTCTCACACGTGAATCATATCAAAGAATCAGAATTTAGAATATGTTCCCTTCTCCATTTCCTATAAATTAAGTGTTTGTTTTTTAATTCAGAGTTTTGTACGCAGGAGTCATCACTGGTGTTGATATATATGAAGTTTGTGTTAGGGTATCTTTGTCTGTCTTTACGTAAAACGGTAAAATTTTGTTGCAGGTGCAGGAAACAGCACTCGGAAGATTATCAGTGTGTACCACACCAGACGTGCCATTTAGGGAAATGGCTAGTCATTGTGAGGCTCTTGTTGTGGGAAAGCAGCAGAAAATGTCCGCTTTCATGAGTGTCCAACAAAAACAAGAAATTTGTCCGAGCGGCCTTTCTGAAGATCACAGTGGTGTGGAGCAATCCTCAAACTTGTGCACTGATGAACAGTTCGAAATGGTATGTGACTTCTAGTAATTTTATTCTATTACGAGCCCTTAGCATTACTTGTAACTGTTTTAGCCTCTGCAAATTAATTAGTAGGTTATTCGTATGCATCCTTCTTTCCTGTCATGTGATAATGTTATATAGATTTTTTGCTATAGATAAAATAATAAAATAATTTACAATGCACTTTCCAGCTGCAAATTGAGTTGGGTTCAACCAAACCAGACTACCGACACCTGAGCAGGTATAAAAAGTTTCGATGAGTTTGGACCTAACTCTTTAGATTTAAATTTTGATTACATTGATGCGTCAAACCAACCCAAGGTCAAGTAACCTGATATATCTTACCACTACATGCATACATAGACATATACATTTGTATATACATATGTACACATTACATGCTATGCAAGCCCGTGAGGACTGAGACAGCTTCTAGAGATACGTGAAACTTTTGCACAAGAATTTATTTATGAGAACTTTATGTTGCAAGACTTCTACAGGTAGAAGGAAGATTTTCTGAACCCGACCAGTTCATGTCATTCACAAGGGCATCTGAAATTTTCTTTGTACTTTCATTCTACAGTAGTGGGACGAAGATTATGTTTGTTCTATTAGAATTTTTTAACTGATTGGTTTGTTCGCAATCCTATGCTAATAGATTCCTTCACCTCTCCCAAATATTCTAGAGGCTTATGCCTCATCTCCATTTGTCCCTTTCTCAAGTTCTGTTGATTTATCAATATGACAAGTTGATTATTTTCAAATATTTTAGTCAGGGATCATGTCAGTACAAAAATGCTTGAACCGTCGCAGGGAAAATAGGAATTACAGATAAAAACACTGTGGGGACTTTTAGAATAAAAAAAACAACCTATTATATTCAGAAATCATGTTGAAAATGGAAAAGAAAATAGGAACTAAAAAAAGAAAAGAAAAAGATAGTATACATATTAGACCCTCCGGACTTTAAAGACTTTCATTCATATCTTCGTTTTAACTTCTTTGTCTTCTGTTAAATTGGAGAAATGTAGGCGAGGAGTGTATCCCACGGACGAACATCATTTTGGACAAATCAGATAGAATAGAATTTTTACTATGTTTACTAGACTTTATACTTTTGAATTGAAAAAAGGTATAAAAAAAAAGTTCAGCTGAAGTATACACTATTCTGCTGTGCAGGCTGGAAATCCTTTCCTTGATGAAACCTCATTACATATCCACAGCAAACGTCTCTTGTTCCTACACTACCATGTGCAACTGAGATGCAGTCTGAGTATCAGTGCCAGTACCACCAGCCTGAGTTCTTGCGGCTTCCAGCTTCGAACCCATACGATAACTTTCTGAAGGCCGCGGGATGCTAAAAGCCTTATGCAACACTGATTGTCTAAATCATTTGATCATGAGTTGGTAAAGCTTAAAAGAATTGGACATGCCAGAGCTCAAGGATTCTCCAACCAGAATCCCTAGAGGCGTACAACATTTTTCCCGTATATATACACAGATATCATCCCCTTCATTCTTTCATTAGATTACTTGAGGCTGGAAGTTGTGAATAAGCGCGGAGATGTAGTTCAAGTTGTTGTGTACATTGTTTTGTTGCAGGAGCGACACTGGGTGATCCCAGTTGTGGTTAATTTGGTTGATGCATGAAACGTTTTTACGGCAGGATCATTTCCTATATGGTTCTGATGCATCTGTGTACGTGTAAAGAACTATTATTTCAGTATATACCTCGGTAAAAGAATAGATGACGCTTCAGTAAATATAAGTGATCTTTTTGGTCTTTCTTTTCTCGGTAACTACATCTGTTGTGTAAATGTGAAAATGTTGCATGCACTGAGGTCTGGCTACGTTGAGAATCCATGAGAAATGTGAATTCTTGTTACCTGTGTGATTGTGTATTTTTATTGATTTGCATGCCTATTTTATTTGTAGCAAAGTTGCAGCTTTTGCCAGCCAAATTTTCTGCAGCTATCTGGATTTTGAGAGTCTCTCTGTATGAGTCCTCCAGCGTACAGACAGTTGATAACTGTCCAAAAGAAACAAACTTTTATTTGGCATTCGATCTTCACTCAAACCTTTTCCTCTCAATTCGATATCAGTGTTTTCTTCTGTTAACGAGCTAGCGTTGCCTTTCGCAACAATCGTGGATTACATGGTGGATTGACAAAAGCAATTCCCTTGGTTCTTATTTCCTAATTCATATTGTGAACTTATTTTTGCATTCGGAAATTGTAACCTCTAACTAGCCACTGAACAGCCTTCATCTATTACAATTGGACGTGTTTGAATTCATGGAAGTGGGAGGAAAATGAGAAGTTAGAAAACTCATTTCTCACTTCTCTTATTTAATTCCAATTTTTTACTGAACTTTTACATTTCTCATTTTCATTTCTCACTTGCGTTTTTTCCTCCTACTTCTGTTAAACCAAACAGGTCAAAGAAAAAACTAAAGTACGCAATGCCAGTAAAGCATTGATCATTAATATAATGTGTGGGAGTGAGTTATAAGAGAGTTTCAGGTCAACCCCATTAAAAATGGGAAGAAGAAAATCTGCATTGCTATCATAATTACTCTAGTTGAGTACTTTGTCACGACATCGAGGTGTTGGGTGGCGGGCTCTATAACGATTTGACAGTCAATTTTGTAAAATCTCTCTAATAGTGACTCGAAAATTTTGTGTGGACACCGACCTTTACGAAATGAACTGTTTGGAACTCTGAAACGAGGCTGAAAATTGTGACGCTATCAATCATTCTCGTTTCACGTGAAAGCGAGGCACACGGGATCCACACGTACCTCTTTTCGTGTGTTTTCTCGCACTCAACTCCGAACTGGGAGAGGTTTTAAGAAGCCACGTCTGATTTTTTTTTTTTATCCTGATATAATTATTTTTTTTATTTTTTTATTTTTCAAATACTATGCAAGAAAAAGCTGAGCTAATCACAGGTATCAAAACCCTCACAAGTGTTTTCTCGCAAACAAACAACTCCTAAAATGAAACAAGTTTTCTGGCCACACCCAAATCAATCACTATTCAGCACATAAAATTAACACAATGATATGAAATCCATCCTGTCACGTATTAAAGGACCACACTAATAGAGCAATCGATCTTCTCACCTTCTTTCTGTAGGAAAATTCTAACACGCCATTGCTTGCAAAATCTTCACCCATCCGCCGTGCAACTGACATGTGTCAGTGTTAAATGACTTATGATACTTATTATTTAATTTAATCACTAAAATTTAAGAATTGGGATCCCAATACGTCACGGCACTAGTCATCACAATCCTGGCGGGACCCACACGAGTCTCTGTTCTCTCCCATGAGAAGGTTTCGGAATTTGCACTCACAAATAAGAGAAGGCAATATTTTGAAAAAATACAATTTTTTAAAAAATCATTCAAAAATCATTCTCCTCCAAAATTTCAAAAGTCGATTTCAATCGGGCTACGCCGGCGGCAGCGCGTTTCGTCTCGTTACGTGACTGTCGGGCTGGTGGAGATCGATATTTTTTTATTTCTGGAGTTGACAAATTCGGACATATAATTTATTTTTTTTAACTGATTTTTTTTTAATTGTTAATTCTGAGCAAAATAATTTTAATTTTTTTTAATTATTTTTTTATTCAAATCGACAACCCCCAGATAAAAGATCATGAAGATCAGGTTGTGAAGATGCTGCAACTCATCAGCAATGCCTCAGCCCTCACCAGTGAACTCTGTAATAATTAATTAGTTTCTATAGCTCCTTGAATTTTATAATAGTAGCAATTATTGTAGTGTTTTAAGTGATAGTAAGGTTTGTCACTTTGGGCGTGTTTGGTTGCAAGGAAGTGGGCGAAATAAGGAAATGGGGAAGTATAATTTCTCACTTCCCTATCTATCCAAACACTGGAAAAGGAAAATAAGAAAACCCCTTTTCTCTTTTCTCTTTTCTCTTTTACACAACCATTTCCTCACTTTCAGAGTGCTACAATTAATTTTGTGGTCATTTAAATCTCATTTGTAATAGTTGTAGCACAAAACAGTTAATTTTTGATTATGTAAATCTCACTTGCATTCTAATTACAGTCCATTTTTTATTTTTCTTAATTAATTTTTATTTTAATATTATTTTGCGGTCAACTTTGTGGTCACTTTTTCACTTTCACTTTCACATTATCATCCAAACACCGGAAAAAAAACATAACATTTTCTAAATCACACTTCCCAGCAACATCCAAATACCGGAAACTTACTAGCCAATTCCCAAGTTCCAAAGGGAACTATCACCACTTCTTCACTTCCTCACTTCCACCCTTAACTAAACAGGCCCTTTTTGGAGCACTTGTAAAATTTAACAGTTGGCATTTTGAGTATAATATTAATTATAGTATTAATTCTAATCCAACCCTGTACGTTCTTCATTTGAGTTTTTCCCCCAAGTTTTCTTTGTCTGGGATTAGGAACTCCGGACAAAGGAAAAAGATTAAAGGAAAGTTAATTTCTTCACTTAGAGTTGTCAATTCTGAATAAAGGTAAAAGCTAAAAAAAACTTATAAAATTTCTTTGTTCTGAATTATCAGCTCCAGATAAAGAATACAATTACTCCGCTAGCAAACGGCACCACACTAGCGGAGCGAAAGCGTGACGCCGACGTTAAATGTCAGGTGTTAGTTTTTTAGAAATAGTTTTGAAGAGGATGCCAGTTTCTCAAATTATTTTAAAAAAATATATAATGTATTAAAAAATACGCATAAAATAATGATTAGGGTCGGGTCCAATTGAGCTCACCCTGAAGAATCCATGCCCATCAGCCTCGTACATCTTTTGTTCAGTGTTAGAAAATGAAAATAGGAAGTGAGCAGGGAGTTTACGGACTCTTTTTTAGCTTAATTACTAATTTTGCTCCTTTTAAATGTATATGACTTCAATCTCACAACATTTGATATTCATTAATTAACACTGTTGATTTTTGATTAAAAAAATATGAAAGAGAGGAATGAAGAAAAATAATAACTTTATTTTATTGACTCAATAATTTCTCATATAACTGTCTGATACAAAAATGAAACCTCTTATCGTCTATTTATAGAAATATGAATTCTCCGATCTCCTGCTCCTACATAAACTCTAATAATCAAATAATACTACTATTACAGGAAAAATCTAAATAAATAAAAACTCATATTACTATCATAATTAGATTTTGATTTCTAAAAAAATAAACTAATCTAAGTAGATACTCTTACTTTAACTCAATTTTGACTAAATTTTTTTTACTCACTTGATTTGAAATTGAATTATATTTTCAGCAACAACACCAACTTGACTTTTGTATCTAATAAAAGTCATCTATTGTTTTGCCGGCAGAAATATTTGATATTCTAGCAATTAAGAAAGCAATATTAAACCCTAATCAACAACTACAAATCAGCTAGACGTCATTTTAATGTTAGATAATCTTTTAAGAAGAAAAATGTGGTGCGCTCTATTTTTAAACTGGGAAAAAAAATAGCCATGCATCTTTTTTTTGAGGCAGTACAAGCCATCTCTCCCTTAATTGTTCCGCTGGCGCACAAGCCTGTTGGTATTTGCAGTTCGGTGCAAGACAGCTGGCAACCCGGTTCCAGCGCCGCGAAGTCCACGTGGTGCCTCGTCAACATAAGTTAGAGTCCTCCTAAAATCGTGATTTATTTATTTATTTGTTTATTTTATAAAACTGGGAAAAGAGTTTTCCAGTGGCTCATATAAAATTTTGTTCGTCCGTCCGTCTTCATCAACGAAAAAGAGCAACATCGATTCCCTCATTCTTCATCCTCTCTCAGCTCTCCTCATTCTTTATTCTTCTTTCCCCTCTTTTTTCTCCTCATTGGTTAGTCGGTTTCCCATCAATAAGACAGTGTACTAATTTATTCGTCTATTATGATCAAAACCAATTAAAGAAAAGTTTTATCTCGTGACTCCTTCACAAAAATTGCTCGTCTGTCTTCATCTTCGCGTGCGAGAGGTAAAGAAAGCAGCGACATTCCCTCATCGCTGCTCCCTCCCCTCGTTGTTACCCTCCTTTTCGCTCAGCGTCATCCCTTTCTTTCTTATTGTCTTCTCATACTTCTTTCTTTTTCTCTAGTAAATTTCTAATTTTATCTTATATCGTCGTCTGACTTTGTTGAGGTAAATTTTCACCACCTGTAAAATTAAGTTTTTTTTTTCGTGACTCTTTCGTGAACTTTGTGCATCTGTCTGTCCTCCAGAGAGAGAGTCGTCTCTCCTGGGACCCTCGTCCCCAACCCCCCCACCCCCCCCCCCCCCCCCCCCCCCCCCCCTCTTTATTCTTTGCTGTTTTGATTTTACTATCAAGTGATAAATCAAAATCAATCGAAAGAAAAATTTCTCTGGCGACTTATTTAAAATCTTTGTTTGTCCGCTCGAATTCGTCCTCGAGAGAGAGAGTCTGCTCCTTCTTCTTCTCTCTCTTCTTCTTTCTGACCAATCGGTTGTGTTCCATCGGCAACTATAGTATACTAGTTATACTAGTTTGGTACCTTCCTTTCAAATTCATCCAGTAATAAACGCTGTCTAGTCTCGTCCCCTTTGTCTCGCTCTTTCTCACAATTCCCTCCCGCTCTCAGTTCTCAAAAGAACCCCTAATCCCCCCAAATCTCCCTTTCTCGATCCTGAGAAGATCGATGGGATTCAGTAAAGAGCTCCAGTTCTTGTCGGAGCTGGGCCTCGGCCCTCGAAACCCTGGCTGCTACGTCAACGGCAAGTGGCGAGGCAGCGGACCGGTGGTCGCCTCCACCAATCCCTCCAACAATCAGGTCGAATCTTGATCCCATCGCCGCCCCCCCCCCCCCCCCCCCCCCGTTAGTTCTAGCAAAGGATCAAATTTGGTCCATTTGTTCACTTCATAATCGCGTCTCTTGACATATTTGCTGAATTTTGCTGAAATTTTCGATTAATTCCGTTTCTGCAGCTGTTTTAGTTTAAATTAAGTGGAATTTCTCACGTCAAGGGGGTTGATGATAATTGATTACTATAGGTATAACTTAATGCTTGATTTGTTGTTTCTTTAGCTATTTTTGGCCAGATACAGTGAAAAGTTCTTAACTTGCTAAATGCTTGACTAGTTGCTTGGGATCTTGATCACTCTAGGGATCTCAAATCAAATTAGATGTTGCTTTATTCCATGGTTTGCTCAGTTTTGATATGTATGGGGAAAGTAGCTTGATGTTTGTTCGGTTTCTTTAGTTGTTTATCGTGATTAGATTCTCATGGTTCACTTGATTTTTGGAGTAACTGCAGGCAATCACTCAATGTTTGATTAATTTTATTTCTTTTTTTAATTTCACTGTATTTATTATGAATTTCTTAATTTCGATGTTTAGTGCTATCAACGTAAATTCTAGTAATATTGTCACATTACTACATCTTACATGGACTAAATGATGATTGTATCACTATATTGATACTAGATTTTTTGGCACGTGTAGAAAATTCCCGAATGTTATAAATGTGAAGTTGTGAACTAGTCAAATCATAGCATCTTTAGCAAATAATGACTCACACTCCAAAGTAACACATTAGACAACATGTCTCACACCCTCCGATGCAATATATTTAGATAATTTATATTATAACTTGGAAATTTGATAGAACTTTAATATCTTTGTGAGATGTGAGGCTGTGAATAGAACGCGAGACACAAATTTTATTTTATGTTTGAATTTTTCCCAAATTAGTGCCCCCCCCCCCCCCCCCCCCCACCCACCCCCCCAAAAAAAAAAAAGAAGAAGAAAAAAGTGTGTGATAATAGTAGAAATGCTTGCAGAAATGCATTTGATGATTGATTTTTCCCCATTTCTTTATTGTTTGTTTGGTCTACTGACCTCTCTTTTTTGATATTTTTTTGGGAAAGTTACTTAATCAGTTAACATCTTCTTTCTAGCAATCAGATTGGGAATATGTAGCAGAAGTTACTAGATGTTCAACAGTTCTAGTCTATTTTAATTTTAATTTGTGCATTTGTGATCTTTATCATGTGTATGGATGGAATTTCCTGTGATATTATTCTTTTTCCTATCAACTTCTTTTTTGAGTATTTGATCATGCATATAATGCTAATGATTTTTTATTAGTTATGTTGCTTTACTAATTTATTGCTCAAGTCAGCACCTTCTCTTTCTTAGTGATAGAGTCCAGTTCCATGTGATCTCTACGTATTTAATTCCATATTTTCTCGAAGATAGTTGTCTCATTAGTATGGTGTTGATTTTAGGGAGAACTTGCTTAATTTTTTTTATAATTTTTCAATGATCAGATTTATTGTCATCCAGATCTCCTTCTTTCAAGTTTCTTAATGATTATATTATAGTGATGTAATATGGAGAATCTACCTACTTTACCCATTTACAACTTTTTTGAAAATTTCAATGCTTAGATTTGTTGTGATCTAGATCTCCTTCTTTCAAGTTTCTTTATGTGTATATTATTGTGATGCAAAATGGAGAATGTACCTATTTTTACCCATTTACATTTTTTCAATTATGAAAGATTGGCTGAGGTTTCATTATATTGAGGAATTGATCTTTTTCTCTCCGTTTCCTCAAACAAATTATTTTATGAGTATATCATTGTTGCTACAATTAGTTGGTGGCTGTATAAAAATTTCCAGACCACCCCCCCCCCCCCCCCCACACCAACCCAAAAAAAAAAAAAAATCAGTTACAAAGGAAAGTCTCCCTTTTATTAACTTTCTTTGTCTGTGTTGAATTAGGTCATTGCCGAGGTTGTGGAGTCATCAATTCAAGACTATGAGGATGGTATGCTGGCTTGTGTGGATGCTTCCAAGATGTGGATGCAGGTGAGTCTCTCTTATTCCTTCATACTTACTATATGATGAATGCAACTTCTATTCTTTCAATAAAAAGAGAGGATAATAAGTTGTTTTCAAAAGTTTGATTATTATATAAGTAGGTTAATGTATTATATAGTCATAGATGTGGATTGTGTTTAAAAATTCATGCTGACTATCATTTCCACCGTTCATTATCTAGAATGATTCTGGATTGGCTTAAAGCATGTTCAAGCAATCTGCCAAGCCCCCTGGATGAGCATGAATATAAAATGTAAAGTTATTTTGGATAAGCATGGATTATCAATTGTGTGTCTTTGACGTGATTAGATTGTCTTTCTGTGCTAGACACAAAAGCGATCTTCTCCTGACCTTTTTTTGCTTTTCCTTCTGTAACCTAACGTTGGCAAACCTTCCTATCACATTACAGTTCATACTTACAAGGCTTCTTAGTTGGATGTCTTTTCAGATTACTTATTGGGATAAATTACCAATAGTGCCTCACAATATATTACTTTGGTTTTTGTTTATTTTCTTGTTCATTTTATTAACTATAATGTTGTGGTTTAAGACCATGTAGACGTTGGATGCTTTTAAAAGGCAAAACAGCATATGATTTTTCGACTTAAATATAAAGTTACAATCATGTCTGTCATTCCAAATTTGTATTAGGGCCTAAGCCGAATACATGTACAAGAGATATGGTCACTATGGAACGAGCTTACCTGTAACGCCCCGATCCCGGCGATACGGGGACGTCACTGCAACGTATATACGTAGGTCAGAACTACCCTCCCGTATATACGCTAAGCATCAGTACAGACAAGAATCAGAGTACGGAAGCAAATGGTGCATTATACATTCCAACACATATATATACAATCACAGAGTTATCACCAGAGGTGATGAATATTACAATAATAATACATCACAGATATGCGCAAATGCGAGAGTACAAAAGATATACATATGTGAATGGTACAAAAGGGAGCTCACATACAGGTATACAAGGAAAAGTACAAGAGTAAATAGAAATAGGGCACTCACGAGTTTGCTAAGAGGAAACTCGGGAGGCATACAGGGGGCCTGGAAGGATGTGGCCCTGGACGGTCGGCTGGAAATCCACGCTACCGCTGCGCCACTCTGAGCAGTAACGGGGAGAATCCACACGCTCCGGGCTCCATAACCTGGACATGAGAATCCAGGGGAGTCAGTGAAACTCCCCAGGCGAGTAGGAATGTGGATGCCAGGTGGCGAGTCAGGAGGAGCACAAGTGTCAAGTACAGAAGACAGGAGGGTTAGAACACAAATGAAGTATATAAGAAATGATATCAAGTAGGAAATACTCAGGAGGCAGATAGGTTAGGGCAGGCATGAACAGGTATGGAATAATAATCATAAAACAGGAAATCCGAATAAAACCAATACAACAAATATAGTAAGGCACATCACAGATTCATAGCCGTTTAAGTTGCAGGCTTTAGTATGCGTCCCATTCCACATACCTCTACTTACAACTTAAAGAGCCGATTATTATAACACTTTATTATTACTCGTCTTACCCTGATATCTAGCTATGTGAACTAGCGTCCCAACGCACATAGATCCATATCCGAGTAAAACAAGGTTGTTATTGGAAACTAGCGGGGGTATCAACGAACTATGTTTACAGTGGGTCCCGTACATACCCGGGACCACGGCCCAGGATTGTTCCGTTGCATGGTAACGGAAACCAGCCGCAAGGCTAACAGGAGGGACTTGTGTATGCCCTTATCATGATGGTACCAGTAATGAGGGAGCCAGCTCTCCCCTCGGTCCCCTGGAGGCCCACAGGTCAGACCGGAACATGTAGTTGTACAACATTCCTAAAAGCCACTGTAAACACGAACACATATTGATATCCGCATGTTTCCCCCGACCCAATACAAGTTGGTCTCTTTTTAGGATTCATTAGTTTAATTATCACTTTACGGGAATAACAGGAAATGGACATGATCAGGAAATCAGGAGTACGTAAGTACTATATAGTCAGGTCACTGCATGTAAAGCAGGAAAACAAGCCACTGATCATGATACAGGATAATAAGGTAAGGTTCCCGTAAAGGCGATAATCACAAGTCAAGTATATCATGCTGGGTGTCAAGTGATAGCATGACAGGGTGGTGATATTTAGTAAACAACCAAACATAACAAGAGATTGATAAAGTCCGGGTTAAGTCATGGCAAGAGATCAATAATAGTCAGGGCAAGTCATAGCATAACTAAAGGGTCTTGCCAAATAGTAGCATGGCAGGTGGTCAGGTGATAACATACTAAATGGTCAGGTGATATACATGTGTTAAATAAGAGCATGCAACTGACTAGCCTGAGGTAATGGTATGGCAAGGTAACATAAAAGTAACTCAAAGTCCAACGACCACGAAGGGTCGGCCACGCATGGTATATGACGAAGAAACAAGCATATCATAAGCAAGGCACAAGCACAAGATGAAGCTACCATAACACAAGCAATTGTAATGCAATACATGAATATGGAAATAAGAAGCGAAATACTTATCGTCCCGGCGAAACGGGATATCAAATAGAGAAGAGCGAAGAGCGAGACTACTCGCCTAAATCACCAATATGCCAAAAGATCCAAAATCCACGGAAGCTCGGGATGCGCCACAAAACCTGATATAAATATGTAGAGAGAAGAGGAGAGAGAAGGAGAGAAGGTAAGATGATGTTTGTCAAGTGACAAGTCAAACAATACCAATATATGATGCAAGTCTAGAGGATAGGGTTCATATTCAAGAAAGAAATCAACTATGACAACAGCTAAAGTTAGTCGACTAGGGTGGAAGAGTAGTCGACTAATAGAGGAGTTAGTCGACTAACAGTCTGGTATAGTCGACTAAAACTGGGTTCCAGAGAGTTGATATTCTGATCCAGGAAAAGTTAGTCGACTGGGTGGAAAGAGTAGTCGACTAACAGACATCTCAAGTCGACTAACAGTCATGTCAAGTCGACTAATACTGTGATACAGAGAGTTTGGGTTTCTGGTTCAGGAAAGGTTAGTCGACTAGGGTCAAGGGAGTAGTCGACTAATCGAGGTTTCTAGTCGACTAATAATTAACCTAAGTCGACTAAAACTGTGCTCCAGAAAGGTTACGTTTCAGCTAGGGTTTTCTAGTCGACTAATCTATAGGTCTAGTCGACTAATCGTGGGAAAACAGAGAACAGAACAGATTTTCTGGAAGTTGTGGTTGATGGTCCAAATCATGATTTTTGATAACATATGTGTACAAGAGGTGTAGATACAAGTATACCAGGGGTTAATCTAGTCTTGGTGAGTAAGAATACTCACTAGGATTGGTTATTTTGGAGCTTTACGAGTTCGGTAGGATCGTTGTTGACGAAAATCACCCAAGTGGTCTCCGACGGCGAAGGAAGCTACGATCCAAGCTCCAAGGTGGTTGCTTGAGGTGGAGATGATGTCCTGGTGGAGCTCTTGGAGTTAGGGTTGAGGTTGAGAAGAAGGAGGAACTTTGGGAGAAGGCTATTCTTGTTGAAGGGAAGAAGAAAAGGATGGAAATGTAAAGGAAATAGTTTATATAGGGTTGGGATTTTGCAAAGGAAGTGGAATTAAGACAGAAGAGAGGGGGGTTTTTGCAAGAAAGGAGAGGGTGAGGTGTCCCTCACCTGGCCACTTGGCCGGCCATGGGAGAGAGAGAGAATGAGTGGTAATTAAAAAGGAATTAAGTGGAAGTGAGTGGGATTCTTTGGAAATTTGGAGAAAGGGAATTTTGGAAAATTGGGAAAATCATGTGGTTTGTGAAGGAAGTAAAGGAAAATAAAGAAGAGGAAAAAGAGAGGAATTATAAAAAGGAAAATATTTTCTTTGGCTTGAAAAATTAAGAATGTTGAAAAGACAAGTTTCTAGGTTTAAGTCGAAGATGCGGAAAACAATTCGGAAAATATCGAAATCGTCCGAAATTCAAGTATCTCGGAACGACCCGAAAATTTTACCCAAAATCAAGAATAATATTTTAAGGCTCATGGTGAAATTCGTTTTAAGAAATACTTTATAGTTTTAAAACTAAAAATCCCGGAATCAGTTACCTACCGACTCCGATGGAATTTTCATAAAATCATAAAATCCTCAGAAAAAGAATGTAGGTAGAAAATATGATTCTAAGAAATAATGCCTAAAGGACCTTCTAGAAATTCCAAGTGGTTTGAGAATTAAAAATTCAGGAATCGGTCAGCGGCACTGGCCGACACCGGTTTTGAAGAAATTCAATTTAATTCAAGAAAAATCTAGAAAATCATGGAAAATCTAATATATTGGAAAATAATATTTGAAACTGAAATCGGTCAAATCTACACATCAGAAAGACTAAATCGAATAATATACTATGATCGGGCCTTCGGTTCAGACTAGGGCTGTCTCCGAGTCCACGAATCCAATTCCAAGACAAAACAATCATATAAGGAATTCATAATACAGAATAAATACAGAAGGTAAATCGAAAAAATACGATCGAAAATCTGAATACGCAACTAAGTACGTATTCTGGGAACGGGGTATTACATTACCTAATAATACAAATCTCCAAATAATACAGTGCCTAATAGCTACCTAACACAAGTACTAACTATACCTGACACCCCCCATCAAAGTCAACGTGGGTACCACCAGACGTTTGTACAAAATCAATCTAACTACATCGGTAAAAGAACTCCACTCCATCAGCAAAGGATGTCCCCTGCAGTACCCAATTTATACCAGGCCTATGATAAGGCACAATGCCACAGTGACAAGCCATCACATCAATCACATTCAGAAGCTATTGGAACTCAAGATAGATATAGAGATGATCCAGTTCGCTAACTGAGCAAGGCTTGAACAGCTACTGCCACAATGAGCAAAGGAGAGCACTGGCCAAAGTAAGCACATAAGAAGCTTGAATAGCTACCAGAGTGAGCCTGTGATTCTTTTTCATATTCCACAAGGGTCGGCAAGGTAGACCATCCTGGAAGTCTCTTTCGCATGTAGCACTGTCAAAGTGCCATTGAATGGCAAGCTTGATCCTCAATATAGTAAGCATAAATGAAAAACATATCGTGTGGTGGAAAGTGTATGAAAGAATGTGCAACAGGGAGCAATTACAGAAAATCTCAATGTACAACGTTTTGATGCCAATGTTGCTTGCATTCTTCATGGCGGCATTTTTTGAATAGATTATGTGGACTCTCAGAACAAAGTCCCCAAGAGATGAAATGTCTACAGGGAATGTTATTAAACACCTTGGCTGTAATCAGACAAGAGGAGAGAAAAGGTATCCTGCCTTTTTGTGTCTTTGCCTTCTCTTTCTTTTCCTCTCTCCTTTGCATACTCTCCCTTTGTTCTCTCTTTGGGCTTAAACAGCAGAACAAAGGGAAGCAGTGTCAAAGAGGTTATCGAATCTATAACTTGGGGAAGGATTGTTGGGAAGCAAAGATGTCGATGTAAAACTGGCTGTCAAAGCAATGACTACTATTGAATGAATTGCTAGAAAGATTGAAAATTTTGAGGCTCTTATTGAAGACATCCAATCAAATTACACTTTGGTCAGATATCATTGCATCGCAGGAGACGGCAGGGCAGTTGCAGCAACCGCAAGAAGAATCATAGAGGCTCCAATCGTTGATTCCTCACTGAAGACTCTCAAGAAACCTTAGAGCACTGAAATCATTCTGATTGCAAGTTGAATTATGTGATGCCAGCTTGCTTGGAATACGGGGAAAAATAAAGCATCACGAGTGCATCGAGAGAGGCCTAAAGTGAAGCAATTTAGTAGTTACCAGCTGGTTAGTTCCATGGCAGCGTTCAACCACCTTATTCAATATGCTAACTGGATTTATATGTCACCCCTATTTTGCTATTGTTTAGTCTATTATTATCATCCATTTTAGTGATGTCAAATCACAGGTTTTGCAACAAAATGAATCACTGAGCCCTTCCACTGAAAGATGAGAATAAACGGAGAGCTAGTACATATTACCTATGCCTGATAACTGTTTATGTTTCATATCTGACCTGAAATAGTGTTCCGGAAAAAGCTTTCACCGACCCGGAAATTATACTGATTTTTTTATTATTAAAAACCAACACTTGCTATTGATGATATTAGGAAATTCTTATTTTTGGTCTTGCCTTGCTATGCCATGTCCCACTCTTTCATGGATTTTTCATATCCGTGTCATTCGTGTTTGTATCTCCTGTTCATGTCAACTTTGCATTGCCCATCTCACTCGTGCGCACACAGTAACCACAGTTATTTCCATTGCTTTATCTTAGGAGATGACACTCTTCTAATGTAATGTAAATCTTCTGGCAAGTTTAATTTTTTAGGTTCCATGATGATTAATGATGTCCTTCCGTTACTTCTGAAAGGAATCTTATCATGTGGAAAAACACTTGTCAACTTCAAATGGCTTTTGTTATCTGAGGTCACTTTCTTCATGTATGTTTTAAATCTGTAACTCAGATTCCAGCTCCAAAGAGGGGAGAGATAGTTCGACAGATTGGGGAAGCATTACGAGCCAAACTCCAGCACCTTGGCAGGCTTGTGTCACTTGAGATGGGAAAAATACTTCCTGAAGGGATCGGTGAAGTTCAAGTAAGAATCATTTAGCTTTCAGTGAACTTTTAGTTTGATGATTAACTTATTTTTATATCCCTTGTTTAATGTCGACCTATAACTTCTCTTCACATTTCTACTTTGGAAGTTATCCCTTGTCTAGGCTCACAACTAATACGATGTAATCAGCAAGCACCAAGCACAAAAATGTGCTTTTTTCTGAATAGTCCAGCAAGTTTAATTAAGAGAGAGATAAGAACTTGATGTCGATCCACGACGTGAGCTGTGGTGATAAGGAATGGTTTTGTCTTGCTTCAAATTGTTCTGAGAAAGTTAGTAGCCCATCCTATATAGTCTTAACCACATCAATATAACTGCTAAATGCATGTTCCAACAGTGTACAGATGCTCAAACACTTACTATCTAGCGCCACATTATGGAAAATTTTTAATTAGAGTTGTCTCCACGCACCAGCTAATACTCCTTACTGCTGAAATAGACTTTCTTTTCTCAACAAATTCATTAATGTGGATAATGTATTTTACCTTGTTTTCTTATTATTTAGCTCATGAGTTGCAATTTGTGCAGGAAATAATTGACATGTGTGACTATGCTGTTGGGTTAAGCCGCCAATTAAATGGATCGATAATACCATCAGAACGTGAGATGACTATCTCATTTTGTTGAATTTCTTTTCATTCACTGTATATGTAGATATAAGTTTATGCACTTATAGCAAGAAAAAGAAAAAAAATATTCCTTTCTGGAACTGGGGGCAGAAGTCCATTGATGCAAAGTGTGTAAAGTTGGAATGAGAAACTACACCATGGGTTATGATTATACACAACAACCATAAACTAGTTTTTTTAAGGTTCTCATCTATGCATCAATAGGTCAAAAAATGTTGAAGCTCCAATAAGTTGTGTAGATTTATGGAACATTTTTAAATACTTTGCCATTAATCACATTTGAAAAGGAAAATAAATGGTAAATGTTTTTTAGATAGATATTTGATATCTTATATTAATTAAATATGTAACACTTCACGTCTTGCACTTCATTAGATTGTTTGGAAAGGAAAAAAGAAAATCTAAATGAGGATCTCTTTTATTGGTTTAGGTGTAGGATAATCTGATCGGTGTCCAAACAAGTAGATCTCTGCTTACATCATCTTGTGTATGCTTTATATATCACCTGATGCAATGCAAGATACCTCTTAAAAGATTGTCGTGTTTGGGCATTCAGGTAGTGTCAATCATAATCAGTAGTATGAATTTCAAATAAAGATGGGTCGCCATGTAGCTTATTCACTCTCTTATAATTTCCTGTTATTAATTGACTATCTTTATTTTGTATGCAGGTCCAAACCATATGATGTTGGAGGTAAGGAATATTTTAGTGCTTTTTGAGTGATATCTTTTAGTCCTTCCATAGTTCTCCCATCAATGGATCACAAGGTATGAACATTTATAAACACTCCTCTTTACATGCTTCATGTGATACAGATGTGGAATCCTCTTGGAATAGTAGGCGTAATTACAGCTTTCAACTTTCCATGTGCCGTACTTGGTATGTACAACGTCCATTTTTCAAGCTATGCATAGAATATGTGAAGGTCTCTTTTTTCTTATCAATGGTAAAATTGGGGTTCTTCAGTGTCATAAACGATACCATGCTCGTGGGAACCTTGGGCTATTACACTATCACTACTGAAAGTTAATATAAAAAATTCAGCTACAATAACTACTGCATTTTCATGTCCAATAAAATATGTTTGTTTTATCACTATAATGACATGGAAACATTATCAATGCCATATAATGTTTTCATTTCATGAATTGTTTCCAGTACGACCATTCATGCTATGATTGGATATGGTTGATGATCATTGTTTTAAATATCGGCCGATATACCGGTATATCGGCCGAGATATCGGTATTTTATACAAAACGATACGATAAGTGCAAAAAATTTTCGGATATCGTTTTGAACCGATATTGGCCGATATATCGCCACGTGGCCGATATATCGGCCGATATCCGAGATGAAATATCCGATATATCGGTCCTTATAGTTACTTATTTGGATAATAATTATTATTGTTTGCTTGAGAGATTGTTTTATTTTATTCTATGTTCATTATGGTATTTCAATGGTGTTTTTATATGATGTTTGGATAATAACTTATTTCTTTTAATAATGTCTTATACGTATTTACTATTGATATATCAACCGGTATTTAGTACCATATCGCGAGATACCACCCGGTATCCGGTATCCGGTACATAATTTTGCCGACCGGTATTTCGCCGATATCCGATATTTAAAACACTGTTGATGATGTTATTATATTTTCTTGCAGATCTTGGGAAATAAATTAAATAATGAACTTATAGTATTGCATAGGTTTATGATTTTATCGGTGCACATTCAAATTCTATATACTTAGTTTACTTTAGAGATGATGTTAGGTGCAGGTTCTAAATGCTCATTGCATTAAATTATCTACCCAAGTTATATCTGCAATTCTCAACTGTAATGCATATCTGATATTTCTGACTTGAAGTTTTCCTATTTTGTCTAGGATGGAATGCCTGCATTGCACTAGTATGTGGAAACTGTGTCGTGTGGTAAGCATCCATTTTTGTAATAAAAAACAATATAACATCGCAGATCCATTTCTAGTTGAATATAATTAAATCTTCCTCACTTTTTTTAATGAATTGTAAGCATAAACTTGATATATAGGATCATTTCATCAGGCGCGGCCCAATCTTTGAAATGAAAGTTCTAGTATCATTGTTGATCCATCTTTAGGTTTTTCTTTCTTTCTTCTTTTGTATTTGTGTAATCAGATTGCTTGGATTAGAAATTCCTTTGCAACTTTCTTTGCACATGATTTTTGCGTTGATCATGCGAGGTAGGAAGACGGTACACCCGAAACTAGGGGTGTCTCTTTTATTTATATAAAATTTTCATTTCCAGTTTTAGATAAGAACCTCAAACAAAACTCTTCATTGTGTCCATTGATGAACGTCTGAATCATGAAGGCAGGAGTTAGGGCAAGACTCCATCGAATTCTGTCCTAGGAATCTAGAAGCGTCTAATCAGATTCCCTGGCAGGAATTTGGGATGAGGTTTGATAGGTTCCGTCGCACATCTGAGGGTGATCAGTTGGCTTTGAGCAAAGATGACGAACTTTATATAATGTCATATACTCATATGTGTTTAATATAGTTGCATTGCCACTCTCTTGCAGGAAGGGAGCACCGACGACCCCATTAATCACAATTGCTATGAGTGAAATAGTTGCTGGGGTTTTGGACAAGAACAATTTACCAGGTGCGATATTCACATCATTTTGTGGAGGCGCTGAAATTGGCCAGGCAATAGCTCGTGATACACGGATACCTTTGGTCTCATTTACTGGAAGTTCCAAGGTACTTTTATGTGCTCATATTGTCATCAATTCTGATTTGATAATATCTATGAGGGTTCATGGTACTTGGGGTCTAATCCTTCTGATATAAGAAACGATCCTTGGTAACAAACAAAATATGTTTCTATTAAGTTAGTTAAAGAGACTTGGTTTAACTCAATGCTTAGCATCACTGAACTCCCCTACGAAGAGTAAGACAACCATTACCAATAACCTGTAATCTTAATCAAGTTTTATTTAGCAATTATTGCGTTGTCATAGTCATTGCCCATAAGTTAGTTGTTGTTGTTGTTGTTGTTGTTTTAAAACGATGGCCTTAGCCCTGTCTTGAACCTAGGACATCCCATTTCCGAGCCGCACCCCTTTGCCACTGAGCCATACATCATTAGCCCATAAGTCATCAACCAAAGTTTGCACTCAAACTGGTAATCTATCTTGGGATTGAATCACCGGTTTTCCAAGAGTTTATGAATGCTAGCACGGATATGTTTATACTTGCATATGAGCAAGCCAACTGCACATGGCTGGTTAGTTGGCTTGATTATATTCATTCACCTGATGCTCAACCAGTAGCTTGAGCTTTTGTATCAAAGTGTCCATTGAGAGAAGTAACTACATGGGCTGTAGAAAATTTCGCTTCCTTGTGAGGCGATGAGCAACTCACATTACTCCGTCACCGAACACTGTCAACACTATGGATTTCTGTAATGTACTTACAACTGTGATTAGACAGTAGAGGGCTGGCTTAATGGATTATCATGTATGTACGCACGCACATGCAAGTTGAATGCATTGGCGTATTGATTGAAGTGAATTTTACCTCTATTATGCTTAATTAGAGTATGTTTCTTTGAACAAAGAAAAAATATAGTTTCTTTTCTAAAACTGGTTTACAGTTTCTTGTTGTAGTTGGTCTTGTAAATGTGAGTCCATACCCTTGTTCATTTTCATGAGCATGTCTAATGGTACAGCTGCGCCTTCATATCTAGGTGGGTCTAATGGTTCAACAGACAGTTAATGAGAGATTTGGTAAATGTTTACTTGAACTCAGTGGAAATAATGCTATCGTTGTCATGGATGATGCCGATATCGAACTTGCTGTCCGTTCTGTTCTGTTTGCTGCTGTTGGTACAGCCGGACAACGATGCACAACATGTAGAAGGCTGGTAAGATGGTTTCCTTTTTAATGCAGTGTTATTATCAGTGTTGTTGTGTTGCATGATAACCGTTTTACCTCTGAGTTATTCTCTGCATGTTTACAGCTCCTTCATGAAAGTATATATCAAGCTTTTCTTGATCAACTGCTTGGAGTCTATAAGCAAGTAAAAATAGGAGATCCACTAGAGAAAGGTACCTTATTGGGACCGTTGCATACTCCTACTTCTAAGGCTAACTTTGAGAAGGGAGTCCAAGCTATCAAATCTCAGGTTTGTTTCATTTTACTACATTGATGCAGTATGATTGTTCTTTTTTTCCCAATGCCAAAAACTTTTTCGGACGAAGTCCAAGTGAAGTGGATAGTACACTACTTTTAGCTTATTTGTCATTTACATTATCCAGTAACTGTAGCGTATGTCAAGTAGCATTCTATAGTACCTTAGAGAGATGTTGAAGAGTGCTGAGGTGTCCTGTAGTTTTTGACATTCATTTCCTCAAAATAAGAACCTGACAGTATGAAGTAAATTAGATATTTATGTGTGTAAACTTGTTGAACATTATACTGAATTGGCTACTTGATAGGATTGAAATGAACTTGTTTCTTTTTAGATTATATTCGACACAATTAAGGATGTTTGGAGTTCACTGTGGTTCACGTGATGTAGAAGATCATAGAAAGGAACTGAGAGGATTATGCTAGCTGTTGAAAATAAGTTGGAGGCCTAATTTCAAAACACTACTCAGCTCCTGAAGTGGAATGAGAGAGAGAATAACACTTTTACATTATTAATTATCTCAATCATGAAAACTAGACCTGATTGATGCCTGATGCTTTGTTGCTTATTGGAGGAATTAGATACTTCAGGTCAAGCAACATGAGCAGCTCAGGTGGTTCAGAGTTGTAGTACCAATTTTTTACTGATACAGGGTTTATTTCATGAAATAACAAGTTTGATGTACACAAAAGGGCAACCCGGTCAACATTCAGACGAGACGTTGGAGGGACGAGGACAGGACAATAATTGTATCCCCCTCCCCCCCCCCCCCCCCACCCCCCACCCAAAAAAAAAAAAAAAAAAAAAAAAAAAAACACCCACAAAAAAAAACAAAAAAAGAAAAAAAGAAAACACACACACACACACAAAAAAAAAAAACAAAACAAAACACCACCCACCTTTCTTCTCTACCCACCATACCACCCTTCTAACCAATTCCAGCTGCTGTGAAGTTTATCATCCAAGTAAGCTAGAAATATGAAAACCTCATATAGAAGTCTATGATTTTCTACTTACAATCCTTTTTTTTTTGTCTATTTACAGAAAAGATAATAACACTTAAGCATCCCAAATCAAATTGAATTTATTAACCAGATCACTTAAATGAAAATTTAATTTCTTAGCCATGGAGATATATTATATGTTTAAGATATACATTAAACTATGAAGACGACGTCTTTATTAATAAAGAATTACAAAATACAATTATTGATGAGGGCAATGCCCTTATACTTATAAATACATAATTGACTGAATATAGAAAGTCCAAAATCATGGAAAATCTTAAATAAAGTCCTAATTATAATAGTATTTCTATTGTTCCTAAATAAAGGAAAGTTGTAAATAATTAAAATTATAATCTAACTATTACTATATTCCTTTACAAAGCCCCCCAACCCGCACCTCTGCTCTCCTCTTGCCTGCTACTGTGCTCTCCTCTCTTTGTCTTCTTTTCTCTTTCTATGTCTTTGCCTTAGCCTACTCTCCTCTCTTTACTCCCGCAAACCATGAAATGAATGATGAAGTTTTGAAGCAAAATTTCCTTACCCACTTCCTTTTCTCTCTGGTTCTTTTACTCTTTCGGATCCCTCCCTCAACAACAGACGCAGCAGCAACATCCAGCAGAAGCAGCAGCAGCTTCAGCAACAGCAGCAGCTTCAGCAGAAGTAGCAGCAGCAGACCTGCATCAGCAGCAGCAGCAGATCAGCAGCAGCACAACAGCGTCAACAACAGTGTAAGCAGCAGCGCAGTAACAGCAACACAACAGCAGAGAAAGCAGCAAGCAGCAGAGCCAGCAACAAGTAACAACGGAGCAGCAAAAGCGATGACAGAAATGCAGCAACAGCAGCAAAAACAGCAGCAGTGCCACAATAACAACAAATCAGCCAATTGAATAAATGTGGATCAACAGAATAGAGAATCAATCATTCACAAATTCAACAAGTCAAGATCAATACGGTTACGTGAAATGAGCTTCTCAATTGGTAAAAATTTTTAACGCTTAGATTATTGGTTGGATTACGCATCAGTTAAATCATCTCTAAAGTATTATCTTTATTCCATGTTGTCCACTATATGGTGAGATGTGTGACTCTGCAATTCCTTTGATTGCCTATCATTGATATTGATAATAGAACTTGTCATGCATGATATATGTATTATAATTAGATTTAATTGAGAATTGAAATGTTCAAACTAAGTATACAATACTTTATTAAAAACCCATCTGTTTGACATTGTTAGTTTTGAGTTACTTTCCTGCCGAATATCGTTTTATTTGGTGAAACATGATGAATTCGATTACATCACTGATTTCTTACACAGTACGCACGCACTGTTTCACATCAGTTTGGTATCAGAGCACAAGGTTTAGGCAGGAACACCATGCATTAGGTTAAAAAAATCTTTTCTTTAGGCATTTTCTAAAGAGAAAAAACGAAAATTGTTGCTTTCTTTTTCATTCTTTTGCATAAAAATATATATAAAAGAATAAAAAAATGGCTAGTGAATCCTAAACTGCTAATATGGACACCAACTCCAAAATCCTCCAAAGGTTAAATGAAATTTTGAGTTGCATAACTAGGTTGGATCAGGTAATGAAGTCCACCTCTTATCATCTTGCAATTCAGGGTTATACGTGTAAAGGTTATGAGCACGTTGTGGTCAACTGTCCAAGGCCAGTCATAGTAACTAAAGTTAAGGAACCATCTGTTACAAATTTAGAGTCCCTTCCTCCTTTACTGCCAACCCCTAGTGTCGTTATCTGCCCTCGTCGTCACCACCTTCCTCCTCTACTGTCAACACCGAGCCCATTCATAGTTGCCACTGATAACCTGTCTATAACAGTCATTTGACTCTGAAGAATTCATTTACCAGGTGGAAGAACCTGAAAATTATGTCTCTGACGAAGAAATTCAGGGTGATGACATTGAGAAATCTAGTACTTCGAGTCCTCTTGAGGTGATCCTAGTACCTACGGAGTTTATTAATGTCTTTCTGAAGACAATACTATGTTTCTCTCCAAAGTTACCCCTGTAACTATGGAGTTTGATGTCTTGTCTGAAGACCTCCTGCACAAGCTATCGACACGTGATATCCAACATGTTAACTTAACACCAGAGGCTAGCCTTCCCGACTTGCCACACCCTAGGTTGAATCCTACCGAGAAAACTGAACTTGAAAAACAGGTTGATGAGTTTTCACTAGAGGGCAAACCACAATTCTTTATCCCAATAAACATCCATGTTTATGAGGACAAGTTTTGAAATTATATAGTGACGAAGGATTAAAACAGATCAAGGATTTTACCATTTATGGTCAATCTATATCCAAAGACTTGAAGGGTACCGTTATGGAAGAAACTAACGTTCTACATATCATAAACTTTTCTGCTATTACGGTTAAACCTAGATGTGCTTTCCTTCAGACTTTACCTGTTATGATCTCACTTGACGTCATTAAAATAACAGGTAAATTGTCACACACAGTTAGGATGATTTGCTTGATAATCCCTTTTGATCGAGGACGAGGTCGTGTATATTGATGACCACTGAACTAAGTGCCTAAAACTTTAATATCCAATAGAGAGTCAAAATTCACTGGCTATCTTTTGGGAAGACTTTTTAGCAATGATAGGCACTAAATTCTTAAATTCTTTACTGCACTTCATTATAGAGTTTCTGAGTCTGCATTTTAGGTCTAAACATCTGAGTGCATCATATTTGCCATAGACATGCAAGTTCTACACATGAGAAATCAGTGATACATTTGAACAAGCAACGCTAAGTATAAGTTATGGTCTGACATCAGGAAAGGAATTTAAGACTTTTAGTGTTGACAATTTTGTGATGGTTCAAATTCGTCTGAAATGGTTTCTCTAGGAAACTGTTAAAGATTTGCATGCCCGTAGTGCTGGACTTTTCAAAATCTTAAAAGTATTTAAATTGCAATATTTATGTTATAGATTTGGCATCAGTTTTATTTTCAATATTGAAGACTAAGTGGTTTTCATCTGGATTATTCATAAACAATTCACTGGCTGATGAGCCTTATCCTGAGCCAATTTTTGAGAGTCCTTCACTGTCTCACTTTCAGATATTCAAAGAAAATTGATAACATTTTAGATGATGGATTTGCGATGCAGCTTGACTAGTAATCTGAGGTGTAAGAAATAAACTTACAACAGAAAGAGAGCAGCTCTGCAGTTGACTCGACGGGGTCGAGTTCTCTCCCATCTGGGGAGAATTGGTGGGGACATCTGAGCTTCACTTTTTTATTGTATTTCAGTGTATTTGTTAGTGTATTTAATTGTATTTCATTATGTCTTTTAGTGTATCAGAGATATATTTCAGTGGTGTAGTTGTGTTCAGTTTCTGAACTGAACTGAACTGATTGTGGGCGGTTGTGTTCAGTTTCTAAACTGAACTGGTGCTAGTAATGTGGGCAGTTTCTGAACTGAAGTTGGAGCCTGATAAAGGCAACTTGATGTACTCTATGAGGAAAAATGATGAATGAAATTTGAAGCAAAAGCTCTTCTTTTGCCTGCTATTGTGCTCTTCTCTCTCTATCTTCTTTTCTCTTTCTATGTCTTTGCCTTAGGCCTACCTCCTCTCTTTACTCCCTGCAAATCATGAAATGAATGATGAAGCTTTGAAGCAAAATTTCCTTACCCACTTCTTCTTCTCTCTGGTTCTTACTCTTTTGGATCCCTCCCTCAACAACAGACGCAGCAGCAACATCCAGCAGCAGCAGAAGCAGCAGCTTCAGTAGCAGAAGCAACAGTAGCCGACCTGCAGCAGCAGTTTGCGCAACAATAGCAGCCGACTGCAACAGCAGATCAGCAGCAACAGTACAAGCAGCAGCGCAGTAACAGCAACACAACAGTAGAGCCAGCAGCAAGCAGCAGAGCCAGCAACAAGCAACAACGGAGCAGCAAAAGTTGTGTTCATTTTTTATTATATTTCAGTGTATTTGTTAGTGTATTTAATTGTATTTCATTATGTATTTTAGTGTATTAGAGATGTATTTCAGTGGTGTAGTTGTGTCCAGTTTCTGAACTGAACTGATTGTGGGCGGTTGTGTTCAGTTTCTAAACTGAACTGGTGCTGGTAATGGGAGCAGTAGGCAACTTGATGTATTCTATAAGGAAAAATAATGAATGAAATTTGAAGCAAAAGCTCTCCTCTTGCCTGCTACTGTGCTCTCCTCTCTCTGTCTTCTTTTCTCGTTCTATGTCTTTGCCTTAGGCTCTCTCTCCTCTCTTTACTCCCTGCAAACCATGAAATGAATGATGAAGCTTTGAAGCAAAATTTCCTTACCCACTTCTTCTCTCTGGTTCTTTTACTCTTTCGGATCTCTCCCTCAACAACAGACGCAACAGCAACATCCAGCAGCAGTAGTTTCAGCAGCAGAAGCAGCCGACCTACATCAACAGCAGCAGCTTGTAGAGCAGCAGCAGCTGCAGCAGCAGCAATACAACAGCGTCAGCAGCAGTACAAGCAGCAGCGTAGTAACAGTAACACAACAGCAGAGCCAGCAACAAGCAACAACGGAGCAGCAAAAGTAATGGCAGAAATGCAACAACAGCAGCAAAAACAGCAGCAGTGCCACAATAACAACAAATCAGCCAACTGAATAAATGTGGATCAACAGAACAGAGAATCAATCATTCACAAATTCAACAAGTCAAGATCAATACGGTTACGTGAAACGAGCTTCTCAGTCGGTAAAATTTTTTAACGCTTAGATTATTGGTTGGATTACGCATCAGTTAAATCATCTCTAAAGTATTATCTTTATTCCATGTTGTCCACTGTATGGTGGTGAGATGTGTGACTCTGCAATTCCTTTAATCGCCTATCATTGATATTGATAATAGAACTTGTCATGCATGATATATGTATTATAATTAGATTTAATTGAGAATTGAAATGTTCAAACCAAGTATGCAATACTTTGTTAAAAACCCATCTGTTTGACATTGTTAGTTTTGAGTTACTTTCCTACCAAAGATCGTTTTATTTGGTGAAACGTGGCGAATTCGATTACATCACTGATTTCTTACGCAACACGCACCGTTTCACATCAAAGTTATCCCACTATGAAACTCCTTTGGATCCTCCCATGGAATCTAGCACGTCTGATCCTCTAACAGGTTCCAATTTCTTCAACATAATTCTTTGATTCTCCCTTGGGATTCAACACGTCATCATCCCTCGGGATTTAACTACTTCAACAAAATACTCTAATCCTCCCTTAGGATCTCAAACTATAATACTTTTTAATCCTCTCTTGAGATCTCAAGTACAATAGTTGTTTTCTCTATTGGGATTTGATAAATATAATTATAAACATATCACAACCTGAATTCTGTTGAGAACTACAGATCAAACACCAATACTTTAATCCTTTCATGGAATTCAATCATAGAAATTTACCTGTGATCCCACCCTAGGATCGAAAAAAAATAAATCAAATCCATCAACTAAAGTCTACAAAATAAAAAGTTTCAAGGCATCTGAATTGTTTTTCTTTGTTTTCTGTTTCCTGCTCTCTCTCTC
Source organism: Agave tequilana (assembly GCA_038442645.1). Taxonomy (NCBI): domain Eukaryota; kingdom Viridiplantae; phylum Streptophyta; class Magnoliopsida; order Asparagales; family Asparagaceae; genus Agave; species Agave tequilana. The sequence goes on along the minus strand of JAVJIF010006216.1, from coordinate 28,557 downwards.
TCTCTCTCTCTCTCTCTCTCTCTCTCTCTCTCTTGAAGAGAAGAAAGATAAGAAACAAAGGTGACAGTAAGAAGAAGAACCAAAGAAGAAGAACTCGAGATAAAGAAGAAGAAAGAGAGATGATGATCACTCAGCACTGTAACAGCCTCTGTAAGTGATACCAAGCGTGTCTAAGTGATACCAAGTGTGTCTGACGTAACCCGCTTACCATAAAGGGGTTAAGGTGTGACGCCCTAACCCATTTTTTTGTCGCTTTCTCTCTAGGAAAGCAAGGTGGGAGGCGATGGGGGACTGTGAGAGGTTGTCAGAGGCCCCTAGCAACAATAGTGACCTTGCAAGTCACTGGTAAGACGGCTTTTATTTTCTTTTCTTTTTATCCAGTGGATGGGTGTAAGTGCGTAATATACCGGTTAACCTGCATTCGAATCGGGCTGAGTGTTGTCTCCACCTAGGTGGGTGCCTATGATGGCTTTTTAAAAACAGTGGATCAAAAGGTCTACCCCTTATACACCTTGGATCCCACCAGTTGTTAAGAAAATTATGCACTCTTGTTCCCTCTTAATGTCCAATGTGAAACTGATTTTAACTCCATCCATGTTGAGATGAATCATTTTTCCATGATTTTGTTATTGAATGTCCTTCTATTTTGGTGGTATCATCATCTTTACTCGAGAGACGGCACGCTTCTTTTAGGACTCACCACTTTACTTTGCAGGTTTCTACACCTTTTGTAATGTTCCCCAAAATTCCACCTTTCTCCATTTATCCTAGTTTTTTGCCTTGTATTGTTTAACACGTGTTTCTAAGAGAACCTGCAAATGAATGTGCAATCAATTGCAGATAAAGTGATTAGCTTACAGGGGCCATTTGTGCTTTTTAAACAGACAGGTGTTAGGATTCTTCACTTTTTATGCACTAAATTTAGCTAAGAGTTGAAATCTAATTGATCTCTTAGGCATTGGTGTTTAGTGAGCAATATGAAGAACAATTCTCAAAGAATGTAGATGCATTTACCATTTTTGTTACTTGCCACTCTTGTATTCTTTCTTACTTTATAATACAATACATGCAGGGTGGAAAGATACTGATCGGAGGGTCTGTCATAGAATCTGAGGGCAACTTCGTGCAACCCACAATTGTCGAGATCACTCCAGATGCAGCAGTTGTAAAAGAGGAGTTGTTTGGTCCCGTCCTTTATGTGATGAAATTTCAGGTAGCACGTCTATATATATATATATATATATATATATATATATATATATATATATATATATATATTTGAGCTTATAAATGCTTTACAGGCCTTCATATTACCTTGCCCTTCTACTTTTTGTTTGGCCCTTCTTTTGCTAATATTTTGTTTTCCTAAGTAAATTGAGTTCTTGAATGATCTCCCATTGTGTACAGACATTGAAAGAAGCTATTGAAATAAACAACTCTGTACCTCAAGGTTTAAGCAGCTCTATATTCACACGCAGACCAGAAGTTATTTTCAAGTGGATTGGGTAAGTTCAAAGACCAAAAAATATTGTAAATGGGTGACCGTCTTTTCTTTCCATAACTGCACAGACACAGGTGAGATGCTTGTTATATGAACTGTTATTAAGTGGCTATAGTATCTCAACCTTTTCTAGCATACAGTGAATTTAGTATAGATGTTCTTAATCTAGAAGCATTATGTATCTGTAGACCACACCTGCCATAGATAATGGAAGGGGAGAGGTTATGATTTTGTGATGTTGGACACAGTTATTTGCATTTAACTAAAGATACATGGAACATTTTTCTGTCAATTTCTGGATCTTTTGATTTGTCATCTAAACCATAGGCTTTACTCGCTCTTTTTAACCTCTGCATCTTTTTGTTATTTATACTCACATTCTTTTTGGCCGATAAAAGTGGAAGAAACATTGCTTAATGGTATCAGTTTGCTGATGCTTTTTACTTTTGGGGACAAATAGTATCAGACCATGGAAACTTTTCGAAGTGGTGGTTCTTGCGTTGTTTATCTGTGGAAAAATTAGGATAACGTTTTTTAATGGAAGATGTAAAATAATTAAAACAGAGAGCCAGTAATTGAAAAGTATAAGCTTAATCATGTATTTTCTAAAAAGAAAAGGAAAAACATTCCTTCGTGTCTGGCTATAAGATTCCCTTGTGTCGTGCGGAATTGCCATTGGGACAAATCCTCGTCAAAATGAGCACTGAGATTTTGCAAACTATTCCATTAAATATAATTTTTAATATAACCCCCCCCCCCCCCCCCCCCCCCCCCTCCTCCTCCTATACTGCCAGTGGGTTGTAATATCTCTTTTCTGCCTACATTTGTTGCACAATTAGACCATCTTGAAGTGGTCATCCTTACCCATCCTCGAGCAGCACGTTATCAGTTTCCTCCAGAATTACTCTCATCTCTCAATCAACGTGGCTAGTCTGAAATGAGAATATTTATTAGTCATCATTATGTAAATAATGGTTTCTGCAAATTTTACGAAACATCAACCAATCATCAATCCTTATCTCCAACTATGTGGACCCGGAACTATGGACCCTTTTTCTCTAATTATTCGTATTTTGGCCACATGTTGGTGCCATCTTAAGCTTCTCCAACTTCCTTTCCTTCTTTTAGTTTTCACATCTTCGTTCTAACCTCTAGAAAAATTCAAGTGTTGGGATTATGTGTGTGCCTTGCATCCAAGTGAAGTGGATTTAGTGGGTGGTACAAGAAGGGTGTAGTCCCACCTAGAAAAGATAATTAGGTGGTTAAATATATATAGACCCAAGAGTCCAATAAGGGTTTCCCCTTTTGCGTCATATGGATTTTAGCCTATTAGTGACAACATCGCGTTGGGCCTATTGTCGTAACAAACTGGTATTGGAGCTTAACGTTAGTGAATGCGGGGTGGCTCTTATTTGTGGATGCATGGTGCTATAAGATATTGTTGATAAATTTGTTGGTGAGCTTAAGTGAAGATTTTAACAAAGTCAAGAGATCAAAAAGAAGCAAGGGGTACTAAGGGTGAAGATTTAGGTCAGGTTGAGGTACTTGAGAAAGGTGCGAGCTCGGGATGAAGAAAATGTATTGGAGCTGAGGCGGGTAGGCATAGGGTAATGTCGAGGTTCTTGATTCCAAGTTGAGGCTTAAGATGCAACTTAGGGCATATGCATTTAAAATTGGGCTAGATTGTATAAGCATATTGATGGGGGGTGAACTCTAGAAAATCTCAACCTAAAGTTTATCTTCCAAGATAGGGTTTGAGAATCTCTCTCTTGGGCATCTCACCCGAAGCACACGGGTTACTCAAAGTGCTCAAACGGCAATTTTCATAATCAATCATTAACTTACGAAAACAAAAGCAGTCTTGGCGTTATATAGGCCTTCATCACAGAAAGTTTTTCACCACAGCCAATGTGGGACTAAAATAACTAAAATAAACAATAAAATAAACCACTAAAATAGACTAAGGAAAACAATTAGATGTCATTATCATTCCCCCATGGTTGGGAAAAACTCAACCCCCGTCGATTGTAAATCTCGTCGGCTCTCAATCTGGTCATGGTAGTGGACATAGACCCAGCAAATGTGCATCAAGACTGAACCAAGGCAGTGGGGGGACATGTTTCTGTGACAGATCTGTTGTAGGCGATGGTAGATGCAGAAAGACATGCAACAGGCCTGAGTTGAATCCTCTCCACTGAGAGTCAGGCTAATACTAGGATCCCATGAGATATCCAACTTGTCGGTGATGGAAGCAATCCTCATAATCTTATAAGAATCTGTACCCTGACTGTTCAACATACAATTTCAGAGTGAGATACCAGTCACTTCATTAATAATTGCAAATTCCTGCAAGATACTATATGAAAATGCAACAAACTTATAATCATCATTGTAAATTGCTATTTGTCTAAGATTTTTATCATGTGCAACCGGCGAATGCGATGCAACCGACTCACTAGGATCAACCTCTGGAACAGTGATATCATTTGGCATTGGTGTACTAGAATCAACTGGTGCACCCACAACATCACTAATATCTACAGAAGACATACGACTCATCAATAATTGGTGCACCGGGATTGAGTAGAGGCCCTCCAACGACACTAGAAATCTCAGAAGAAACGCGAACACCCTCAACAACCTTCGAATCAATATCATTATTACCAGGTACAATATTAATATGTTGACTCCAAAAGGCACTGGTAATCAAAGTATCCATATTCCTCACATTTAGAACATTACTCCCAGGATGGGCACTGATAACCATAGTGTCCATATTCCTCACATTTAGAACACTATTTTTTAGCTTTGGCACTAATGATCCTCGTGAAAATCAGGTCTATCTTTGGAGCAAAATCAAAAGCATCTTTAATGGAGCCCACACTATAGGAGCTAGTGATTATAGCACGCCTAATGTTGCACCTTAAATTTGAGATGAACCTTGTTATGATATGGGAACGATGTTCTTTTACTTCACGACAGGTTAAATCCTCAAATCTGGCTATGTAATTTCTAACGGATAAACCACCCTGACGGAAGTTGTGTAACTTGTCTAATTCTGTCCTCTCTCGAAATTTGCCTAGTCATATGGTCAAGCTTATCCATTCAAGTTGAATTTTGTGTTAGGACACATGTACCAATCTAGATACAAATGCAACAAACAATCAAACAGATGTAGTGTAAAATTCTAAACTCGCATAAAACTAAATGCTTGCATTAATGGAGAAAAGAAAATTAAAAATACCCTAAAGGTTCAGCTTCTAAATGCAACGAATACAATCCTACCAGTGATCAAGATAACACACAATGATGCAAACACTAGATAAAAGCAAAATACAAATCAACCATAACTACATCAGTCCACTAGCATAGCAAGTAATTCGCAATTGATAAATTAGATCAGGGCAGATTTCACCTAAGGGAATGAGTCGTTCACGCACAACGCAAGATTCCTCTGAGAATCCTTGGAGAAGTACTCACGCCGAAGAGCTGAAAATCACGCACAAGGTTCTGGAATAACAATAGTATAACATGGAAGAAAATTGCCTCGAACTGAGCTCAAATTGGGCTAGAAATGAGGGCCCTAAACACTGCTCTTTTGTTGCACAGAAAGTAAGGCCCCAAACATAAACTTGTGGAGGTCAGATCTTCTATCCAACTGTTGCAAATTCTGTTCAGTAGCTTTAGTACTCGGTCACGAACCCAACGCTTCAGACGGAACTCGAATTGGACTCCGAACGGGTGAGAAACGGGATCAGGATGCTTGCTGCAGCTGCTGGCTAATCTGGCTCGCTGAGTCGACTTTGTCTGAGCTGACTCGGTCTGAGCCAGCCCAGCTGAGCTGACTCAATTAACCTGACTCAAAACGAGTCAGATTGAAGTGAACGGGTCGGCTGGCTTGTGGATCCGGTCCTAACTCATGCGGGTCAGATCTTGAAACAAACCGGGACGGGTCAGTCTTGAAACAAACCCGACTCCAATAACCAATTCAATAAAATCCACCAATCTTTTCTTCAGCCGATCAAAACTTGGCCTGTAATTTCTCACCCACACCCGATAAGATCCTTTCCTCCTTCCCCGATCTGATCAGAGGCTAAGGCAGTGGATTGCGGCGACGGCGACTCTGACGAAGTTGGGGGGAGGAAGAAGACGAAGTTAGGGACGACTTCAGACTAAAGACGGTGCTACAGTTGAAGGAGTCAGAGGGCGGCGAGGTTCTGCTGGTTCTGATTGCCGAGAGGAAGAGAAGTCGGTGATGGTGAAGGTGAAGATGACGGCTGCGCAAGGAGCGAGCAAGGGCTGTTGGCGTGGATGGTGCGGATGCTGCAGATGCAGAGGATGAGGGGAGGTCGGTATCATGGTGGATGGGGCAACGTGTGGTGGTTGCACGACAACGACGAAGGAGGTTGGCGCCAGAGATCTTGAATTGATCTTTTACTCTTTGAAGTTGGGGAGAGGACGAGGAGGGCTTGAGCTCGCGACACTTCTGAGGTCGCGGCGAGGATGACAACGACGGAGATCTTGAGTTGGCGGTGGAGATCTTGAATTGAGGTTGATGACAACGGTGGTGGGTGTCGGTGTTGATGGTGATGATGAAGGCCATAGAGTCGGGAGGACTTGAAGCGGAGATCAGATCACGATCGATGTCGAGGAAGGAGAAGGGGATCGCTATCGAGGGTGCTGATGAAGAAGATCCGTGTTGGACTGACCAACTCTGGTCGGCGATTGACGCGAGGTCGTTGGTGCGGCGAGGTCGTCGTGTCCTGGAGGTCTTGTGGGCGATGATAAGGGCGAGGAGGTGGAGAAGACGGAGGAGCGGGCGAGGCGGCGTTGTCGAGGGGGGAGTTGAAGAGGAGGGATGAACAATGTAGCTTTGTAATTTTTTGATTATTTTCGATTGTAATTTTTTCTTTTTTTCCTATTCTTTCTTTTCTCTCTTTCCTTTTTTTTGATTTTTGATTTTTGATTTTTTTCAAAGAACAAGGGTTTTGAAATTTTGTAGAAGTTTTGGTGGAGGGAAGGATTTTGTGAAAGCTAGAGTTTTGTGAAAGAAGTGAAAAAGAGCAGAAGTTAGCTCTGATACTAAGATGATGGCGGACGAACGTTAGAATATCTCAACCTAGGTTTTTATCTCTCAAGATAAGGTCTGAGAATCTCTCCCTTGGTCATCTCACCCGAAGCACACAAGCTACTCAAAGTGCTCAAACGGCAATTTTCATAATCGATCATTAACTTCCGAAACAATAACAGTTTTGGCCTTATATAGGCCTACATCACAGGAAGTTTTCCACCACAACCAATATAGGACTAAAATAACTAAAATAAGCAATAAAATAAACACTAAAATAGACTAAAGAAAACAAATAGACGTCCCCATCACGTAGGCTCTTCAAAATCTGGATTTTTCAGATATGGGCCGGGATGGTGATTTGCTGGGGTTAGATGTCCAATCAAAATAATGTGATTAGATATTTTTTGGACCCGACTCAAATAGGAGTTTCCCTTTTGGGTCATCTAGATTTTAAGCCTACTAGGGCACACCAGATTTAGTTCGGCCCATTGTCGAATCAGCAAGCTCTGCTTCTAACAATAAATTCCTAAAAACAGCCAAAGGAGATATAACAGGAATCATTGTGCTGTTTCAGTTCCCTAGTTTTGGAGGAGCCTCTGTTCTGCTTCCAACTCCTATCAAAAATGGTGGATGTGAAATAATATCAAACCTGTCGTAAAATCCTATATATTTTGAATATTATAGTCATCTATGCGCTTGCAACTGAAATTTATCAACTTCATGATAATCTCTGTGGATGTTCTCAACCATCTACAGTATTCTGCTAAGGAAAATTATGGCTTCTTCTGATGGCCCCAGTACTATAATATTTCCTATATTTGTCAATTTTGAATTCAAGTGATTATTTTTCTATACATTCTATTTGGAAATTTTGCAGGCCACATGGTAGTGACTGCGGTATCGTGAATGTAAATATACCTACCAATGGTGCTGAAATCGGTGGTGCTTTTGGTGGTGAAAAGGCTACTGGTGGTGGCCGAGAAGCAGGAAGCGACTCCTGGAAGCAATACGTGCGGCGTTCTACATGGTAAACTATACATGCTAAATCTTAGTTCCAGTTTTCTATTCTAGTAGCATTGTGAGCTAGCTGGTCCATATATTTTATTGTCATACTTGCATTTAAAATTTGTTCTTCCATTTTTACAATGGATAAGGTTTTTCAAAACCTCATTCAGCTCGGTTTGAAAAGATTCACATGAAAAAGAAAAATAACAAAAGAATAATACTTGGCAAGCAGAATTTCTGCTGCAACTTTGTTCAGGTCAAACTAGACCTTAACCAACAGAACCCATCTCAGGGACTAGTTGGCTGCTCATACTACATGGTAAGCTGTACCTTCGACCCATTGAACTTGCTAGCCACAAAAGAATCTAATATGAGGTTTCCCCATTAACCTTATGGTTGAGTTGGTAAGATCTATTGTCTGATGTTTTTGGATTTTCATCTTGGAAGTACGTCCTTTAAACTTGATGTACACAATTCCGAAACTTCTGGAGATTTTCATGGGACATAGAAGTCGAACATGATGAGCAAATTCAATGCATCTGGGTAGGTTCAAACTGAACTTCAACCAATCCCAACTAGCTTACTGCGAGAGTTGGTAAAGGTTTTGTTAGAGTAATTTGGCTGGTTGAGAAGTCCACCCAAATTTAATCACAGTTGGAAACGGAATCCAAGAGATGAGGATTATGTATGAATTTTTTTTTTTTTGGGAAACTCGATTGTCTATGAATTAGTTACTAATTTAACCTCTTTTTCTTTATCATGCATTATCTAGAATGACATCTTAATATTTCGATTATGCATGTTTTTTTTAAACTCGATTATGTATGAATTACTTGCTAGTTTAACCTCTTTTTCTTATCATGCATTTTCTAGAATAACATCTTAATATTTTGTATTGTAAATAAGTTGATGGTGTATGCGTGTGTAATACTATGTGGATTAACTTCCACTCCAATTACAGCTACAAGCGGATGTGTCCAATCAAAACAGGTCCTCCTTGTGCACCTCTGAATTTGTTTTCATGCCCCCCACCCCCACCAAACAAAACACCCACCCACACCCACCCACACACACACACTCACTTTTTATATGCAATAGAACTATTTCTAGCTGCCTATGATGGACATATTGGACTGACAACAAAAGCTGTCTGCAGTACAATCAACTATGGTAGTGAACTCCCTCTAGCGCAGGGAATAAACTTCGGTTAGCTTCTGCAAAGTCCCGGTTAGTCTCCTCTTTGATAAAGATGTCGTATTGTGTTATCTTGTTTTCTATAAATATTTCTCATCTATTGTATGTGCTCAGACAGGTCTCCTTGTCTGAGTCCTCAGGCACCACCTCATTCACCTGGTATATCACCGAAGACGGTGTTATCATGTATGCTTTCTGCAGCCCCTCCCTAGGATGACGAGAATAAGACCAAGGACTACGTGACGCAGGTTCATCATGCATGGCAGGTGTGTTTATCACTGGCCATTTGAGTTGTTGAATATTATACTGAATTAATGTTGATATGAATGAAATGAACTGCGTACTTGGTAAACTTGTGCCACTACCCAACATGTCTCTTCTTAATGAACCCCCGCAAGATTAGTCTGAAAACTGCCTCATTTATAAATGAGATTCAAACTCACGAGTTCCCGCAGTGAGAGGAGCAACTTGTGTTGCTTGAGCTATGTTGAACATTGTGACACTATCTAGTCTTAATATGATCTTCTTCTAGACAAATTTAGGGTTATGAATTAAAGCAGTAAACTGGTAATTGTACTTGATTACAACAATGGAACTGTACGAGTAGATCCCATTCAGAATCAAGAAAAGTCAGTAATATCAACAATCAACTACATCAAGCTATTGCTTTAGAAAGTGTCATATCTGGAAAGATTTGGTAAAAAAAAATATATGTCTTCTGGTTGTGCTTCTTACTAATTTTTTTCTTAAAGAGTGTAATGGTCAAAATTTCATCCTCAAAGGATGATGACACGTGTGCAAGCAATTAAAAAAAACTTTATCACTTCGGAGCCATTCTAGGAATTCCTTTTCGCTCTAAGGACACTTTCATCCTTGCAGCTTTGATGCTTCTAGCCGTCTAGGAGTTCACGTCTTGTGGAAGACTTCAGCTCCGTACAAGATAACTTTCGTAACAGATAATCTCTGATTTCTGTCTTTAGCTACATCGCAGTAACAGATCATCCTTAATTTTTGCCGATAGCTTCACAGCCTGATTTTCCTCTACGTTCTAACATGAATGCTTTCCAGCCTGGACATTTATGGACAGATGCGAATTTCTCTGTATGTAATCTGAACAATTAAGCGCTAACAATCATGGCTGTTACAACAAATTTACACAGAGATCATGCGGTTACGAGAATCACGCTCGTACTATCCGCCCCCATGTACGCAAGTCTGACCAAATATAAATAGATTTTCACCTCTAGCGAAAGGGGAATTTTTTTTTTTTGCTATTCAAAAAAGGCCCATCATTAAGACTCTGGCATTCTATTCCTGTAACCTAAGGATTATAGTAGATTTTCCTCCTCCCCTTGATTTTCTCCTGATTTGGGTTTTCTAAAAATCTTGTCTCTTTAGTGTTGTGCGTTATTTTTCTCTCACACTCGTAAGCCCCCACTCAACTCTACCCTTGCTTATAGTGAGGACCAACCGTCCGATTGCTCGCGTCGGAAATTCTCCACCACAAACTGGTGCTTTCGTTGAGAATTGAGTCCCAACACTAAATCTTTCCCCTACCAAATCCACCCTTAAAAAGTTTATCCAACGAGCCATAGCAGCAAAAAAGCAGTCGACCATCGGTAACGAGAGCACTTCCAAAGGCAAATTCATTGCCACCGCTAGGGGCATCAACCCCCCCCCCCCCCCCAGTAGTCTTAACCTCAGCCCCATCGTGAAAGAGACTGTCTTTGCACCTTTAGAGGGAGCAACCGGAGACATTCTCCCTCCATCAAAGTACGAAAGCCAACTCCTCTAAATGTTCGCTGACATGAAAGAAGAGATGGCGGAGGAGATTGCGAAGCCGCAGACCCTATTCGATCGTGAGCGGGAGCAAGCGACGCATGATCGAAAAAATGCAGCCCGTGAACGTGAGGAGTTGAAGCGTCAAAACAATCAGCTTCTCGCCCAGATCACCACACTCCAAAATACACAAGGGCCACCTCCATCACCAGAAAGGCCCACTGCTACAGGGGCCCAAGATGACGAGCACTCTCAGAGCCGAAGGTGCTGCAGAATAGCCTCCTTTACTCCTTCAGAACAATCCGATGGTGGGTCGAGTTTGTCTCGTTTTCGAACGAGAGATCAACATGATCACTCTCGGAGAAAGGTAGAGGATTTCGGTCGTGTCCAAGATCTCGACAAGCTTGTACAGAAGCGGGTCGAAGAAACAAGAATGCCATATCACAGGAGATTCAGAGCCATCACCACCGATTCATTCAACTCCCCCTTCTCCGAGGACTTGTTGGAATATGAATTTCCCAAGAAGTTCACAATTCTAACCTTTGATCGCTACTCTAGTCAGAGTGACTCGGTCCAGCAGCTCCACCAGTATCAGGATAAGATGGTGATTCATTCCAGAATTACTTCATCTTGTATTAGATTTTCCCCTCCAGCTTGAAGGGAGTAGTCTCTGATTGTTCTACTCTCTTCCGCCAAGATCAATTTGCAGCTTTGAGGATCTCACCAGGTTGTTCCTCTCCTAGTACTCCTCCCGTCAAGAGTTTAAGTAGAACAAGATCATCTCCTCTCTGTCAAGATGAGGCCCTCCAACAGCCTCAATACGTACATTGGCTTTTTTAGAACCAGCTAGCAAAGTACACAAGTGCAGCGAAGACGTATCCGCTCTCGCATTCATCAGCGGGTTACGGGTCACCCACCCGCTGTACAAACATTTAGTGAAGTATAATGTCACTCGTTAAAGCGAGATTCTGTACCTAGCCTAACCATACATCTAGTTGGAGGAAGTAATGAAAAGCTTCGCCAACCCATCTTTCAGCCGCGATGACGATGGAACAAAATCGAACCCACAATACGGAGACCCCACCGTCGATAACCAGGGTCGCGACAGGGTGCTTTCAAGAAGCAACCATTCTCGCACCCTCAGCAGAGCCCACTCTGAGCCTACCAGATGGGTGACAGCTTCACCCTGCTGATGTTCCCGAGCCAGAACGTCTTCAAAGCCATCAAGGATCAACCCTGAGTGAAGCGTCTGGAAGCATAGCAACACGACCCTGCTCGTCCCGAAGTGAAGGACTATTGCTCTTTCCATTACAGCGAGGGACACCAAACTTCTTAATGTTGGTCCTTCCGTGAATACCTTGAAGATCTTGTCCAGTAGGGCTATCTTTGAGAGTACATCCTCACACCTGAAGCCTCCTCCGAGACAGAAAAATGGTAGGAGAATCCGTCTTTGAATCGACCGCAACACATGGTCACTCAGTACAGAGCGGTTGACTAACACCAACCCGACAAATAAGGGCAAGGAAGTTCTTCTAACGGATAAAAGTTTCATGTATCTCATTCACTTTTTATATATTTTTGTTAAAATCACTTAATAAAAATACATTTCAATTCTTAATGGCTTTTCTACATCCTTTTCAGTATCCGCGAAACCTGCTCATCCGTCCCTACTAGGCCAGCCTACAAGCTCTTTTCTTCGGAGTCATGACTGCACATCCGAGGAGGGATTCCCCCACTGAGATCCAATAACTTTAACGTCCAACTCCCGACTCTCTATGTCCTCCACAGGAATTGTCACTCTGCTCACTAATCCCATGCGGCCAACTCACGATCACATCTCGGAGACTTCTATCTGTGTGTTCCAAAGAGGGAAGCCCTCACTCGAGAATGACAACACAAGTATTCATCTTAGAAATCACTCTGGCTCATCCCTAATCAGGTTGCTACTAGTCTCAGCTCCGTGCCTGAGTGCTCCTTTCATCTGGAGACCTTGATATGTGTGTTACGAGGAGAGAAGCCCCACTCGAGAATGATTACACAAGCATCCGCCTTCGAGTGATCTCTCAGGCTCATCCCCAATCAGGAAACTGTCATCCAGAAGGCTCATCCCTAATCAGGCAACTGTCACTTTTACGACTCATTCCCGATGGGAAACTATGATCCGGAAGGTTCTTCCCAACCGGGCAACTGCCATGGCTCATCTCCAATCGGGTGACTACCATCCGGAAGGTTCATCCTCGATTGGGTTACTGCCAGTTGGTCTGTGTTCCGAGGAGGGAAGCCTTAACTCGAGAATCATAGTGTAAACACATATCTCTGAGTTTTAAAGGCTCATCCTTAATTAAGCAATTGGCCCCCGGAAGGTTCACTCCCAATTGAGCAACTGCCTGTCTAGCTCCGTAGCTGAGGGCTCCCCTCACGCGGAATTCTTTGCTTGTGTGTTCTGAGGAGGGAAGCCCCAACTCGAGAATGAAAAAACATGAACATCAGCCTTAGAGCTCCCTTTGGCTCGCACCCCCCTACCCAAAAAAAAAAAAAAAAAAATAGGGCAACCATCTAAACAGTTCATCCCGCGACTGAAGTCCTCATTTCACTCAGAGGTTAACGCCTCATGGCCCACTCTATCTCCACGACTGAAGTCCTCACTTCACTTGGAGGTCAAGTGTCTGTACGCTCAGAAATGGAGACACCATCCAGAGACGGTAATGCAGACACATCACATTATTACCATCCGAAATTCAGGCCTCCGAAGGCGTATGATCGTTCCACAATACAAATCAGGCAAGATTTAAAAAACTTATTCATTTCCATTACGAAATAACATTTCATTAAGGGCATGTTTGTTTCGTCGCAAAACATCGCAAGTCGTAAGTCGTAAAATGAGAATGGAAAATGTGAACTGTAGCAGGGAAAATATATTGTGTTTTACGGTGTTTGGTTGATAAAGTGAAAGTATAAATAGGAAAATATAATGTGTTTTACGGTGTTTGGTTGGTAAAGTGAAAGTGTAGAAGAAAAGTATATTGTGTTTTACGGTGTTTGGTTGGTAATGTAAAAGTGTACGTGAAAAAGTTGACCACAAAATTAACTGTAGTAGCGATATAAATATTATAAATACTATTAAATTAAAACTACTAGTGCAAATTAAATTGTATTAATAAATTTGAGATAAAACATTAATAAATTTTATTTATAACAATAATATTAATAAAATATTAGTATAATTAGTAAAATATTACTAAAATATTAACTAAATAAATAATATAAATTTTTAAGAAAATCTAAGGAACATTAATAAAATTTTAAGAATACTAATAAAACATAAATATTAAAAAATCTTAAGAAAAATAATAAAATATAGCTATAATATTATAATATTAAAAAATACTTGAAAATTATTATAATATTAAATTTTATTATAATATTATTGTAATATTATAAAAATATAAAATTAACAAAGTGAAATATAGTTATAATTTGATAATAAATTATTATTATAATATTATTATAATGAATTATTATTACAATATTAACATAATAAAATATTAATATAATAAGAAAGTATATTATAATATTAATAAAGTAATTATTTATATTAAAAAATAAATAATTAAATATATAGTAATTTTATATTAAAGTATAATATTGTTATATTAATAAATATTAACTTTAAATAAACTAATAAAAAAATGGTATAAGTATTAATAAAATAATAAAGTATTAAATAACAATATTAAATTAAAAAATTAAATTAAAATAGTAAAATATTAAATATTAAAACAATATTAAAAATAATAAAAAACTAAAGATTAAAATATAAAATAATTAAATAATTAAATAAGAAATTGAACACTATTATAAATATTAAATATTTAATAATATTAAATTATATATTGATTATCAAGTAACTGCTTTGAACTACAAGTGGGATTTACATGACCACAAAATTAACTGTAGCAACTGCAAGTGGGAGACTGTGGGTATAAAAGTGAGATTTAATTGACCACAAATTTAACTGTAGCAACTGCAAATGGGAAAATGAGAGTTGCATTTTGCAACTTATTTTTCAGCGAAACAAACAACTGAAAATGGAAAAAAAGTTTTACGACTTACGATTTGCGTTCATCTAACAAGTGGGATACATGAGATCTTTTACATCCCTGTATTTACATTTTGAAAGAAATAAAGGGGATCTGAGAACATGTCCGCCACCATTTAAAGACTCTTGATATAAGAACAATAAAGACTTGTTATCTTTCAAGGACGGTGTTTATTCCTCATCTACGTCGTGGCTTCTGTGTAGGCAACTATATGCCTCGATAGTAGCTCACACACTTCCAAGGCAGCCGGGCTAGCATCGCTCTCCGCAGCGATCCCCAAGAAGCCCTCCAGGAGAGAGGGTTCGACATCCAATCTGATAGATTCTGGCAAACACACCAGAAGGAGAAAACAACCTTCCTCCACTTTGATGTTCTAAGGCAATGGATCAGGCTCCGGGATCGAAGTGGTCCACCTCTTCCTTCCTCATGCGCCCTATATGGAGGGAGTGTCAGATTCTTTAGAATAATCCTAACCATCTAAAGATCAGGTAACTCGAAACCAGATCATCGACTCCAATAGAAGCGACCACCAAGCAAATGGCCTCCGACAGCAAAGCCTTGTCGCAAAGATTGATGCTTTATGACAGGCTCATAGCGAAGACTGATGTTTTGTGCCGAACAGACTCCCAAGCGGTGAAAACTCCACCACCATCCTCTTCACCTTTCCTTCATCCATCTGATGAAAAGCAGAAGAAGATATATGACGGCTCAATAAGATAACAAAAGAGGAATTCAGAGGCAAGGCTTCTCAAAGGAGATGGTAGAGGCTACTTCAACACGAAGAATTCAACCTATTTATAGATGGAGGAGGAGTCAAACCGTCTCCAATTCAAATTCTCGATCCCCGAAAAGCCGGATCACATCCCGAAAATTTCGGTCAACTAAAGAAGCATGATATCAACTTCTGCTTCTCCTCAATCTCAGTCATCATGGCGCCAGAATTTGAAAGGACGCCAGTTACCAAGTTCAAGAAACCAGCTTAATTAGCATGCCAACTGTCAGCCAGCAACGCAATTTTCACATCAATCTAGAAGATTTGCATTAATGATCCAGCTCTTCCCTTGCCCACATGCATCAAGCCAAGCCTAAGGCACCAGGAAATCCTTCACCAGCTCTGCTCCCCCGCTCCTCTCTAGCAGAGCCCAACAAGCAGAAGAGGGGGCATCTGTAGCGGTCAAAATTTAACCCTCACAGAATGATGACACATGTCCAAGCAACCAAAAGCCTCCATCACTACAGATCCATTTCAGAAGTTGCTCCTCACTCAAAGGACACTTTCATCTCGATAGCTCCGATGCTCATAGCCGTCCCGAAGTTCACTCCTTTCTAGAGGCTTCAGCTATGTACAAGATAATCTCTGCAACAGATCATCTCCGATCTCCGCCTTTAGCTATACTGCGAGAATATATCATCCCTAATCTCCGCCGATAATTTCGCAGCCTGATCTTCTTCCACGTTCTTGACGTGAAATGTCATCCAGCCTGAGCAGTTATGGACAAGGGCGAATTTCTTTGCATGTAGTCTTAACAATCAAGCGCAAAAAATCACGGCCGTTACAATAAATTTACATGTGCAGATCATGCATTTACGAGGATTGCGCCCGTACCATTCGGCCTCATGCGCGCAGGTCTGACTAAATATAAATAAACTTTCTCCTCCAGCGAGAGGGAGATTTTTTTTGTCGTATTCCAAAAGGCCCAGCACTAAGATTCTGGCATTCTATTCCTGTAATTCCTGTAACTTGCAGATTATAGTGGATTTTTCTTCTCCGTGTAGTTTTCTCCCAATTTGAATCTTCGCGTAAAAATCTTGTGTCTCTTTTGTGTTGTGCGTTATTTTTCTCTCACACTAGTAACCTCCACTCAACTCTACCTTCGCTTGTTGCGAGGACCGACCATCCAATCGCTCGTGACGAAAAATCTCCACCACAAAGAGAAAAGTGGAGATACTCACATGGTCCATTAAACAGAACATAAGGAAACAAAGTTTCTTATTAAACATTGTTTTGTACTTAGCCGCTTTTGTTTTAGCTATAAAAGGTTTTACCACTTTAATAAGTAAACACAATGAGGAGAAAGATCTCTGTGCTTTTGTGTGGAAAAAAAATAGATAAGTATATTAATTGACGAACAATTTTTTTCCCTGCTTTGTTTCTAGAAATCAGAGGGAAAAAATAAGGTTAGATATGGAGAGTCTTTGGTCCGAGTTCCATCTCTATTTAATAAAAAGTAAAAAAGAATATACTTGTAGCACTGTGTTCGAACAAAACTGTAAAAAATTAAATTTTGGGGAAACACTAATTTGGACATAAAAGAGACATATTTGCTCGACTTATGGCCTAGTTTAAAAATAGTTAAAAATTGAAAGAAAAAGGCATTAATTTGGATATCAATGGGGCAAATCTGCATGATACCTCTAATAGCTATTAAAATCTCGATGAATCCCCATTCTATCAAGTCCAACTTAGTGCATAAATATAATTGGAAATTTCCCTCTTTATTACATATGATTAATTGCTCGATAAATGTTGCCTTCGAAGAAATCAAAGATACTTCAATGTGTCGAATTCTTTCCACGAGTGTCATTTTCCAAATAATAGGAATGATTGTTTCTTTCTAATGTTATGGTCCTTCAGGTATTAATGAGAGGCCCATGTCCTTCTCTTAATGATCTCTTAGTCATTAGCATCTTAATTACTTTCTAGATACTTATTGATCAAGCACTGAAAGGGGAAGGAAAACAGATAATAGTTGTCTAAGATTTCTGGCAACCTTCATAAGAATCTCAAATGCCTGGTATATTTGTAATATTATTATAATATCATAACAACTTGCACGCGTGTTGGTAGAGATTTGTCCGATGAAGTGTGAACACCCTAAAGAAAGAAAAAAAAAATATATATCTCCTTTAATAATGGAGGAAAAAAACTCCTTTAAATGAATTTTGAATCTATAACTCGTGTGACTTGTGGGTTCAGATGAAGCACGATCGGAATAGGCTAACCTAGACTCAATGGCTCAATGGCGGAGCCAGGGGGCGCGTGGCCTTCCGGCCCCGTCAGAAAAGTGCTCTCGGCTCTTAATTTGTGCCCTAGACGGCCTCGCTTGAAAAATGCTTTAGTTTCTTTAAGAAATATCGACAGTAAACAACACATCCGATCTGTTATTTTGTATCCCTGTCTTTAAAATCTTGGCTCCATCACTGCCTAGAATAGTACGCGCCAAGTTGGAGGGCCACTAAAGGGTGGAAATTGCTCGCTTTTTGCATCTTTCATCCTAGTCAGGTTCGAAGGAGAAATTATCGTAATTTTCAACAAGAAAGTCAGTGGGTTAACTATTGTATTTGTATAATTGATTATTGGATCAGAAGGCTGAGTTGGCTTACCCAAAGTGTCAATTTCTCACTTAAAAAATTTTAAGTGGCTGCCAATTTTGTTGGTTTAGATTTTTCCTTTTTTTTTTTTTTTTTTACCCTTTCAACATTTAAAACAATAAGAAGGGGTGAACATAGAATGAAGAGGGAAGAGCTCTCTTTCTTCTTCCATCCAAATATATTTGTTTTGACAACAAATTAAATTTGTTGTGAGAGTAAATTTTTAAACAAATTTAGAGTTTGATTGAATTCCCTAATTGGAAAAAAAGCAAATTTGCAAATGAACGAACAAGGTAGCAATAACGAGAGAGAGAGAGAGATCTTCCTCCTCCTACGCTCCCTCGTCCCGCTGCTCTTATTTGTTACTTTCATATCTTTAGAAATAGAATTTACTATAAATGTCTCTACTTAAACGTGTTAAGGATTTTCCCTTGAAACGTGTGGTTTATCAAGTAAGAATATTAAAATCCAGCTGCATGGAATCGTTCAATGGATGCCTAGTTTCTCAAGAAAGCTGAGATACGTGTTTAAGTTTTCATAGAGAGTTTTTCAGATGAATACTTTACCCATAGGTACACCTCAGACAAGAAATTGGGCAACTTGACAGATGATGTGGAAGAAGAGGAGGAAAAAAATATGAATGTAGTGGCTTGACACTTGGTACGTTGCTGACACGTCTCTTAATAATCAAGATTACTTTTCGAAGTTTTCGTAAGCACTCGACTACCTCCATCGCATCTGATCTTCTCGAGAGCATCTACAGTTCGCAAAATCACTTCAACCCGAACTCTAAGTCAATTAGTAGAGCTTCGCTATCCAGAGCCGTCCAGGAGTGACACCCCCTTTCCAGAGGCATTATACTTTAGAGTTCCTATGGTTCTACATTTTCTATTTGAGATTCTCAATAAAAAACCGCCGAGATCTCTGACTACAATCATGCTGGCTCTCCTCACTCGCGTTGAAGACGTGCAATGCCCATACGCTCAAGGCGGATAGTTATAAAATTCTTTGAATGCAATCTCAACTATCGCTCCATCAATTATGACCGTTACAATAGGTCCGCATGTGAAGATCGCGCAGCTGCTCAGCTCTTTCGAACGCCTTATTCGCCTCCAACAACACATTACAAATAGACTTTCTTCTCCGGTAAGAAGGGATGGGCCCGGACAAACCTCTACAATCATAAGCTTCTACTGAAACCTCTCATTTTCCATTACGTCCTAACTATCTATAATTCATGTAAATGGAGTATTATAGTAAATCTTTCTCTTCTGGGTTTTTTTTTCCCCAAATTAGGTGTCTGTGTGAAAAATCTCCGTCTATTTTCTAGGTTATGTTGATTATTGAACGCTTGTACATCAAACTCATACTCTCACTTGTGGTGTGGATCAATCGTTCGATTATTCACAGCAGAAAATCTTCACCACAATGAAGAAGAATGAATGAAGGATTTTGAAATTCATTCAAGAAAAGCAGGCTTGTGGTAATTTATACTGATAATCAGAGTATTAATTCCGATGCTAATAATAATGATATTAATATTATTGATGAAAAGAGAAAATGGCTTTGATTCGTTACTTACAATATTTACATTTTCGACAGACTCAGTGTGCCATAGTTATTAAAAAAGTTTGAATGTCGACTGCTTGTCTTAGATACATAGATGGATATAAAAAATCTTAGTAAACTACGGGAGTGTCTGAAAAGAGAGAGGGCAAAAGTAAGAGACAGAGTTTTTAAACTCTATGACAGGACTTCGATCTACCGGGCGGTCGACTGACATGCATAAGTCTTGAATCGGTCGATTGTTCGGTCCGATGTTGCACAAGGATGAAGGATTCATTTTGATCGGTCGACTGAGCGGTCGTCTGATATTTCCAGTAAGTCCTGTAAAGTCAGAGACATTGAGCAGTCGATTAGGTGGTCGACCGACAGTCGGGTCAGAATGAATTCTGGACCCGACTTGGAGCTTTTTTGGGATTTCTTCTCCTCCCTATAAATAGAGAATGTGAACCCATTTTAGGGTAAAAGTTGATTTCTGGTGAGAGTTCTTGAGATAACCTTGTAATCCTCTTTTAATCTTGTGTAAATCATATATAGATCTCTCTCTTCTGCCTGGGGACGTAGGCATCTTGCTGAACCTCGTAAATCCTTGTCTCCAGCTCTTTGTGTGTGTTTGTGCATATAGGGTTTGTGTTCTTAGCATGCTCTAGCCCCAACAGTGTCAAATGCTAAAATTAAAGCCAGTCACGTAGGATTGAGTCGAACTTTCCCTAAGGGCGTGTTTGGTTTGGGGCGGAAGTGGGGAAAAGCGAAAGTAGGAAAACTCATTTTCCACTTCTGGTGTTTGTTTGGAACCGGAAAAGGGAAATGAGAAAAACCCTTGGCTTTTTCTTTTTTCTTTTAACACTAACATTTTCCCACTTGCAGGGTGCTACTGTTAATTTTGTGGTCATGTAAAACTCACTTGCAATAAGTTGTAATTCAAACAATTAATTTTGTGGTCATGTAAATCTCATTTATAATAAGTTTGTAGCTCACTTGCAGTTTAATTATAGTCCAAAAAAGAACTTCATAATAATATTTATTTTAGTATTATTTTGTGATAACTTTTTCACCATAACTTTCACAGTACTAACAGAAAATAGAAAAATACTGTACTTTTTCACTTACACTTTCACATTCAATAAAACATTATAAATTTTACTTATACTGTAATACCCCGTTCCCGGAATACGTACTTAGTTGCGTACTCAGTTTTTCGACCGTATTTTTCGATTTACTTTCCGTATTTGACCGATTTTAATTTTAAATATTATTTTCCAATATAATCTATTTTATATGATTTTCTGGAATTTTCTAGAAATAAAAGGAATTTCTTCAAAACCGGTGTCGACCAGTGCCACTGATCGATCTCCGAATTTTTATCTTACTAACTGTTTAGAATTTCTAAAAGATTCTTTAGACATTTCTTCTTAGAATTATATTTACTACTTAAATATTTTCTGAAGATTTTACGAATTTATGGATTTTCCGCCGGAGTCGGTAGGTAACTGGTTCCGGGATCTTTAGATTTAAAACTATAAAGTATTTCTTAAAACGGATTTCACTATTGTTCTTAATATAATATTATGGATTTTTAATATTTATTTCGGGTGGTTCCGTGATACTTGATTTCGGGACGTATCCGGTATTTTCCCGAAAGATTTCCGCATTCACGACTTTAAACCGGGAATCCGTGTTTCCAATATTTTCATTGTTGGAGTTAGAGAAAATATCTTCTCTTTTCCAATTCATTTCCTTTTCCTATTTCCTTTCCCTTTAATTCTCCACCACACATCCTTACTTCACCCTTAAGCTTTGCCACCTCATCACTTCCACCTCACCCTTCCACACACTTCCTTTAATCTCCACCACACATTTCCTCCACCTCACCCCACACATGGCAAGCTCCTATTGGCTGAGAGAGAACACCTCACCTTCCACTTGGCTTCAATTGATTGGCCAAGAGTTCCCTTTTTACACAAAACCCCCTCTCAATTACAATATACTCCTCCCTTACAAATCCAACCCTATTTAAACCTATTCCTTTACATTTTATTTCCTTTCTTCATTCCACCAAGAAATCCACCTTTGCAAATCCCTCTCCTTCTCTAAAGCAAACCCTAGGTTCCTCTCCATCTCAAGCAACTTGGTTTAAGGATCGTCCGCGATATCGTCAAGGATCGCGTTGGTGCTTTTCATCGAATTCCATCTCTTCGGGACTCGTAAAAGCCCCAAACAACCGATCGAAGTGAGTATATTTACTCACCAAGACTTTTCCTAATTCCTAGCATATTTGTATACCACTATTTTATTCACTTGAGTCATAAAAATACTATTTTTAACCAATCAAAACAACCACCACAAAATCAGATTTTAGAACAGAACACAGCCTATTTCAGAACTCCGGTCGACCGGCCCAAGGGGGGCAGTCGACCGATGTGCACAACCGTGCACAGTTTTGTGTAGACGGTCGACCGGTCCACCAACCAGTCGACCGGCCTAGGGGACCTGGAGCTCACGCATTTGGTACGGTCGACCGGCAGTCGACCGGTACCCGACCGCCCTTGTAACCCCAGTCGACCGGCAGTCGACCGGGACTCGACCGGCCCAACCTGGAGCTCACGGCCTTAAATCGGTCGACCGGTCACATGACCCAGTCGACCGATAAGCCTGTTTTGGGTTATAAATTGCTGATTCCTTCTTTTCTGGAATTGGATCCTTTTGTTGATACATGTGTTATATGTAATCATTGTTTATGCGTCGTAACTGTTACCACATGACATATTACTTGATAGACATCAACCACTTGTCAATTCCTTAAACTTGATAGTTTTAGGTTTCCTTTTAACACATGTATATCACCTGACATGCTAGACCATTTTGTTAGGCTATGACTGGCCCTGATCATGATTTATTTCTTGTGACATATCACCACTTGTCATGCTATCTCTTGACACCAAGCATGATACACTGATTCTTATAATTATCACGATGAAGGGAATGTAGCACCTGATTACTGTTATGTACTGATTACTGTTATGGACTGAATATGTACTGATGACTTGTTATATTCCTGCTCTTTCCCTAAATCTGATAATTATGATTAATGAGATGCAACTTATGTGGGTATGGGGGAAAGTGATGGATGCCGGAATGATACCTTGCTTATAGTGGACGGATATAGTATATATATATATATATGTATATATATATATACGCAATGGTGTAAGTGACTATGGCATTACTGAATATGGCATTGAATATGGCTAACCGGTTCCAGGTGTATGGAAACCACTATAAGAAGTGTTATCAGTTCTCCATCTACTTCCGGTAACGACCCTCGACTTTCTTATATATGGATGTGTGTGTGAGATGTACACTCAACCACATACCTAGATATATGAGTTAGACGAGTAATAGTAATAATAATGAGAATAATAGTAGACGTTACCTATTATGATTCTATGTCATGTTTCCTGTTATAGTTTCCGTCACGAGTACTTGTTATGATATCCGTCTTAGTTCCGGTTATGACTTATGGTACACGTATCATGGATCTTTACGATTACTGTTATGTATTCCTGTCTTGATCATAGTATGATTTGCATTTCTGATTCTATACGCTTGGATATTCTGTGGCATGAGATAACGGTATATATATGAGGTTTCCTTGTTTGGATTATTCCTTCGATGTACTAGTCTCATGGGACAGTGACCTAAGTGTATAAAATCACTTTTGCTAACTAACTATCAGCTTTACTTAGATTTCCTGTTCCATGATGATTATGACGTTATATACCATACTTGTGTTCTAATCCTATATTATCGTCTTAGCCATTTGGCTGTTTTATTGTTCATATGTCTTGATTCCTTGGATTCGCATATTCAGATTTAGAAGCTGGATTGTAGTGGAGCTGTCTACTGTAGATCGAGCCTTCCTTGTGAGCTGATCGTCTAGCTCCAGTTCCTCGTGCCAGACTCCTCGCTCTTCCCTCACGAGTTCTCCTTTCTACTTGTGAGCTTTTGTATACATCTTGTATATTTTCCTTTTGGACTTGTATTATGATGTAATACACATGTAGAGTGTAATACTTTATAATATCATGTATAACTTTGTATATGTACCTTTATGTTGGCATATCTGTATGAATACCACGCTTGTGTGTACTCTGATTTCTTGTTGTACTTTTATGCTTAGCGTATATACGTGGGGACTTCTTCTGACCTACGTATATACGTTGCAGTGACGTCCCCGTATCTGAGAAATCGGGGCGTTACAAGTTGGTATCAGAGCCTAGGCTCTCAAACCTAAAGTACAATCAAGTGGCAAATTCTAGTAATTTGCTTATGCCAACTACAATATACAAAGTTATAGAGTCCTTTTTGATTTCCTTCATTGATCAATCCCTTCATGTCCTAAACTTCTTTCCATTGCTTCCAATTCCAGTTATCATTCGATGGAGAGACGCTCGGGTCGTAACAACATCGGGCAGGTACCCAATGGACCCGTAGGAGGAGAGAATGCTGATGTCCTGAGGATTATTCAGACTATGCTGGGGAACCAGCAACAGCAGATGGAAAATCAGCAGCAGCAGCAGACAGAGCTCCTTAGGCAAGAGCTAGCAGCCCCGAAGGAACAGAAGCCGGGGAATGTATCGGATTTCCGGAGATTACAGCCTGCGGTATTCACGGGGAGTGAGAAACCATTAGAGGCGGAGCAATGGTTGACGGACACGACAGACCTGTTGAATGCAGCTCGTGTTCCACCGGAGAGTCAAGTTGAGGTCGCTAAGATCCAGCTGAAGAACATAGCTCGGACTTGGTGGCTTGCAGAGGAGGCCCGCTTGGAAAGGCCTATCACTTGGGCTACCTTCTCCAAGAGTTTCTACAGCCGCTTCTTTCCGACTACAGCACAGGAGGAGATGGAGGAGCAATTCATCGGACTCAAGCAGGAAAACAAGTCGGTGGACGAATATGCCGCGGACTTCCTTAGACTCAGCCGCTTCGCTCCGTATATGGTGACGGACGAAGAGAAGCGGGCGAGCAGGTTTCAGAAGGGTCTTCGGATGGAAATTCAGATGTACCTGATGCCCCAGGAGTTGAAGACATATGCAGATGTTCTTTCTATCGCTCGGAAAGTAGAGCGGGGGTTTGAGAAGACTCAGGGGGACCAGATGAGACACCAGGCCAAGAAGAGGCCTTTTGAGTTGATAGATGAGGGAGATGCAGCAGGTAGGGCAGATCATGGCCCGATGATGAAGAGACCATCCCAACCTACTATGTCTCAGATTGTATGCAATTATTGCCACAGACCCGGACACTATAAGGGAGACTGTCGAGTGGCCAAGGGATTATGTTTGGCGTGTGGGTCAGGGGGTCATATGATACGGGATTGCCCGTACAGAAAGTTTGGACATATGGCACCAGTCCGACCAGCACATCCAGCCCCAGCTCTCCCAGCTCCACCATTAAGGAGAAATCCAGGACCTGTTGACCGTAGAGCTCCGTTTCCACCTCAACAGTATGGTCATCAGCAGAGAGGAGTGGGAACCAGGGCAGACCATGGTAGAGGTCAAGTTCGTGTCATGGAGGCAGAGGCATCAGAGGATGCAGCAGAGTGGGAAAGCCAGTATCTAGATCAGGAGCCTTAGGA
This sequence comes from Agave tequilana, assembly GCA_038442645.1. Classification (NCBI taxonomy): domain Eukaryota; kingdom Viridiplantae; phylum Streptophyta; class Magnoliopsida; order Asparagales; family Asparagaceae; genus Agave; species Agave tequilana. The sequence goes on along the minus strand of JAVJIF010006216.1, from coordinate 3,337 downwards.
CTATCATGGTAACCACTACCTTAGATCTTGTCTTTAAATTGGTTATCTTTCTAGATATTTCCCTTATCATTCTATTATTGTCCATCCTGATCCTTCTTGTGTTTACCTTGCGTTTAATTCGAAATTTTCGAGGACCTTTAATTCCACCCTTACCTCCCTTCGTGTTCAATTTACCCCTTAGCGAAATTGCGAGGACGCAATTTTTTGTAAGGTGGGTAGATTGTAATACCCCGTTCCCGGAATACGTACTTAGTTGCGTACTCAGTTTTTCGACCGTATTTTTCGATTTACTTTCCGTATTTGACCGATTTTTAATTTAAATATTATTTTCCAATATAATCTATTTTATATGATTTTCTGGAATTTTCTAGAAATAAAAGGAATTTCTTCAAAACCGGTGTCGACCAGTGCCACTGATCGATCTCCGAATTTTTATCTTACTAACTGTTTAGAATTTCTAAAAGATTCTTTAGACATTTCTTCTTAGAATTATATTTACTACTTAAATACTTTTCTGAAGATTTTACGAATTTATGGATTTTCCGCCGGAGTCGGTAGGTAACTGGTTCCGGGATCTTTAGATTTAAAACTATAAAGTATTTCTTAAAACGGATTTCACTATTGTTCTTAATATAATATTATGGATTTTTAATATTTATTTCGGGTGGTTCCGTGATACTTGATTTCGGGACGTATCCGGTATTTCCCGAAAGATTTCCGCATTCACGACTTTAAACCGGGAATCCGTGTTTCCAATATTTTCATTGTTGGAGTTAGAGAAAATATCTTTCTTTTCCAATTCATTTCCTTTTCCTATTTCCTTTCCCTTTAATTCTCCACCACACATCCCTTACTTCACCCTTAAGCTTTGCCACCTCATCACTTCCACCTCACCCTTCCACACACTTCCTTTAATCTCCACCACACATTTCCTCCACCTCACCCCACACATGGCAAGCTCCTATTGGCTAGAGAGAACACCTCACCTTCCACTTGGCTTCAATTGATTGGCCAAGAGTTCCCTTTTTACACAAAACCCCTCTCAATTACAATATTACTCCTCCCTTACAAATCCAAACCCTATTTAAACCTATTCCTTTACATTTTATTTCCTTTCTTCATTCCACCAAGAAATCCACCTTTGCAAATCCCTCTCCTTCTCTAAAGCAAACCCTAGGTTCCTCTCCATCTCAAGCAACTTGGTTTAAGGATCGTCCGCGATATCGTCAAGGATCGCGTTGGTGCTTTTCATCGAATTCCATCTCTTCGGGACTCGTAAAAGCCCCAAACAACCGATCGAAGTGAGTATATTTACTCACCAAGACTTTTCCTAATTCCTAGCATATTTGTATACCACTATTTTATTCACTTGAGTCATAAAAATACTATTTTTAACCAATCAAAAACAACCACCACAAAATCAGATTTTTAGAACAGAACACAGCCTATTTCAGAACTCCGGTCGACCGGCCCAGGGGGGCAGTCGACCGATGTGCACAACCGTGCACAGTTTTGTGTAGACGGTCGACCGGTCCACCAACCAGTCGACCGGCCTAGGGGACCTGGAGCTCACGCATTTGGTACGGTCGACCGGCAGTCGACCGGTACCCGACCGCCCTTGTAACCCCAGTCGACCGGCAGTCGACCGGGACTCGACCGGCCCAACCTGGAGCTCACGGCCTTAAATCGGTCGACCGGTCACATGACCAGTCGACCGATAAGCCTGTTTTGGGTTATAAATTGCTGATTCCTTTCTTTTCTGGAATTGGATCCTTTTGTTGATACATGTGTTATATGTAATCATTGTTTATGCGCGTCGTAACTGTTACCACATGACATATTACTTGATAGACATCAACCACTTGTCAATTCCTTAAACTTGATAGTTTTAGGTTTCCTTTTAACACATGTATATCACCTGACATGCTAGACCATTTTGTTAGGCTATGACTGGCCCTGATCATGATTTATTTCTTGTGACATATCACCACTTGTCATGCTATCTCTTGACACCAAGCATGATACACTGATTCTTATAATTATCACGATGAAGGGAATGTAGCACCTGATTACTGTTATGTACTGATTACTGTTATGGACTGAATATGTACTGATGACTTGTTATATTCCTGCTCTTTCCCTAAATCTGATAATTATGATTAATGAGATGCAACTTATGTGGGTATGGGGGAAAGTGATGGATGCCGGAATGATACCTTGCTTATAGTGGACGGATATAGTATATATATATATATGTATATATATATATACGCAATGGTGTAAGTGACTATGGCATTACTGAATATGGCATTGAATATGGCTAACCGGTTCCAGGTGTATGGAAACCACTATAAGAAGTGTTATCAGTTCTCCATCTACTTCCGGTAACGACCCTCGACTTTCTTATATATGGATGTATGTGTGTGAGATGTACACTCAACCACATACCTAGATATATGAGTTAGACGAGTAATAGTAATAATAATGAGAATAATAGTAGACGTTACCTATTATGATTCTATGTCATGTTTCCTGTTATAGTTTCCGTCACGAGTACTTGTTATGATATCCGTCTTAGTTCCGGTTATGACTTATGGTACACGTATCATGGATCTTTACGATTACTGTTATGTATTCCTGTCTTGATCATAGTATGATTTGCATTTCTGATTCTATACGCTTGGATATTCTGTGGCATGAGATAACGGTATATATATGAGGGTTTCCTTGTTGGATTATTCCTTCGATGTACTAGTCTCATGGGACAGTGACCTAAGTGTATAAAATCACTTTTGCTAACTAACTATCAGCTTTACTTAGATTTCTGTTCCATGATGATTATGACGTTATATACCATACTTGTGTTCTAATCCTATATTATCGTCTTAGCCATTTGGCTGTTTTATTGTTCATATGTCTTGATTCCTTGGATTCGCATATTCAGATTTAGAAGCTGGATTGTAGTGGAGCTGTCTACTGTAGATCGAGCCTTCCTTGTGAGCTGATCGTCTAGCTCCAGTTCCTCGTGCCAGACTCCTCGCTCTTCCCTCACGAGTTCTCCTTTCTACTTGTGAGCTTTTGTATACATCTTGTATATTTTCCTTTTGGACTTGTATTATGATGTAATACACATGTAGAGTGTAATACTTTATAATATCATGTATAACTTTGTATATGTACCTTTTATGTTGGCATATCTGTATGAATACCACGCTTTGTGTGTACTCTGATTTCCTTGTTGTACTTTTATGCTTAGCGTATATACGTGGGGACTTCTTCTGATCTACGTATATACGTTGCAGTGACGTCCCCGTATCTGAGAAATCGGGGCGTTACA
>JAVJIF010006215.1:65000-88941 GCA_038442645.1 Agave tequilana | reverse complement strand
CAGAGAGTTTTACTCTCTCCTCCAGTTGCTCGGTCGACCGGGCCGGTCGACCGGAGGCTGCAACGGTCGGATTTTAGACCGTTGCCGGTCGACCGGACCGGTCGACCGAAGCTCTGACAGAGCCCAACGGTCAGATTTTTTCTGGCCTCTATAAAAGGGGGTGTTGTCATTGTTTTGAGCCAAGATTTTTGGAGACCTTAGAGCTAGTTTTTCTCAGTCTTTCTGAAGGGTTTTCTCCACAAAATTAGAGTCAATACTTCCAATTAAAAGGAGAGTTTATCAAAGAGTGTAAAAGAGATTTTCTTGAGTTTTTCACTAAAGATTCTTTCCTTGCTTTTCTCACAAACACTTGAGCATCCATTGAGCTATTCATTCTATAGGTGTTTTGTGAGAGAATTTGAGGTGATCAAGAGTTGTGATCACCAATTTCATCTTTGTTCTTTGAGAAGGCGGACGGTTGTGTTCGCGGTTTGTTTCGGGTCCTAGTGAGGACTTGGTGTTGTTGGTCCTAGTGAGGACTTGTAGCTTGAGGTGCGGCCTCGACGAGCCGGTGGGCTTGTGGTGTGTAAGGGACTTGGGAGTCCGAGGGCTTGTAGGTGTTGCGGCACCAAGGAGAGATCCGGTTGGATCGTGCATAGTGGAAATCATTCGTGTGTCGAAGGCGGGGATGTAGAGCAAGTGTGCTCGAACCTCGAAACAAACCTTTGTGTTTGCAATTGCTCACTCTTGCTCTCTTACTCTTTTTGTCTCACTTATATCTTGCATTACTTTATAGTCTTTATCTCTTATATGCTATGATATACCTTTGTGCTCATAATTGCTATACTTGCTTGGATTGTGTTAACACTAGTATTCACCAGAGAGCCACCGCGGCACCTCAACCCATTCAAGGGGAATCTAGAGGATTTTGTCCAGAGCCTCGCAAGGGAATTCGGCAACACTCTTGTGTTATACATAAGTGTTCAATTAAAAGAAGTTTAATTTGTCAACTTAGTTTTAATTCCGCATTATTTCTATATCATAAGTGACCATTAGATTAGCCATCACCTATTCCCACCCCCCCTCTAGGTGATCTTTCACTTCACAGTAAGGGAAACTCCGCCAGAATGGGGTGGCTGAAAGATGAACCGGACTTTGCTAGAGAAGGTTCGGTGCATGTTGTCAAATGCAGGATTGCTAAAGAAGTTTTGGGCTGAAGCTTTGGGATATGCATGCCATCTTGTGAACAGGTTGCCGTCGTCTGCAATAGGGGGAAAGACTCCTCTTGAAGCTTGGTCAGGAAAGCTGCTATGGACTATGATTTGCTACGGGTCTTCGGATGTCCAGCCTACTACCATGTCAAAGAAGACAAATTGGATCCAAGAGCAAAGAAAGGGGTGTTCGTTGGCTTCAAGCGAGGAACTAAGGGTTCAAGATTTGGGATCAACAGGACAACAAGTTCATACTCAGCAGGAATGTCACATTTGATGAGGCTTCGTTGATGAAGCCTACGGTCTCTCAGCAGGTGGAGACCAACAAGACCAAGGAGCTATTGCAGCAGGTGGAGAGTGATGCAAATCCACCATGTCTAGAGGATTTAGTGTCAGTGAGGATCATTCCTGAGGTGACACAGGGAGGTGATCAGTTGCAGAAGAAGATGCTGAAGTTGTTGAAGAGGATCAGGAGCAGGTCATGGGTACTGTTCCAGATCCTACTGCAGTTGGAAGACCAAGGAGGATACTAGGAGACCAGGCTGGCTCACCACCGATATGGTTGTTTCATATGCACTTCCATTGTTGAAGAGGCTATTCCATCTACATTCAGAAGCTGAGATCAGTTCAGAAGCAGATATGTGGAAGGAGGCTATGAATGAAGAGATGCATCTTTTTATAAGAACAACACATGGGAACTTACTAAGTTGCCCAAGGGGAGAAGGCCATAGGGTGCAAGTGGGTATTTGCTAAGAAGCAAGGATCTCTTCAGAAGATACAGTGCGCTACAAGGCAAGGTTGGTGGCTAAGGGCTACGCTCAGAGAGAAGGAATCGACTACAATGAGGTGTTCTCCCCAGTAGTTAACACTCGTCTATTCAGATTCTATTGGCCTTGGTGGCGCAGAATGAGTTGGATCTTGACCAACTTGATCTAAAGACCGCCTTTCTCCACGGCGATCTTGAAGAGGAGATCTATATGACACAGCCCACAGTTACAAAGCTGCAGGAAGGAAGAGTTGGTATGCAAGCTGAAGAAATCGCTGTACGGTTTGAAGCAGTCTCCTAGACAGTGGTACAAGCGATTTGACAGCTTCATCAGAAGAAGAAGTACACAAGAAGCCATTTCGATCCATGTGTGTATACAACAAACTACCATCAGGTGAATATATCTATCTACTTCTTTATGTAGATGATATGTTGATTGCTTCTAGGTCAAGATCTGCTATTGATTCTCTGAAGAAGATGTTGTCGTCAGAGTTTGAGATGAAGGACCTGGGGGGAGCAAGGAGGTATTGGGCATGGAGATCACAAGAGACAGAAAAACTGGCAGAATAAGTTTGACTCAGAAGGGCTATCTGGAGAAGTACTGCAGAGGTTTAATATCGGGAAAGATACTAAGACTGTTAGTACACCAATGGCGCCACACTTCAAATTCAGCGAAGATGTCTCCAAAGAGTGTTTCAAGAGCGTGAACATATGTCTCATGTTCCATATGCCAATGCGGTGGGTAGCTTGATGTATGCAATGGTGTGTACGAGCCAGATATTTCACAGCAGTCTCCATGGTGAGTAGATACATGCATGATCCTGGACAAGGTCATTGGAAGCTGTGAAATGGATTCTGAGGTACATCAAGGGAACTGTTGATGTAGGCCTAGTGTTCGAGAAGGACGACACCGGAAAGCAAGAGTGCATAGATATGTGGATTCAGACTATGCAGGTGACCTTGACAAACGCCGGTCGATGACGGGATATGTCTTCACATTTTCGCAGGCACCGGTGAGTTGGCGCTCCACACTTCAGTCTACCGTCGCTTTGTCGACCACAGAGGCTGAATATATGGATATGACAGAGGCCATGAAGAGGCAATTTGGCTTCAGGGGTTGCTCGATGACTTGGGAGTGGAACAGGAGATCTGAAGATAAACTGTGACAGCATGAGTGCCATTTATTTGGCAAGGAACCAAGTCTACCATGCAAGGACGAAGCACATCGGTCAGGTATCACTTTGTTCGGGAGATTCTGGAAGAAGGTGACATTGACTTGTTGAAGATTCACACTTCGGAGAATCCGGCGATATGCTTACAAAGGTGGTGTCGGGAGTAAGTTTGCACACTGCAAAGACTTGCTTCATATCCTTCAGGTGAATTGAGCTTGCTGAAGCTCATTTGGGTGAACTACGGACGGCTTGATCCCTTGGGCAAGGGGTACGTAGGCAACCGGTTGGTGCAGAGCCGCTTCCGAGTCGTCATTCGGCTCAGATTTGAAAATCTTCACCGAGGTGGAGAATTGTTGGAGGAGAGAGTACAGTAGAGGAGGTGATTCATGCCAGGTGCTGTTGAGATTGCCAAGGAGTCTACGACGAAAGGCAAAGGAACAGCGGGCAGGAAAAAGCCAGCAGCAGAAAAGACAGAGGTCGGTCGACCGGACCGGTCGACCGCGTGCACAACGTGCACAGGATTTGAGCGGTCGACCGGACCGGTCGACCGCAACACTCTGTCTGCAGAAGACAGAGCTCTCGGGTTGTTCGGTCGACCGGACCGCTCGACCGGAGAGGCTCTCTGCAGGAACCCAACTCTCGGGTGTTTTTTCGATCGACGGACCGGAACGTTCGACCGTAAGAGGGAGTCGGTCGACCGACCGTCGACCGACGTCGGGTCTAGGCTGAAAACTGCTGTTTCGGGAAGTTATGTATTTAGCCCTAATTGTAATTTCTAGGGTTAAGTGCCTAGAGGAAAATAAGCTGCGGACTCTCTTGTGTTCATAGAGATCCAGAGCTATTGTAATCATCTTCCAATTGAAACTCTCTCCATAGATTGCCCGAGGACGTAGGCATTCAGGCCGAACCTCGTTAAATCGCGTTGTTTTGTGATTGTGCGTTCTTCTCTTGTGATTTCTGTGATTTTGGGTGTTCTTTGTGGTTATGGAGATAGTGTGATTCTCTGTTGGTTGTTGACGGTGCGCACAACATGTTGTATATGGAGAGTACGCAGAGCCCAAGAACAACCATGATATCGAGCAAGAAATCCCCCGACTTTCTATTTTCTTGGCTCCTGGTGATATAGTGTCTTCTTACCTCAATACAGGACACTCAGGTATGCTGAAATACATAGCGCACATAATCATTGCTTGTTTAACTGTGATGAGTTATCTCTTATATTAAGTACGTTACATTATACAAATTTCAAAATATCGTAAATGTAAAAAATTGTGAATTATCTCAACATGTCATGTATATCTTATAGATACATCAAAAATCATTAAGACAAATTCTCAACGAGAGCTTCTAATTATAAATGGCTTGTTCAAAATGCACTGGATAAGGAATTTCGAAGATGGTTTCGTGAACGTGTAAGTGTTATCAACATATATTTTCGTATAGCTTTATTCTCATAATTTTGTGAAATAATCTTGTTTAACAAAATATGCCGCACAAGAGACGGAATAGAAGCAGATTTTTTAACTCTGTCTCGGTCTCCTAATTTAAAGTCAAGACATCAAAAGCTTTGATATACAAGGTTTCAAATTTCGCACAAAATCATCCGAAGAGTCTAATGTACTCAGAGTAGCAGAGTCGTTGTCATGGTGACGAGGACAAGCTACGCAAGTGTGCATAATACTGACCCGAGTGAAGGAGTTATTACTTATTACGGATGATCGAAGATATCATTGAACTATCATTCAATGAGACGCGCAGAAGATCGTTTGTTTGAGTATGACCGGGCTGATACAATTAAGAACAAAACAGACAAACAAGACTGCACACTAGTTGACCTTTCAAGGCTAAATAAAAACTTGTCCCTTCATTCTACCTTCTCTGGTATTGCACGCATTCTTCATGCCGGATCCATTGAATAAGCTTTAGGAGGTGCATATTGTCACAAACCAAGAGATACATTTGATTTAAGTACTGAAGGTGAATACTAGAGGTAATGGCCATCCGAAGGATCCTAATGTGCGTCTACTTCTACTGACCGTGTTGACTCTATGGAAGAGTAACAATTCACAACGTATTCTGATTAATATATGGCTATTCTTACTTTATGTCTAGAGATGATCTAGTTGCATATATGTACTTTATTTCTGGAGATGAGCTAGTTGCATGTGTTGTGTACTTTATTTTCTATGTTGACTTACATATATCTATTGTACTACTGCCTAAGTTGATATTTGAGTTTATAATTGTAAAACACAGGTCTTCTAAATGGCAGCATCATCCTCCAACCAGTCCAGGAGGAAACCAGGCTGGTTGGCCCAATCCAGATAGATGGAGATGGTTGCCCGTTTGGCCCTCATTAAGACGCACTCTCAGATCTCGTTAGCCATCATGTTTGCCACTATGACGAGTTCTCTTCGGCCCTGACTTGGCCTGACCACAAGAACTAAGGGAGAGTTGAAGCATTATATCATGAGTTGGCTGTAAGTTGTGTTTATCTTATTAAGATTTTATGTTTATATTTATGCTATATAGATTTTAATTTAACTGACATTGTGTTAAATGCAGGGTGATTTTTCACTGCCGAATTGGAATGACACGGGAGATATTCCAAGAAAGTTCCGCAAGTGGTTCAACGATAATGCCAGAAAAGTGGAATGACAACAAGAATTGTTCCCTTCATCGTACTTTTGATCGCTGCAAGGGTCCATAGGTGATGCTACTGCATTACAGTCGGACAGAGTTGACAGTGAGACCTGGATGAATCTTTTATCGACATATGAAAGAACAGCCAGGATGACGGAGCGGATTGATAAAATTAAAAAGTTTTGAATTCTTTATATATTATTATCCATTTGATTCTCTGACTTGTTTTTTTTTTTTTAAATTTGTAGCTGAAGAGGGAAAAATGTAAGGCCTCTCGTGCTGCAAATTACTTACCCCATAGGATGGGTAGAGACACTCTTTCTATGTGGAAGGGCAAATTTGTAAGTATAAATTTATATTCATTTGAGTTTATAATATTTTCTTTTTACCTTCCATTTATTTTATAAGTTTCTTGCATTTTTAATAGAGAGAGGCCTGCGGAAATGAGCCGAACGCAAAAGAGATCTACAATAAGAAATTTCTGAAGATGGATATGCTCGATGCTCCTAAGATGAGTTTCCTCTGCCCTGCACCCAAGGAAAGCCAGTCTTCGCCGATGCCATGTTTATTAGTGTAAGTATTTAAGATTAGTTTATATATTCTTATATTTTTTGAAAATGATAGATATCTAATTTGACTTATAATATATTTGTTAATTTTCAGATCCCCTCGAGAAGAATTAACGCGACGATAGCAGATGGCAGCGATGAGAGACATTTGGACGTGTCACCAGGCTCAGGCTACACATGAATATTCCAAAGTCACCAGGTCTGCTAGGAGGGATCCCTACACCGTCCCACTTGAGCAGCAGGTTGAGGCCATGAGGCAGCAGTCGGAGGCTGACCGACAGAGGATCGCCAGTCTTGAGGTTGCTCAGAGAGAGATGCAGCTGTTCATGGCCCAGTTTTGTGGTGATCAACAAAGCGCCATGCAACTTAACGGGGGCGACAACACTGGTGATAGACAGAATGACGAGTCTTAGGTGATATTCCTTGTATTGAGTTGATTTTTGAAAAAATGCTTTAATATGTGCACTTTGCATGCTTTATATTTTATAATATTTGGTGAATTTTTAAGTTGTAATATACTTTGATATATGTGATATATCACTTTAAATGTGTGTGAGAGAGAGAGAGATACGGTGCGATATATGTGATACATGATGATATATGTGATTCAGTGCGATATATGATACGGTGCAATATATGAGATACGATGTATTGTGTATTGATTTGAAATTGTTTATTGGTTCATATTTGTAGATTTGCATTGTAAATTTTAAATTGATGCCGCAGTTTTTTAAAAAAATTAATACAAATTGCATCAAAAATGCAATTTGGCGCATTTACTGGTCAATAATGCATCAAATTTAATTATTCGATGCAATTATTAGTCAATACTTGTGTCAAAAATGATATTCGATGCAATTTATTGAAACTGATGGATTTTTATACCAATTTTTTCACATTTTATGCAGATGATTCTCTAAAACTGCATATCTCATACCACATCTTCACATTTATTTAATATTAAATTCTGCTAATAATACCTCTCTTATATATTTCTAGGTCCATGACATGAAATGAAGAAGAAGACCAAAAATCACTATTTAATTGGTGATTAAAGGCCTATAAAGATAGCCATTGACTTTGGAGGGTGGTTTCATCAAAACCGGGGGCCAATTTTCAAAATCAGACATCCAGCCGACAGGAGGATATGAGAGGACTGCACTGCAGGTGGCGCCGCGCAAGCGGTCGCACTATGGCCGTGGAAACGCGGTCATAGCCGCGTTTACGCGGCTCACTTGTGGATCCGCGCGCCAAGATTTGACGCGCGGCTCCGTACAGTACCCTGGTTCCCCATTTTGCCTATAAATACCCTGGGGTTTTTTCAGAAGCGAGGAGAAGAGTTTTTGAGTAGTTTTTAGGTTAGTTTTAGGATTTTTCTTTCCATGTTGTAGTTTAAGATAGTTTAGTTTAGTTCTTCTTCTTCTTCCTCCCTTATATTTTCATTTCTTATAGATCTTGTAATAGGAGAGAGAGTGGTACATGATTGGAATGCAAGAGTGCTTGTAATAGAATGTGACAATCTATGAAATGTGCTTTCTTTACCTCTCTTTGTTTTCTTCTCTCTAACTCCTTTTACATGTGTAGCTAATTTTTCTCTCATGGCAACTAACTACTAACCACCAACTAATTAACTTCTTATTTTATAATCCACATGAATCTAATAGCCTCTACTTGGCCTTGCTCTTGCAAGATCGATTGATGGCTCATGATGATGGATCTAACACTCTAACTTCCCAACTCTCTAACAGCTAACATTACTTTATTCCATGCTTACTTTTACTTTTGAAGGTTTAAGTGTAGCTTGCACTTGTTTTGTTGAGTTGGGATGTGAAGAGTTACATATGGGTCACGCTTTGAAATGCTCTTGACCAAGGACTAGTGATTGCCAAGGATACATGAGAGGCAACTATCAAAAGAGGTTAGCATGTTGGTGGAGACATTAGTAGTTAGTAGCTATGGGTTTTTGTTCTTTTTCACTTTATTTTGGAAATATATCAAAAATCACAAATTATTGTTTTCTATGTTTCTCACTTCTTCGTGTTTCACCGTACTTCTCTTTTCATTCTTTGTTTCCTTTCTTTTCATTCTTTCGAACATTGAAGAACTTTTAACACACACGTGAAGCAATCGGTAAAGCTTTTATCGCCTTCCGTTCTTGTGGATTCGACTCGTTTTAACCTCTATGCTATAACGGCAGTATCGAGGAAGTCAAAGCACACACACTTTAAATATCAATTTCAAAACATACACTTTTCGTGCACGATTTTCCCCGATCAAATTTTGGCGCCGTTGCCGGGGATGGGAACGGTTTGATTTCACATTTTTGTTAACTTTTCTTCTTTGTTTTTTGGTGAGCAGGTCAAATTCTTTAGCATTGCAGAAGTTCACACTTGCTCTTGTGTGTTGGGTAAACTCTTGTATATTTTTATATTCTGTTACTAATATTTGTTACTTGTGCACTATAATAATTTAAGAACTAAAATACAGAAATTGGATGCTTTAAAACGGTTTAGACATTTACATCTAGGCACGTGTTAATTTTCATTCCAATATACTGTATTGTATTCTTCTGTTGTTGTGATCTTGACGGAGGTGTACATATTGCATAGCATATAGTTAGGACAAACACGTGAGTGATTTACTCTCTTTGTGTGTTCATTCTTATCTATATTGCACATTTGTATGAATTGAACTTAAGGGAAAAACCTAAAACAACATAAGGGGGGAAGTCATTACCCTCCCTTAGCCCAAAAATCACCTCCCCACTCACACAACCAAAGCCTAATAAAAATTGCTAGAAGTTGGACCCTAGGGACATCTCAGACTCATGGAGATTGACCTAAGGGAGAAGTTGTTAGAGTTTGACTCTTATCAAACCAGTGTCTAAGGTTGGGATTGAGAGGTGAAATCTCGAAGAATAGTGGTTTGACATATTAGGCCCGTTGCTCCAGCACGGACACTCTCACTGATCTTGCCCCTACCTGGCCGATTAACTCGTGGCTAGATTCTGAGTGGACAGTCTAAACCAGTTAGGAGTCGTCTAAGTCTAAGTCAACTCTACCATAGGCTTGTTTTTTTTTCTTTGTTTGTTTATTTTCTTTTTTTATAAATTGTGATATGGATTTCAACAACAATAATTTTTTCAATCCAAATATGAATCCATATTTCACTCGACCTTATTTGACTCGGATAACTCCAACCCGACTATGTACAACATGAACCAACCATATATGGCGGGTTGGGATTATCCGACTCAATATGACCCATATCCCTAATCCTATGATTATAATTTTAAAAATGACTTCCACTCTTCACAGAGTTCATGGGGATTCAACTCTCCCGAGTTCAATTTTCAACCACCTTATCCACAATTTTCATTCCCCGATTTGGATCCATATACTCCTTTTCCTGTTCCACCAACCAAAGAAAATCCAATTGAAAAGAGTATGGAAGCTATGCTTGAGTCCCACACAACATTCAAAATTTGCTCAATTCATAATTGATCGGGGTGGAAACTAGCACTCAAAAATGCGTTTTATGTAAAGTCAATGAAAGCTCGAATGTGCTAATGTACCCTCGATACTTCCGTTATAGCATTGGCTCAACGGGTCGTATCCACAGGGAAGGGAGGCGATAGAAGCATTAACAGTCTCTATTCACGTCAGTTGTTAACACTTCTTCTTTGTTGAAAGAATGAAAGGAAAATGAAAAGAAAAGAAAAGGAAAAGGAAATCCAGAATGTGGTAGGTGAGAAGAGCGGTGAAAACGGCAATGTGAAAACAAAATAGAAAATGGTTTGAAAAACAAATAGAAAAGAGATGGAAACAGGATAAACTAAGAAGCGATGAAAACAACGATGAAGAGGATAGAAAGATTTTTGGAAAACGATTTCTAAAACAAAGTAAAAGAAAACTCATGGCTACTAACTACTAAGTACTCCACTAACCATGCTAACCTCTTCGAGATAGTTGCCTCACATTTTGATCCTCGGCCATCACAATCCTTGGCTCCAAGAGACATACAAAGCATGGCTCATGGATGGTTCATAACAATCAAAACATTGCACAAGAACAAGCTAATACAAGCATCACTCATTACACTACTAGCATGAAATAAAAGAGCATGAAATAAAAGAGAATTAGCTTGGTTAGCAAGTTAGCAAGTTAGATGTTAGAACCCATCATCTTTGGCCATCAATGGCTCTTGCAAGAACAAGGCCTTGTAGAGGCAACCCGATTCATGTGGATTATCAAGTAAGTGGTTAGATGGTTAGTGGTTAGTAGTTAGATTGCCATGAGAAGAAAAACTAGCAAGAAATCATGTTAGAAGGTGAGGAGATTACAATGGAGGAGAAAGGAGGCACCTTTACATAGAGTGTCACTCTCTATTACATCAATCCCTCTCAATCTCTCTCTATGAATCACTCAGCCCTACTACAATGATCTAAAAAGAAAAGAAAATATAAGAAATGAAGAACACTCACCTACAGTGCTCCTAAAATCTGCACCTACTCCTAAAACGAAGACTGCCTTCGGTTTGGGCTACTACAGGGCTATTTATAGGGCTCAGAAGGATCCAGAAGACGAGACGGGGCCACGCGTCGAAAATCGACGCGTGGCTCCCTAACTTTGCCGCGGAAACGCGGCTATTGCCGCGTTTCCACGGCAATAGAGTGGAGGTGGGTCCCTGGATTTCTTCCCGGGCTCCGTCTGTCTTCGAGACACTTCTTGGTATATTCTGTTTCGGGTAAATCCGTCCGCAGATCCGTCTGATGTGCGTAAGAGGCTAGGTTCAATGAATCTTCTAGATAATCCCTTGCTTGGCCTCCAAGTAATGCGGGATTAATTACCCTTAATTGGGTCTAATTAACCTCTTATTACACCTTTAACCTTGGACTTTGGATCTACCTGCAATTAAGACCAAAACACGGTTTAGACCGACAATTTATTCATAAATCTGTGAGAGAATGCGACATAATAATGCAGAATTGTAGACTAATCACACTCCACACTTATTCTTTTGCTCGTCCCGAGCAAAACAAGAAAAAAAAACTATACTACGATGTTATTACACCACTTTCGCAGGTGACGCAATTGCACTGAGCGTGTGCAACAAGCCGTTAAACCTCTAGGTTACCCTAGAGGAGGAGTGTTGTCTCCTGAGGGTTTTCAGCTGATTGCACCCACAAAATTCATAAAGAAAGAAGACAAATGTTAGTATTTTGAAAACACATTTTGAAAGAGAGACAAGTTTTATGAAATATTTTTGAAAAAATATAAGTGATCTAAGGTCATAAGTCCACCACAAATCAATCTTCCTTAAACTTAGTCTCCATTCAAGATCTTGTCTTCAATTAAGGTAAGAATTCAAAATTGGATTGAATATTTTATCTTTCATAAAACCTAGATAATATGTACTTTGTGATAGTGAAGATTTCTGGGATTTCAACTTTAACCATCAAGCCATTTATTTATATATTTATTTTCTTTTTCTTTTTCTTCTTTTTTTTTTCCTTCTTCCCTTAGTTTAGTCTTTCTAGTTCACCCATGTAGCGAGCCTATAACCGATGACTCCCAAACCAGATGGTCCTAGGGCACCAGATGAGAAAATATCCCTCGGTTTAAGGACTCGAGTAAAAAAGGCTACAAAACTAAAGGGGATTATTTATTTCCTTTACCCACCGTTAGGCGTGAATAATCATGCTTCTTGAGGCATAATTATCCAGCTTAATAAGTGATATTTTATTTATTTAAATTTTTTTTTTACTTTATGGCATTTTAGGTCTTTGTTTCCATCCCAAAAATTGTATAGGTGTGAAGTGCATACTATCTAAGGCAAAAAATTTCAAGATAAAATTATCTCCCCAATCTTTTATACTTAACCTATAATTTTAACAAGATCCATTATTTCAACTAGGTTTAAGATGTCATAATTAAGGCTTTCTTAATTTCTAAGATCATCTTAATTTTCTTAAAAATAGATCAAAACTTTTTGTCTCTTATTTCAAAAAGTTTTTAAAGAAAGAGAAAATTCCTATACAAAAAGGAAGATTTCTAAAAGTATCCTAAAAGAAGTGTAAATAAAGAAAATCTAAAAACTCTAAGTTAGTAAACCCTCCCCCACACTTATCTCATGCATTGTCCTCAATGCATCGTGATATATGTATGCATGAAACAAATAGAGAGGGAAGGAAAAAATTACCTCAAGGTGGTGGTTCCGGTGGCGGTCTGATTGGTCCACGAAAGGCGGCCCAATCATTATTGCGTGGAGTCCGGAGGAACCCACCAGAAACCTCCATGATACAACCCACTAGAAAGATGTATGTATTTATGATTTTTATTAAAATATTACCCCATCAAATTTCCAAATTTTCAAAATAATTTCGGAGTCAATTTTTTCAAAGCCTTTGTCCCAGAATGGAATGATTGATTTGGACTCAGGAAGCACAGGAACTAATATCGACTCAGGAAAAAGACTTAAGTCAAGTAGAGGTTCGAGAGTCGAGATTGGTTCAGGAAGTGGGTCCAAATCAAGAATATGAAGCTCAAGTCCACATTCATTTCCCCATGATGGAATGTGACTTTCTATTAGTGGTGATTCAAGTTCAGAATGACAGGTATGGGAATCAAAACTGACTCTAAAATGTTGCTCAAATTGGATAACAAAACAGAAGTCAATAGTGATTCGGGAATTTGAACAAGATCACAAATTGGAGGATCAAGTCACATTCCTCATTTAATTCATTCCACAAAAATGAGAACTTACCAATTTACAAATGGACTTTCAAAAGTATGAATTTGGTCAAGTTCAATATGATCATCATAAGAGATTGGTGATTCAATTTCACAATGGATAGGCACTGGATCCAATACTGACTCGGGAAAAGAGTGAAATCAGGTGAAGACACCAGAGTCATAATTGAATCAGGAAGTAGAATTGAATCATCAAGTGGAAGTTCAGGATCATATTCATGCTCAAGTTCAATTTCAGGAAAAGGATAACTTGCCAAATGTCAATGGGATCTGAAGTTTGGACAAGTTCAGGTGGTGTGCTGAAATTGAATCTTGATTTCCAAAACACATGACTCTTTGGCTCTGTCAAAATGGGTAGTGACATTAGAAATAGGATGAGAATGAAGAGTTTGGATCATCATATCTATGTCACGGTTACGAGCATTTTGAGCCTAAGTCATGAATTCAAGCATCTTTTTCTGGCTGATTGGTTCATTATTTTGTTGAAGAGATGCAGTGTTGTTTTGGAATTGGTGGTGAAATTGTGAGTCCATCAGATTTGTGATTGTTGTTTGGACTCACATAAAAGTTCCTTACTCATTTCCAAGGCAAATGGTTGTTCATTATGAGGAGATGGAACTGAGTAAGACTCTTGAAAATACGGTGGAATTGGAGAGGCCAATGTTTCTTGAAGTTGTTGCTCGGCCCTTTGTAGATTGGCTTCTAAACTCTTTAGTAAATCAGATTTTTCTTCAATTGGTGGTTCAAAAAAGGAGTATAAGAAGCTAATCGGGGAATGAATATTGTGGATAAGATGAATATGATGGACAAGGTGGACATGGGGGGCAAGGAGTTGAAAATTTAACTCGGGGGACTTGAATCCCCAATGACTCTGTGACGAGTTGAAATTATTTTAGAAATTATAGTCATAAGAATGTTGGTATGGGTTGTATTGATTCGGATAAGGCCAACCCGGTGTATTTGCTTGGTGCATATTGTAAAACGCCGGGTTGGAATTATCCGAATCATATGGAGTTGGTGTGAAATATGGATTCATATTCGGATTGAAAGAATTGTTATTATTGAATGCCATTTCACAAATAATCACAAACAAAAAGAAAAATCAAACACAACAAAAAGAAACAAAAAATCAAAACCAAGCCAAGAGGAAGGTTGACCTAGACCTAGATGTAGATGTCCCTAGGGCCAACGTCTATTCAAATTTTATTAGGGCTTGGGTTGTGTGAGTGGGGAGATGATTTTTGGGCTAAGGAAGGGGTAATGAAATCCCACCTTATCTTGTATGAGTTTTGCCCTTAAATTCAATTCGTGCAAGTGTGCAATATCGACAAAAATTTAACACAAAGCGATAAATCACCAACGTGTTTGTCCTATGCTATATGCAATGCCATATGTACATCTCCATCCAGATCACAACAACAGAACAAAATACAGTATATTGGAATTGAATTGACACGTGCCTAAATGCAAATGTCTAAACCGTTTTAAAAGCGTCCAATTACCGTATTTTAGTTCTTTTATTTATTTATGGTGTGTAGGCAAACAAAGCAGAAAGACAGCAGTACAAATCAACTAGCTATTACAATTCACACATCCCAGAACAACAACAATTACAACGTTCACAAAATTGCCGCGGTTTCGCAGCAAAGTCGCGGTTCCGCGGCTTTTCTTTTGAATCTGGGGCCCTGCCTTTCAAGAGCAGGGGATGCAAAGGTAGGATCTATTCTGCAATGTTAAGCACCTGTAAAGATTGCCCTGCACACCAAAACAGAGAAGACAATGTTAACAAAAACGTGAAAACAAAACCATTCCCTTCCACGGGAACGGCGCCAAAAAATTGATCGGGGTGGAAACTAGCACTCAAAAATGCGTTTTATGTAAAGTCAATGAAAAGCTCGAATGTGCTAATGTACCCTCGATACTTCCGTTATAGCATTGGCTCAACGGGTCGTGTCCACAGGAAGGGAGGCGATAGAAGTATTAACAGTCTCTATTCACGTCAGTTGTTAACACTTCTTCTTTGTTGAAAGAATGAAAGGAAAATGAAAAGAAAAGAAAAGGAAAAGGAAATCCAGAATGTGGTAGGTGAGAAGAGCGGTGAAAACGGCGATGTGAAAACAAATAGAAAAATGGTTTGAGAAACAAATAGAAAAAGAGATGGAACAAGGATAAACTAAGAAGGCGATGAAAACAACGATGAAGAGGATAGAAAGATTTTGGAAAACGATTTCTAAAACAAAGTAAAAGAAAACTCATGGCTACTAACTACTAAGTACTCCACTAACCATGCTAACCTCTTCGAGATAGTTGCCTCACATTTTGATCCTCGGCCATCACAATCCTTGGCTCGAAGAGACGATACAAAGCATGGCTCATGGATGGTTCATAACAATCAAAACATTGCACAAGAACAAGCTAATACAAGCATCACTCATTACACTACTAGCATGAAATAAAAGAGCATGAAATAAAAGAGAGTTAGCTTGGTTAGCAAGTTAGCAAGTTAGATGTTAGAACCCATCATCTTTGGCCATCAATGCTCTTGCAAGAACAAGCCTTGTAGAGGCAACCCGATTCATGTAGATTATCAAGTAAGTGGTTAGATGATTAGTGGTTAGTAGTTAGATTGTCATGAGAAGAAAAACTAGCAAGAAATCATGTTAGAAGGTGAAGGAGATTACAATGGAGGAGAAAGGAGGCACCTTTACATAGAGTGTCACTCTCTATTACATCAATCCCTCTCAATCTCTCTCTCTATGAATCACTCAGCCCTACTACAATGATCTAAAAAGAAAAGAAAATACAAGAAATGAACACTCACGTACACTACTCCTAAAATCTGCACCTACTCCTAAAAACGAAGACTGCCTTCGGTTTGGGCTACTGCAGGGCTATTTATAGGGCTCAGAAGGATCCAGAAGACGAGACGGGGCCACGCGTCGAAAATCGACGCGTGGCTCCCTAACTTTGCCGCGGAAACGCGGCTATTGCCGCGTTTCCGCGGCAATAGAGTGGAGGTGGGTCCCTAGATTTCTTCCCGGGCTCCGTCTGTCTTCGAGACACTTCTTGGTATATTCTGTTTCGGGTAAATCCGTCCGCAGATCCGTCTGATGTGCGTAAGAGGCTAGGTTTAATGAATCTTCTAGATAATCCCTTGCTTGGCCTCCAGTAATGCGGAATTAATTACCCTTAATTGGGTCTAATTAACCTCTTATTACACCTTTGCCCTTGGACTTTGGATCTACCTGCAATTAAGACCAAAACACGGTTTAGACCGACAATTTATTCATAAATCTGTGAGAGAATGCAACATAATAATGCAGAATTGTAGACTAATCAATAATCCTTCCCAAATCAAACTCCATATACTCCTTTTCTAGAACATCCAATTGAAGAAGAATCTGAGCTAGAAAAGCGTTTGGAAGTCTTTTGTGAAAAAGTGCAACGATTTCAAATTTTTTTGGACTTATCATCTCAACAAAATTTTCAGGAGTCTTACTCATCTTTTTCAGTCTCACCGATTTCAAATGAACAACCATCAATACTGGACTTGAATATGGAACCCTTGCGTGCGTCCGAGCAGCAATCGCGAAATCTGATGGACTCACAATTTCACCACAATTTTCAAATCAACTTCATACTCATCTTTTCAAGAAGAACCAATTGCAAAAAGTATGGAAGACTTGTTTCAAACTCAAAATTCTATTCCACGGCCTATCAGTAGGTTAGACTCACTAATGAGTGAATTGATCAATGAGAGCGAGAAAAGTCTTTCTTATCAATCTTTGACCGATCCGTATATCCCTAACTCTACTGATTGGACCCAAGAATCATGTCATTCTGAAAATCCAGCTTCAATTTCATCATACCAGCCTGAACTTGACAAACATCATACTCTTGATAGTTTGGTAAGTTATCCATTTCCTGAAAATGAACTTGAAGATAAATGTGAACCTGAGTTTCAATTTAGCGATTCGAGTTCAATCCTTGAATCAATATCAACTCTTGTATTGTTACCTGAAAACGTTCTTGAGTCAGTTTTGATTCCCATAAATCCTGAACTCCAATCGACCATTTCACCCATTCACATTCCTACCGTGGACGAAAATTAAGATTCAATTTTATTACATCCATTTGAACTTGCCAAAAATTTTGAGAACCACCTTGACACTTTAGCAAGTTATCCTTTTTCTAAAATTGAACTTGAGCTTGAAAGTGATCCTGAACCTCAGTTGGTAATTCTATTTAACTTTTTGATTCAATAATGACTCCAGTATCTTTGCCAGATTTTTCTCTATTCCGGAGTCAACATTGAATCCTGTACCAGTACACCGTGAAATTGAATTACCAATCTCTTATGACCACACGTCATTGCTGGGGAAAGTGTGTAAACATCAATTCTTTGGTTTGGATCCGATTTTTGAACCAATTTTGACTCTCATTGTTGACTCTCAACTTGATGTGAGTCAAATCCCGAGTCGGTGTTAGTTTTTATTCCTATTCTATTTGAGTCCAAATCAATCATCTTCCAACATTACACTTCATTGTTTGACAAGAATCTTGAAGAAAATGACTCAGTAATTATTTTTGAAAATTAAAAATTGGATGGGGATAATTTTTTCAATAAGATCATACAGTTCTCCAACATTTTACTGGGTCATATTAGAGAGGTCACTGGTGGGTTCCTTCAAAATCCACATTATCTTGGTTGGGTAACAACGCTTGACCCAATCAGACCACCACCGGAGCCACCACCATGGGGTAATTTTTTCTTTCCTTCTCATTTGTTTCATGTATATACACATTCACGATGTATTGAGGACAATGCATGAGATAAATGTAGGGGAGGGTTTACTAACGTCGGTTAGTTTTTAAATTTTCTTTCTTTTACATTTCTTTTTAGGAACTTTTTAAATTTTCTTTTATATAAAAAACTCTTTTTTTCTTTTTACAAAACTTTTTGAAATAAGTTAAATAGTTCTGATTTATTTTTAAGAAAATAAAGGTTATCTTAGGAATTAAGAAAACCTAAAATTATGAATTTTAAACTGAGTCAAAATAATAGATCTTGCTTAAATTTTAGGATAAAAAAGGAAGATTGGAAAGATAATTTGATCTTGAATTTTTTGCCTTAGATTTATGCACTCCACACTTACACAATTTTTTGGGATGGAAATAAAGACTGATAAAGCCAAAAATAATTAAAAAATGATGATAATAGAAATCACTTATTGAAGTTTGGGTAATTATGCCTCAGGAAGCACGATTATTCACACCTAAAACAGTGGATAAAAATAAAAATAATCCCGTTTAGTTTTGTGGCCTTATTTACTCAAGTCCTTTAGTCCGAGGGATGTTTTCTCATCTGGTGCCCTAAGATCATCTGGTTTGAGAGTCACCAGCTAAAGGCTCACTACCCGGGTAAATAAGAAAGCCTAAGAAAACTAAAGAAGAAAAAAATATAAATAAAAAATATATATACATAAATAAATGGCATGCAGTTAGAGTCGATGTCCCAAAAAGCTTTATTGTTCACAAGTGCATTTTTTTCTTAGAGTTTTATGAAAGATCAAAGAATCAATTCATTTTAAATTCTTACATTTAATTTATAACAAGATTTTGCATTTCGACATAGTTTAAGAAAAATAATTTCTGGTTAATCATGACCTTGGAACACTTAAATTTTTGCAAAAATATTTTAACATTTTTCTCTATTTCAAATGCGTTTTTAAATACTAACATTTGATTTCTTTCTTTATAATTTTGTGGGTGTAATCCGCTGAAAACCCTCAGGAGACAAAACTCCTCCTCTAGAAAAACCTAGAGTTTTAACGGCTTGTTGCACGTGCTCAGTGCAATCGCGTCACCTGCGAAAGTGGTGTAATAATTTTCTTAGTTTTTTTGTTTTACTCGGGACGAGCAAAAGATAAGTGTGGGGGTGTGATTAGTCTCTAAAACTGCATATATCATATCACATTCTTTACATTTATTTAATATTAATTCTGCTAATAATACCTCTTGTATGTTTCTAGGTCCATGACATGAAATGAAGAAGAAGACCCAAAATCACCATTTAATTGCTGATTAAAGGCCTATAAAGATAGCCATTGACTTTGGAGAGTGGTTTCGTCAAAACTGGGAGCCAATTTTCAGAAACCAGAACATCCAGTCGACAGGGGGACAGGTGAGGACTGCGCTGCAGGCGGTACCGTGCAAGCGGCCGCACTATGGCCATGGAAACGTGGCCATAGCCGCGTTTCCGCAGCTCCCTTGTAGAGCCGCATGCCAAGATTTGACGCGCAACTTCGTACAATACTCTGGTTCCCCCTTTTTTCCTATAAATACCCTGGGGTTTTTTCAGAAGCGGGAGAAGAGTTTTTGAGTAGTTTTTTAGGTTAGTTTTAGGGTTTTTCTTTCCATGTTATAGTTTAGGGCAGTTTAGTTTAGTTCTTCTTCTTCCTCCCTTGTATTTTTCATTTCTTGTAGATCTTGTAATAGGAGAGGAGTGGTACATGCTTGGAATGCAAGAGTGCTTGTAATAGAAGGTGACAATCTATGAAAGGTGCTCTCTTTCCTCTATCTTTGTTTTCTTCTCTCTAACTCATTTTACATGTGTAGCTAACTTTTCTTTCATGGCAACTAACTACTAACCACTAACTAGTTTAACTTCTTATTTGATAATCCACATGAATCTAATAGCCTCTACTTGGCCTTGCTCTTGCAAGAGCCATTTATGGATCATAATGATGGATTTAATACTCAACTTCCTAACTCTCTAACAAGCTAACATTACTTTACTCCATGCATAATTTTAATTTTGATAGTTTAAGTGTAACTTGCACTTGTTTTGTTGAGTTGGGATGTGATGAGTTACATATGGGTCATGCTTTGAAACGCTCTTGAACCAAGGACTAGTGATTGCAAGGTTACATGTGAGTCAACTATCACTAAGAGGTTAGCATGTTGGTGGAGTCGGTGCGCGGGTTTTTTCTTTTTCTTTTTCAGTTTGTTTTAGAAATATATCAAAAACCAAAAATACATTCTTTTTATGTTTTTCACTTCTTTGTGTTTCTCCGTATTTCTCTTTTCATTCTTTATTTCCTTTTTTTTCATTCTTTCAAACATTGAAGACTTTTAACACACATGTGAATCAACTGGTAAAGTTTCTATCACCTCCCGTCCTTGTGAATTCGACTCGTTTTAGCCTCTATGCTATAACGGAAGTATCGAGGAAGCCAAAGCACACACACACTTTAAATATCAATTTTAAAACATACACTTTTCGTGCACGGTTTTTCCCCCGATCAGTAGACAAGGAGCTAAAAAATTGCGTCAAAAATTTTGGCTTTTCGACAACATTTAACCTATAATTGCGTCGAGTATTGTTTTCGACGAAGCTTGTTGCAACAAGTCATATTTTTATACCAAAAATTTTCAGATTATGAGCAGTTGTTGAAACTGGATATTTGTGTCAAAAATATATTCGGCACAATAATTAATTTTTTTAAAAATTAAAATGAAAATTGCGTCCTATATTTGATGCATATTTAAAATATTAAAAATAATTAAAAAATAATTGTGTCTATAATTTGACGCAATAATAATTTTGCGTCAAATATTTAACGCAAACATTGCGTCGAGGTTTTCTGCGTCGGGATATTTTCGACGCAACTTTTCGACAAAAGTTGTAAATTTTAGACGCAAAATGTCAATATTCGACGCAAATTTTTGACGCAATTTGACAGGCTTTCTAGCAATGCTTCAAAACGTGGGGATAATTTGGCCCTACGTAGCAGAATGAGATACAACCCCTTACCTCCTAAGTTCAATACACTGATCCTCCATACTTTCGACGGTAAAGGGTCACCGAACCACACATATACTACTTCAAGTCCCAAACTGGGATTGTAGTATCGAACGATGCTATTATGGCTCTTTTATCCATTGACACTCTTAAAAGGATCACCTTTGAATGGTTCATGAAACTTCCTGCCGTTTCGATCAAGACATGAGATGACCTCGAGAAGTTATTTCTGGCTCATTTCTTTGAAGACGATACAAAATTTCAGTGCCAACTCTTCTTCCAGCCAAGCAAAAGAAAGAGAGTCTTTTAAAACTTTCATTGAAATATTTCAGAGTATGGCACTCCATTGTCCCAGCGGCATGACCCAGTCCATGTTGGATGAGACATATCGCCGCAATTTGCAAACTACCCTCCCTCCTCGCTCAATGGAAGTGGCGGAATGTCGCACTTAGAAGCAGTTGGTGCTACAAGACGAATCAGGCTGAAAAAATTATCGCAAGGTTAGAGCTGAAGAAAAAAAACACAAACGACAAACTGACACAGCGCGCCCCAGAGTCGTCTTCTCAATCAAGGGAAGAGATATTGTAACCCTCGGTTCCACTCACCCATATCTTCTACTAGTGGTTTGTATGGTATAAATATTTGTATTGGCCATCCTAGTGGCCTAGACTGAGCCTACTTTAACTCTAATAATATTTTTCAATATTTTAGGTTTTTCTATACTTTTCTAAAATTTTTCTAAATTAATTGAAGATTCACGAAATTCGAGACCCATCGGTGTCGCTATACGACTTCAGAAATTTTAATTCACAATCGAGAATGAATTTCACGAATCTGATTTCTCAGTGATGCTTAAAATAATATTTACTATTTAAAAAAATTTAGGAATTTTTCGAATTAAATTGGAATTTAACCGAAATAAGAAAAGGCAAAGAAAGAAAAATAAAAATAAAAATAAAAATAAAAAAATTCTGGAAATTATTACGACTTGAACCTAGGTCAGCCAAGAGGAAATGAAGTGAGTTAACCATTGTGCCACATTGACATGTGGTATTAAAGCCCAGGCCTATTTATTTTTAAGCCTCATTTTAATACGCTTCTAATATCTCCCACTTTCCCCACTCTCTCCAACTTCTCCCACTCTTTCTCCCCCTAACTTTCACTCACCACAACCTGACCTATTACTCTCTCCACGTACCAATCACCCCCAGAAGTTATTGGCGATTGGTGGTACCTATATAAGAGGCAGTTTCACCATCTCAAATCACATTGACAAAAATTAATTCCCACTCTTTTCCACTTCTCTCTCTTTTTCTCTCTCAAACTTAGCAAGACCCTGAGGTGTTGGACGTGAGGAAGGAGATTTTTGACTGAAGGAAGCGTTCCGGGTAAGTGATTTCGTATTTTTGTATATTTTAGTTCTTTTTTGGAATTTCATCGAACACGTAGCGTATACTAGTTAAATCAACAATTTCACCATGAAATACTTGCTCTAAAATCCTAATAAAAATATATTGGGATACCCTATATATACCTCCTAATTATCGTATTTTTTATTAGATTCTAAAAAAAAATTATAATGGAAAAAAAACAAGTTTGTACTCGGCTAGGCTCTGGCCGAGAGCACTGCTGCTCTCGGCTAAGCTCTGGTCGAGCCAGAGCCAGGCCAGGCCAGGTTTGGACCTGGTCGGGCCCAGACCCAGTCCGAGTCTATGTAGCAGACCAGTCCGGGTCTGTGCTGCCACAGACCCGATTTCGACCCATTTAAAAAAGAAAAGAAAATCAATCAAATGAAAAATAAAAGAGAAATGTTACTGTAGCAGACTGACACTGCAGCAGACCAGACCTACACCCATTATTGTAGCAGACCAGACCCGACACTGTAGCAGACCCGTCACTATAGCAACAGATTCGTTAAGGTTTTTATTGATTTTTAGGTTTATTTTAATTCAGAAAAATTAGAAATAAACACAGAAATTCCAAAAAATTCATAGAAAATCACAAATTGAATTTGTGACTCTGTAAAATTATTTTGGAAGTAATATTATTTTAAGTAACTTAAAGTAAAATATTCTTTATAATCATTATTTATGTTTACCTATTTAAATTTCCTAATAAATCTCTAAATGTTATTAAAAATTGTAAATTCATAATCTAGTAATATGTAAATATTATACATTAATTTATTAGTTTGTGCATGTGTTTGATCTCATGAGATTATATTTTTAATGAATGGTTAAGTGTATTATTTGAAAATGTTAACCAACCAAATCTATAATAAAGCTATACCCTCAACATTACATTCTCATCACTGAATAAAGAAAGGTAAAGCCTGCTAACTAACTCACACAATATTTAGGCCACGAATTCTACTTAGTGCAGGTTGATGTTAAGAAAAATCAGGCTCCAACGACGTTAGGCAAGTGTACGTGCTTCTCTTCTATTTGATTTTCCTATTGATTACGATATTATTCTTTGATTGTTATCTCGCGATGTCATATTCTTAGTTATCTGTATTGTCCCGTGATCATGTTATACCTTCTTTGCTCCGCTTATAGCCTTTAATCATTATATTCTTAATATTATTACTGATTTCACCTCATGATCGTGTTACTTTATCTTGCATATCATTTTGCATCTCGTTACTATTCATGCACGCAAATAAACTTAAATTGACATTATTGTTTGTGTGTGATAGCCAAATTTAGTGACACGAAAATTTATTCTGATCGTGACAAATACTGTAATCTGGGTATTGAGTATTCTGAGGAATTATTCAGAAATATTTTATTGGATTATGTTATATATAATCATGACCAATTCACTATGACCATTGATTTCATACTGAATGATACTGGTATCACCTGCACTACTTTGCATTTGTCACTTGATATTGTCACTTCACTATTTGACACTGATATTCTTGATACCAATTCTTGGTCCTGTTACACTGAGTCACACACCATCTTGTACTTGCATTGATTAACAAAATTAACCAAGCCGGAGTTACTAAGGATACTAGTAGCAAGAAAATTAGGGAGGTGT
>JAVJIF010006215.1:0-62500 GCA_038442645.1 Agave tequilana | reverse complement strand
GGACCCGCAAGTTCTTCACTTGTTCCCGCAAGAACAACGCACGAAAGCACACTAGCTTACTGAAGCCGCACCTCTACACCAAGCTCCCTAAAAAACTCTGCACAATGCGAACCTGCAAGCTCCCCGAGGCCGCAACCTCTACAATACTCTCCAATACAAGGTGAAACACTTTGGATATTCTTCTCTTGATCACCAAAAATAAATCTCATAAAAAAGAATCCTATAGGATAGATATGGCCATGGATAGCTCAACTTGTGTGAGAAAAACTTGAATAGATTTGAAGGTGGAAAACTCAAGAAAGCTTTGATAAAATTAAGAGATTCACTCTTGAAAAACTCCTTTTGATTTGAAAATGAAAGCTGTAAAATTTTGTTGAAAAACTTCTATGGAAGACTGAAAAATAGCTCTTGAAAATACTCCCAAAAATCTTAACTAAAGCTGGCCCAAAACACCCCAATATATAGGCTGTCAAAATTAGTTTTTGAGGGCCAGAATGACCTCTCGGTCGACCAGCCAATGGTCATATTTCAGACTGTTGGGGTTGCTGGTCGACTGCCCGGTCGACTGCACCCAGGTTTTGACCTATCGGTTGACTGCTCGGTCGACCTAGGCAAGAACTAATGAGCTGGTCTCTCTAGTCGGTCGACTGTGGTTAGATCCAGATAGCAAGCTTTCTGGATCGGCGACCATCTAGTCGATCGGCCTTTAATCCAGGGCTTTATGTGCGTTCTGTGCACATCAGTCGACCGCCAGAAGCCCAAAAATACAATTTTAAGAACTGACAATCTAACTTGTCAAAACCCTAAAATTTAATTTAAAACCCATAAAAATCTACAAAAATGTTCTTAAAACATTTTGAAGTACAAATATGTGTGATCAAGAATCAACACATATTACAAACGCGTTGAACTAATTTTGTGATATAAAAGTTTAGCCTTAAAACAAAAACCGTATTTTTCAAAATTAACTTCAAATTGAAAAATAATTTTTCCAAAACTTGTTCAAATACAAAAATAAATATTTTAAACAATTTTGAAGCATAGTGTGTATGGATATGATCTATTACACATATATGATGAAATATACTTTTTTTTGATATTAAGTTCAAAATAAGTTTTGACTTTAACAAAACTTAAAATCATGAACTTAAAACATCAAAATAAGTTTCTTAAATAAATGAAGCAACAATTTGTATGGATGAAATTCAATACACATATAAATCATGTAAATTTATTTTGATGAAATCTATTCATGAAACATAAAGATATGTTCTTTGAAGCTCAAAGCCCAAACGGTTAAAACTAAAACTAAAATTTTCAAAAACAAAACTCAATCATGAAAAATATGAAATATTTTGTGTGTGTGTGTGTGTATGAGCTTGAGCAAATCACAACTGATCTATCCTTTACATTTTATTTAAAACAAAATCTTAAAGCTTACAACACGACTCAAGTCTTGAAAATCTTCTCTTGAAAATCTTCTACTCCATTTCGACTTGGTCCAAAACTTGATCCATGAGCTAGACTTCTCTTGAGTACTTGATGTGATCTTGACGCGCGAGCTCTTGAATCAACATGTTTTACCTTCAAAACTTGACTTCAAATCTTTCGTTGAAGCTAAACACCGACTATGATCTTGATCAATATCTGAAACTTAATGAATACAAGATCATTAGTACTATAATTATATGAGTTAATCATCATCAAAATTAGAGTGATGGACTTTTGGACCAACAATCTCTCCCTTTTTAATGATAACAAACTCATGGAGTTATATATGCATGAATTATAGATAAGTTTCATAGAAGCTCCCCTTTAACTCATGCATAGCAAAAGCAATAAAGATATTAAATAAAGCTCATAACTAAACAAACATATATGCATAATAAAAATATTAAACATGCATTTATAAACTCTCTAAATTCTTCTCCTCTTTTTGTCAACTCATCAACAAAAGGTGAAGATAAACAAACAGAAAAATGTATATGCGATATAAATTCATGAAGAGGAAAGACTATTAGGTGAATTCCCCCTGCATACATGCATTACATGGAGAAGGGATGACTAGACCCTAACCCACATAAGCATAATATATAATGTATAGACAGAGATGTTAAGCTCCCCTGCACACGTGTATCATATAAAGAAGAGAGGTGATGCTCCTCAATATGTAAAATACACTCAACATGAATCTATACATAGAGGAGATGTTAACTCCCTTTGCATATAAGCAATACATTTTAAACAAATTTTGAAACTTTTTTAAAACAAATTTTGATACCAATTTAACACAAATTGACAAAACAAATTTTGAAACAAATTTTGATATACCACTTGTAGGTGGCAAAACAAATGTAGATATTATCATTTGTAGGTAAACATAAATATTATAGATAAACATCAACAAGAGATCATTTTAAGTTTTTAAAGAACTTTTTCTCCCTTTTTGAAATAATGCATAAGCTTGTATATGATACTAATTGAAAAAACAATTGACATTAAGAACTAGATCAAGCTTATCAAGAAATAATTTATGATATAAAAATTAACATTTTTAAACTTAGCATAATAAATCATATATATGTATGTTGAAAATGGAAATACCACTTGAAATTTGAAGCATACATATATAGAAAATAAGTATGAGTATAAAAAATAAAATAACATAAAGATCATGTGTATAACTCATATCAATCCACCCTTATCATGCACATATTTAAAAGATATTCAATAAGGGCAAATAAGACATGGTCACTCAACCAACCGCCCTTATAAGGGTAGAAGTTTTCAAAAATAAGATTTGAAAATAATTATAGTTTGAAAACATTACCAAGTGAAGAATAGATAACTAATTTAAAATAATTTTTAAAAAACTAGTTAAAGATCTTTCAAATATGAAGCCAAAACATATATATCTCATGAAACATGTATACCACACAAAATTGACACTCAAGATCTATAAAGCTCATAAATGCTCATAAAAATAATGTCATGAGTAAGCATAAAAGTGAGTGTACAAAAATCATGTGAATAACATACTCATGAAGATGAGGCAATAAATCTCAAAATAAAATTTGTATGAAATCTTTTTTCTCATAAACATGATATGTCATACTTATGCAAGAATCATCAAAACTAAGGCATACAATGTACAAGCAAAGAAATAATTGAGTACATAAAAGAAATGAAGAATGTAAGGCATGTATCTCAAAAATTGTACATGTATAACACAAGTTTTAATAAGATTTGCGTATCAACCTGATATAGACATATAAATCAATATACGCTTTAACTAAAGATATGAAATACAAATAAAGAATATGCATGTAAATTCATTTAAAAATATAAAAAAATTTCAAAAGTTATATGCATAGCATAACAACCTATCAACTCATCCTTAAACATAAAATAACATACGATAGAGTCTAAATTACTACACAAGCATATAAACAATAAAAACACTTTTAAATAGAAGGATGAGATGGTTACCAAAATCGATGTAGCCAATTTATTTCTCTAAAATATGAGGTGGTCCTCTCACCATGCTTTCTTGATAGTGATGCATGAATTTAGTTTGTCCTTCAAACTCCAAATGCATCCACCACTAAGGCACCAACCCTCTCACGTTTTGTGAGAGCCTACACCTACATCAAAGACAAGTGAGGATTTTGGTACCCATATTTTTTTTGGTCTTTGGGGGTTAGAAACAATTGGAATCCAAACATTTTTATTTGCAAAACTGAAAAAAATTATTCTATCAAAATAAAATTTTACAAGATGGTCTTTGCGGTCACAATATGTACATGTGTACACTCTAGCATACATCTGGTTATGATATGTATGAGCATGGTGTGCATGAGATGTATGCCGTGGAGTATGTGCATGAATGTGTGAAACTTGTTTCTTACGAAACATAGATTCCAATTTATTATATTTAAATGCACTTGGCTCAAAGTGGAGCCCAAATAATCAATTTTCTTCTTCATAATGCAAATATCTTTATTAATTTTGGAAGAAGAAACATGAGAAACCAAATTCTTTTTATTCTTAGAAATAGAACTATTTTCCTTTTCTTTCAAAACTATTTTCCTTTTCAAAGACTCATTTTCATTTAAAATAGTTTCTTTTTATTTTTCCACCAAAATAATTTTTCTTTTCAAAGATTCATTTTCTTTTGAAACTATTTGAAATTTATTTGAAAAGAATATTTTTTTCTTTTAAAACTAAATCATTTTTATTTTTCAAACTTTTGTTTTCCTCCTTTAACAAATCATATTTTTCAAGAAGCATCTTGCAAAGAAATGCAAGATCATCATAAGTCATCTCTTCTTCATGCTCGGAATCAGAGTTTACCTCAAGGGGGTCATCCCCTTGGACTATGTAGTACATGTTGGAAGTAGCACTTCCATCATCCGAGTTATCTCCTTATCATGTGGTGTTTGTTCCCAAGAGAGATGAGAGTGTTTCATGCTACAAAAGCCGAATTAAAATTAGCAACCCTAGATAAATAATCATCATTTAGGCTCTACTTTAAAACATGAATGGCTTTTGCATTTGCCTCAAGATACTTGCTACTAACTAAATATAAATCTTTAATGGTGGTACATGAATACCTAAGGCCTTAACATACATAGACATCTTAACTTTCCAATTTTAGAAGTTAAGAATGACAAACAAGGGAGGTGTCATGAAATCCATGTGTGTATGCAAATATTGTGATTAGTTAAAACAGGATTTAACTCAAAGTTGTTAGACCCAAATCAAGAGCACCAAGCTCTGATATCAATTGTAGGTCACCTAGAGGGGGGTTAATAGGTGACTAGCTAATCAAATGTACAACAATGCAGAATTAATAACTATTTATGCAAACTAAAAACTATTAAGCTACACACAAAGTATAATCAAAGAGTGTAGCCGAATTTTCGGTGAAGACCTTTGGACTATCTCCTCAAGAATCCTCTAGATTAAGAGTTGAGGTGCGACTATGGCTCTCTTGGTTGAATACAAGTGTGAGCAAACAATTCAAAGCATATATATATGAAACACTAGGGAATATCAAGCATATAATAGATATAATCAATAAGAGCAGGCAAGATATATAAACACAAGTGAGAGAGATAAGCAATCACAAACACGGGAGATTTGTTTCGAGATTCGAGCACACACGTCCCCGCCTTCACGACTATGAAGGATTTCCACTAAAAAGATCCCGCAAGATCACTAGGTGCCGTAACACCTACAACGAGCTCCTTCAAGAACTCATGGACCCGCAAGAATCTCACTTATTCCCGCAAGAACAACACAAGCAAGCACACTATCTCGCCGAGGCCGCACCTCTACACCGAGCTCCCTCAAGAACTCTACACAACGCGAACCCGCAAGCTCGCCGAGGTCACAACCTCTACAACACTCTCCAATACAGGGTGAAACACTTGGTGATCTTCTTCTCTTGATCACCAAAAATAAATCTCACAAACAAAGGATCCTATAGGATAGATATGGCAATGAATACCTCAAACTTGTGTGAAAAAAAAAAACTTAGATTTGGAGGTGAAAAACTCAAGATAGCTTTTGATAAAATCAAGAGATTCACTCTTGAAAACTCCTTTTGATTTAGAAATGAAAGCTCTAAAATTTTGTTGAAAAACTTCTGTGGAAGACTGAAAAATAGCTCTAGAAAATACTCTCAAAAATCTTAACCAAAACTGGTCCAAAACGCCCCAATATATGGGCTGTCAAAAACTAGTCCTTGGGGGGCCAGAATGACCTGTCGGTCGACCGAACAATGGTCATATTTCAAACTGTTGGGGTTGCCGTTCGAAAACCCAGTCGACCACGCCCAGGACTTTAATCTATCGATCGACGAAGGCAAGAACATGAGAGCTGGTTTCTCTGGTCGATCGACCGCTCGATCGACGGGGGCCACATCCAGAGAGCAAGCGTTTTGGAACGGTCGACCGACCCTCAAGCCAGGGCTTTGTGCACGTTCTATGCACGTCGGTTAACCGACCCTTGATTTGGTCGACCAGGCGGTCGACCGCCAGAAGCCCAGAAATAGAATTTTAAGGATTGAAAATCTAACTTGTAAAAACCCTAAAATTTTATTTAAAACTCATAAAAATCCACAAAAATAAGTTCATTAAAACACTTTGAAGTAAAAATATGCGTGATCAAGAATCAACACATATTACAAATAAGTTGAACTATTTTTGCGATATAGAAGTTTAGCCTTAAAACAAAAACTGTATTTTTTAAAATTAAACTTTAAATTGAAAAACGATTTTTTAAAACTTGTTCAAATACAAAAACAAGATATTTTAAATACTTTTGAAGCTTAGTGTGTATGGATATGATCCAATACATATATAAGATGAAATATACTTATTTTTGACATTAAGCTCAAAATAAGTTTTGACTTTAACAAAACTTAAAACCATGAACTAGAAACATCAAAATAAGTTTCTTAAATAAATGAAGCAACAATGTGTATGGATGAAATCCAATACACATATAAACCATGTAAACTTGTTTTGATGAAATCTATTCATGAAACATAAAGATATGTTCTTTGAAGCTCAAAGCCAAAACGGTTAAAACTAAAACTAAATTTTCTAAAAATAAAACTTAATCATGAAAGATATGAAATACTGTGTTTTTACAGTTTTGGTCTCAATAAAATAAGTTTAATAGTTTGGAATATGTGTTGAATCCCATCCACACATATTAGAGCTTCAATTGTTTATAAAAACTTATTTCTATGTATTTTAAGTTTCGGTTTGTCAAATATACGTTTTTCTATTTCATGAATAGATTTCATCAAAACAAGTTTACATTGGTTATTACATGTATTGTATTTCATCCATATACGTTATTGCTTCATAAATTTTTAAGTAACTAATTTTGGTGAATTTAGTTCATGTGTTTAATTTTGTATTTATCAACACTTATTTTGTGCTTATTGTCAAAAATAAGTCTATATCATTTATTATGCGTATTGGATTATATTTATGCATATTGTTCTTCAAATATGTTTCAATAACTTATTTTTGTATTTATACAAGTTTTGAAAAAATCAGTTTCATTTAGCAGTTTGATTTTTGGAAAAAATACAGCTTTTGTTTTAAACTTAAATTTTCATGTCTCAAAAATAGTTCACATGTTTGTAATATGCATTGATTTTTTATCACACATATTTGTGCTAAATTTTATTTACAAGAACTTAATTTCATGAAATTTATTGGGATTTATTAGAATTTAAATGGGTTTCAAAATGTCATTTAAAAATCCCTTCAAGATTGGTTTTCGGTTGTTGTCGGTCGACCGCACGGTCGACTGATGACTAGAGCCGGTCGACCGACATGCATTGATTAGTCTCTAAAATTGCATATTTTATACCACATCTTCACATTTATTTAATATTAAATTTTGTTAATAACGCCTGTCTTGTATGTTTCAAGGTCCAGACATGAAATGAAGAAGAAACCCAAAAATCTCATTTAATTGGTGATTAAAAGCTTACAAAAATAGCCATTGACCTTGGAGGGTGTTTTCATCAAAACTGGGTGCCCAAATTCAGAATCCAAGAAGTACAGCCGATAGGGGGACAAGCGGGGAGCACGCAGCAGGCGGCGCCGCGCGCGGCCCCAGAAGTGCCGCGGAAATGCTTCTCTGATGTGCGGCTCCACGCTCCTTGGTGCCCCCTTTCACCTATATATACCATGGGATTTTCAGAGCTGAAGGAGAGGAGTTTTGAGGATAGTTTTTTAGGGTTTTCTTCTTCATGTTGTAGTTTTTAGGGTAGTTTAGGTTAGTTATTCTTTTTCTTCCTCTTTTGTATTTTTATTTCTTGTAGATCTTGTAATAGGAAAGAGAGTAGTACATGGGTGAAATGAAAGAGTGCTTGTACTAGAAGGTGACAATCTATGAAAGGTTCTCTCTTTATCTGTCCTTATTTTCTTGTCTCTAACTCCTTTTACATGTTTAGCTAATTTTCTCTCATGGCAACTAACTACTAATCACTAACTTGCTAACTTCTTACTTGATAATCTACATGAATCTAATAGCCTCTACTTGGCCTTGCTCTTACAAGAGCTATTGATGGCTCATGATGATGGATTCTAACACTCTAATATCCTAACTCTCTAACAAGCTAACTTTACTTTATTCCATGCTTGCTTTTGTTTAGTTTTAATGGTTTAAGTATAGTTTGCACTTGGTTTCTTGAGTTTGAATGCGAAAGTTATTTTATGAGTCATGCTTTGAAATTCTCTTGAACCAAGGACTAGTATGGCCAAGGATACATGTGAGGTAACTATCACTAAGAGGTTAACATAGTTAGTGGAGCCATTAGTAGTTAGTAGCCATGAGTTTTCTTTCTCTTTTTACTTTATTTTAGATATACAAAAAAAATCACAAAAACTATTTTTTCTATGTTTTCCACTTCTTCGTATTTCACCGTGCTCTTCTCTTTTCATTCTTTGTTTTTTTTCTTTTCATTTCTTAAAACATAGAAGAACCGTTAACACATACGTGAATATACCAGTAAAGCTTCTATCACTTCCGGTCCTTATGAATTCAACCAGTTTAGCCTCTATGCTATAACGGAAGTATCGAGAAGCCAAAGCACACACTTTTAACTTGTGATTTCAAAACATACACTTTTTGTGTGCGATTTTTCCCCGATCAAATTTTGGCGCCGTTGTCAGAGATGGGAACGGTTTAATTCACATTTTGTTAACCTTTCTTCTTTATTTTTGGTGTGCAAGTCAAATTTTTAGCATTGCAGAAAGTCCACACTTGCTTTTGTGTGGTTGGGTAAATTCTTGTATATTATTATATTCTGTTGCTATTTTCTGTTACTTGTGCACTATAATAATTTAAAAACTAAAATACAAAAACTGGATGCTTTAAAATGGCTTAGACATTTGCATCTAAGCACATGTCGGTTTCAATTCCAATATACTGTATTTTGTTCTTGTGTTGTTGTGATCTTGATGGAGGTGTACATATTGCATTGTATATAGTATTAGAACAAACACGTGGGTGATTTACTGCTTTGTATGTTCATTCTTATCTATATTGTACACTCACATGAATTGAACTTAAGGGCAAAACCCAAGGTGGGAAGTTATTACCCTCCCTTAGCCC
This sequence comes from Agave tequilana, assembly GCA_038442645.1. Classification (NCBI taxonomy): domain Eukaryota; kingdom Viridiplantae; phylum Streptophyta; class Magnoliopsida; order Asparagales; family Asparagaceae; genus Agave; species Agave tequilana. The sequence continues at coordinate 53,353 of JAVJIF010006215.1, read as the reverse complement.
AAAAATTACCTCCCCACTCACACAACCCAAGCCTTAATAAAAATTGTTAGACGTTAGCCCTTACGGACATCTCGGACTCATTTAAGAGATTGACCTAAAGAGAAAGTTGTTAAAAGTTGACTCTTGTCAAATCGGTGTCGAAGGTTGGGGATTGAGAGGCGAAACCTTGAAAAATAGTGGTTTGGCATAATTAGGCCCGTTACTACGGCACGGATACCTCCCACTGGTCTTGCCCCTACTTGGCCGATTAAGTGTGGTCAGGTTCCGATAATGTACCCCCGTTGATAGTCTAACCAGTTAGGAGTCGTCTAGGTCTAAGTCAACCCTAGCATAGGCTTGTTTTCTTTTTTTTCTTTTTCTTTATTTGTTTGTTTGTTTATTTTTCTTTTTTTTGTAAATTGTGATATGGATTTCAACAACAATAATTTTTTCAATCTAAATATGAGTCCATACTGTTGGCCCGAAGGCCCATCACTCTAGTTTTGATGATGATCAACTAATGTAGTTATAGTACTAATGATCTTGTGTTTAATTAGTGACAGATTTATGATCAAGATCTTAGTAGGTGCATAGCTTCAACAAAGGATTTAAAGTCAAGTTTTGGAGCTAGCACGGTGTTTGGACCAAGTCAAGAAGGCTTCAAGTGAAGACTTCAAGATGATGAAGACTTGAGTCTAGGTTTGTTTTATAAGATTTTGTTTTAGTTAAAATGTAAAGGATATAGTAGTTGGTGGATTGCTCAAGTATTATACACACACACACAACACTCTTGATTTAGTTTTTTTAGAAAAGAATTTTTACTTTGAAAAAATATCGTTTTGGTTAAAACATATAACTTTGGTTTTGGTGTTTCTCATATACATGTCTTTTAACCAAAACCATGTTTAGTGCTTAATGTCAAAAACATAGATATTTCACCATGTTTGTGTAGTGGATCATATCCATACATCCTATGCCTTCAAAGTTGTTTAAATATCCTATTTTTGTATTTGGAGATGTTTTGGAAAAACAAAGTTTGGAAAAATAAGTTTTGAAAAATACTGTTTTCATTTGAGCCAATATTTTCAACTTACAAAAATAGTTCAAATCATTATAACATGCCTTGATTTTGTGCAAGCATGTTTGTTTATCAAAGTATATTGGTAAAACTATTTTTGTAGATTTTTCTATATTTTATGGGATTTTATTTCATTCAAAAAGACCAAGTTTTCAATCCCTGAATTTCTGTTTCCAGGCTTCAGCGGTCGACCGACCGGTCGACCGAATTCTGAAGTCGGTCGACTAGACGGTCGACCGACGTGCACAGACGTGCACACCTAGTTCTGGCAGGTGGCCGGTCGACCGACCCAGTCGACCGTCCAGAGAGCTCTGCTCTCTGGAAAGGCCCCGGTCGACCGAGCAGCCGACCGGACAGAGAGACTTGCTCTCTATATCTGGCCTCGGTCGACCGACCGGTCGACCGATGGCACAACGGTCTGAATATGACCGTTGGCCGGTCGACCGGGCGGTCGACCGACAGGCCTGACAGACCCCAACGGCTAGTTTTTCTAACCCTATAAATTTGGGGGTTTGGGCATTGTTTTTCTCTAAGATTTTTAGTGAACTTTGAGCTAGTTTTTCTCACTTCTTTAAAAGAGTTTTCTCCACTAAATTGAGAGCTAATACTTCAATCAAAAGGGAAGTTTTATCAAGAGTGTTTAAAAGAGATTTCTTGAGTTTTCCTCCACAATTTTCATCCTTGTTTTCTCACACACCCACTTGAGCTATCCATTGCTATATCTACCTATAGGGTTTTGTTGTGAGAGTTTTTATTGGTGATCAAAGTGTTTAGATCACCAAGAGATCTTTTCTTGTTTCTTGAGGAGGCGAACGAGTGCGTTCGCGATTGTTTCGAGTTCGTGTGTGAACTCTTGTTTGAGGTGCGGCCTCGGCGAGCTTGTGGGGCTTGCGGTGTGTACGGACTAGAGAGAGTCCAAGGAGTTCTAGTGGGAACTCGTTGTAGGTATTGCGGCATCGAGTGATCCGGTGGGATCGATTATAGTGGAAATCCTTCGTGTGTCGAAGGCGGGGATGTAGAGCAAGTGTGCTCGAACCTCGAAACAAATCCCTTGTGTTTGCGATTGCTCTCTCTCTCTCTCTCTCTCTCTCTCTCTTTGTCTCTTGTTTATATCTTGCATGCTATTACTTGTCTTATCTTTACATGCTTGAGATATTGTGTGCTTAATTGATATACTTGCTTGGTTTTGTTTGCTAACACTTGTATTTAACCAAGAGAGCCAACGCGGCACCTAACCCTTATCTAGGGGAATCTAGAGGAGTTAGTTCAGAGCCCTTCACGGGGAATTCGGCTACACTCTTGAGTTATACGTGGTGTTTAGTTTAAATAGTTTGTTTAGGTCATAATAGTTTTTACTTCCGCATTATTTGGCATTAAGTGATCATTAGATTAGCCATCACCTATTCACCCCCTCTAGGTGACTTTACAATTGGTATCAGAGCCAAGTGTTCTGAATTTGGGTCTTACAACCTAGAGTTAAAGATCCTCATTTTTAGGCTAATCACATTATTTGTACACACATCATGGATTTCATGTCACCACCCATGTTTGACATTCTTAACATCCAAATTTGGAAGGTTAAGATGTCTTTGTACCTCAAGGCCCTAGGCATTCATGTTTATCTTGCCACAACTAATGATGCATATTGTTTAAATGGCAAGAATATTGAGGCTAATGCAAAGGCCATTCATGCTCTTAAGTCTACCGTAAATGATGATTATTTATCTAGGGTTTCTAACATTGAATCGGCTTTTGTAGCATGGAACATCATCACCTCCCTCGGCGAAAAGGATCTATATTATGCGGGAGCGATTCGGACGTTGGAAGCAACACCTCCAACTTGTGCTATATGGTCCAAGGGGATAACCCCCTTGAGGTAACTACCGAATCCGAGGTAGATGAAAATGATATGTCATATGATGAGCTTAGCACTTTTTGTCAACTCCTTCTTGAGAAATATGACATGCTTAAGAAAGAAAATAAGAACTTGAAAAAGAATTTTGATTGCATGCTTAATGAAAAAGATTCATTAGAAAATAAGGTTGCATGCATTGAAAAAGAGAATGATGATTTGAAAAATGAGAATATTTCCTTGATGTCCAAATTAAATGATTTATGTGAAGGAAATATGTTTTTGAAAAATAAACTTGTTTTGGTGGAAAAACAAAAGGAAGTTCAAGAAAACTCTTCTTTAAAAAGAAAAATGATTGAAAAAGAAAAAGTTATTGTTTCTAAAAAGAATAAGAAAAATGACTCTATATCTCATCTTTCTCTACATGCCACCATTGAAGATAGTGAGATTAAACTTTTGAAAAATAAAATTGATAGTTTGAGCTCAACCTTGAGCTCTTGTGCATTTAACCACACTAGATTGGAGTCTATGTTTTCAAAGAAACAAACTCCACATGTTCATGCACATCATTCTCATCATGCATATTCACTTTTTGCACGCCACGATCACACCCATAAACATATGCATCTAAGGTGTACAAATGTACACATTGTGGCCGCAAAAGCCATTTAGCAAAGTTTTGTTTTGATAAGTTGCATGTTTTAAATTTTGCTAAAAATAAAAATTTTTGGGTTCCTTACAAAGCTAACCCCCAAGGACCCAAAAGAAAATGGGTACCAAAACCCCCACCTTGTGTTTTTGATGTAGGTGAGGGCTCTCACACGACGTGAGAGAAATGGTGCCTTGATGGTGGATGCACTTGGACTTGATGGACACATAAGGATGCATCACTATCAAGGAGTTTTGGTGGAACAACCACCATATTTGGAGTTTTGGAACATAGTTCCTTAGTTGGTAACTATTTCTAAACTCTTAGTTTATTTACATGCTTATTCATTTTTGACATCATATAGCATGTTCATGTTTTTTTTGTGCTTCATGTGGTAAATACTAGTTTAAATGTAGTTTTTATTAAAACTTGTATTTATACATGTACAAATAGTGAGAACAAATTGATTCATATATGTTTGCACTTCATGCTCATTTGTACCCACTATATGCACATATATAGGCTAGTTTTGATGATTTCCTCATTTACACTTGTTTTGTCAATTTTGTGTTTTTACTTCATGTATATGTAATTTTTATTCAAATCTAATAAATATACATGTATATCCTTTTTGAGTCTCTTGCCTTCATGCAAATACTATTAATAGACTCGTTTTATGTTTGGGATATGTATGCACATTGTTAGATTTGGATTAATCATACATACACATGAAATTTATTGTTTTAATGAAAAATGAATTTTCATGTTTTTGTTTGATAAAAATAATAGATTCATGTTCTTTTTGAGCTTCAATGAATATTTTCATAAAAATGCTATTTACATGATTATTGAACACTCATACTTCATTTGTTTTGTCATGACTTTGATTCATGAACACTTTTATGAGCTTAATCGATTTTGAGTGTCATCTCTTGTGTATTTGGTATGATTCATGAAATACATATGATCTGGTTTCATGTTTTTGAAGGATCTTTAACTAGTTTTTTAAAATTAATTTAACTAATTATTTATTCTTCTATGTTTATGAGTTATACACATGATCCTATTATTGTTTCAATTGGTATCATTGAATCATTTCAATTGGTATCAATTTGACTCTATTTTTGTATACACTCAATTTTGTTTTCTTATATATGTATGTATCAATTTCAATTGGTATACTCTTTTTTTCATACATATATATGAGTTATTTGTGCTTGAGTTAAAATTGTTTTACATGTTTAAAGCACAAAGTGGTTTATGATAAGAAAATAAAATTTTAAGAAAAATTCTCAAGATTTGTTTATTGAGCAAATTCAAAATTTTGTTTTATAAGAAAAATAAAAACATTTTTGATTTGTATTACCTATATGCAAAGAGAGCTTAACATCTCTTCTACATATAGATTCATGTTGAGTGTATCTTGTATTGAGGAGCTTGACAACTCTTCTTTATGTGATACACGTGTGTAGGGGGAGCTTCACATCTCCTCTTATGCATTACATATTATACGTTATGTGAATTAGGGCTTGTCATCCCTCCTTCATGTAATGTATATGTGTAGGGAAGTTACTTAACCGTCTTCCTCTTCATGAATGTATATCGCATATAACCTTTTATTGATATATTTGATTTGACCCCTTATTGATCTCTTTGTTTATGACAAGAAGGGGGAGAAAAATTTGTTGATTGTGTTTTTACCCTTTTGTTGATGATTGACAAAAAGGGGGAGAAAGATTTGGACTTATATGCATGTTGTGTGAAAAAGATTATTTATGCATATATGTTTTGTTTTGCAAATAGGAGAAAAAGAATTTGATGTGTTTTATGCTTGAGTGCATGTTTTATCTCCATATATTTGCATAAATGTTTAGTTAGTTTATGTGCTTCATTTCCATATCTTATTGTTTATTTGTTATGCATGAGTTAAGGGGGAGCTTCTTTGAAGCTTTACTTTAATCCATGCATATATAACTTCATGAGTTTTGTCATCATCAAAAAGGGGGAGATTGTTGGCCCGAAGGCCCATCACTCTAGTTTTGATGATGATCAACTCATGTAGTTATAGTACTAATGATCTTGTGTTTAATTAGTGACAGATTTATGATCAAGATCTTAGTAGGTGTATAGCTTCAACAAAGGATTGAAGTCAAGTTTTGGAGCTAGCACGGTGTTTGGACCAAGTCAAGAAGGCTTCAAGTGAAGACTTCAAGATGATGAAGACTTGAGTCTAGGTTTGTTTTATAAGATTTTGTTTTAGTTAAAATGTAAAGGATAGAGTAGTTGGTGGATTGCTCAAGTATTATATAGACACACACTCTTGATTTAGTTTGTTTTAGAAAAGAATTTTTACTTTGGAAAAATATCGTTTTGGTTAAAACATATAACTTTGGTTTTTGGTGTTTCTCATATACATGTCTTTTAACCAAAATCATGTTTAGTGCTTAATGTCAAAAACATAGATATTTCACCATGTTTGTGTAGTGGATCATATCCATACATCCTATGCCTTCAAAGTTGTTTAAATATCCTGTTTTTGTATTTGGAGATGTTTTGGAAAAACAAAGTTTGGAAAATTAGTTTTGAAAAATACTGTTTCATTTGAGCCAATATTTTCAACTTACAAAAATAGTCCAAATCATTTATAACATGCCTTGATTTTGTGCAAGCATGTTTGTTTATCAAAGTATATTGGTAAAACTATTTTTGTAGATTTTTCTATATTTTATGGGATTTTATTTCATTCAAAAAGACCAAGTTTTCAATCCCTGAATTTCTGTTTCCAGGCTTCAGCGGTCGACCGACCGGTCGACCGAGTTCTGAAGTCGGTCGACTAGACGGTCGACCGACGTGCACGCCTAGTTCTGGCAGGTGGCCGGTCGACCGACCCAGTCGACCGTCCAGAGAGCTCTGCTCTCTGGAAAGGCCCCGGTCGACCGAGCGGCCGACCGGACAGAGAGACTTGCTCTCTATATCTGGCCTCGGTCGACCGACCGGTCGACCGATGGCACAACGGTCTGAAATATGACCGTTGGCCGGTCGACCGGGCGGTCGACCGACAGGCCTGACAGACCCCAACGGCTAGTTTTTCTAGCTCTATAAATTTGGGGGTTTGGGCATTGTTTTTCTCTAAGATTTTTAGTGGACTTTGAGCTAGTTTTTCCCACTTCTTTAAAGAGTTTTCTCCACTAAATTGAGAGCTAATACTTCCAATCAAAATGGGAGTTTTATCAAGAGTGTTTAAAAGAGATTTCTTGAGTTTTCCTCCACAATTTCCATCCTTATTTTCTCACACACCCACTTGAGCTATCCATTGCTATATCTACCTATAGGGTTTTGTTGTGAGAGTTTTTATTGGTGATCAAAGTGTTTAGATCACCAAGAGATCTTTTCTTGTTTCTTGAGGAGGCGAACGAGTGCGTTCGCGATTGTTTCGAGTTCGTGTGTGAACTCTTGTTTGAGGTGCGGCCTCGGCGAGCTTGTGGGGCTTGCGGTGTGTACGGACTAGAGAGAGTCCAAGGAGTTCTAGTGGGAACTCGTTGTAGGTATTGCGGCATCGAGTGATCCGGTGGGATCGATTATAGTGGAAATCCTTCGTGTGTCGAAGGCGGGATGTAGAGCAAGTGTGCTCGAACCTCGAAACAAATCCCTTGTGTTTGCGATTGCTCTCTCTCTCTCTCTCTCTCTCTCTCTCTCTTTGTCTCTTGTTTATATCTTGCATGCTATTACTTGTCTTATCTTTACATGTTTGATATATTGTATGCTTAATTGATATACTTGCTTGGTTTTCTTTGCTAACACTTGTATTTAACCAAGAGAGCCAACGCGGCACCTCAACCCTTATCTAGGGGAATCTAGAGGAGTTAGTCCAGAGCTCTTCACGGGGAATTCGACTACACTCTTGAGTTATATGCGGTGTTTAGTTTAAATAGTTTGTTTAGGTCATAATAGTTTTTACTTCCGCATTATTTGGCATTAAGTGACCATTAGATTAGCCATCACCTATTCACCCCCCTCTAGGTGACTTTACACATACTTCACGCTGACCTCTTTTGACTCGGATATTACCAACCCGGTATTTCATAACTCTAACCAACCAAGTATCCCAGTTGGTTTTATCAGAATCAAAATATGCCCCAGTCCCAACACTATGAAAAAGATTGGAATAATTATCACCACTCTCTACAGAGTCAGTGGGAATGCAACTCTTATGAGTCATATGGTCAGCACCTTACCAACATCCAACTTCATATACTCCTTATTCAGAACAAGCATTAGAAGAACAAATTGACTGGGAAAAGAGGATGGAAACCTTAGAAGAACTCGAGCGACGAATTCAAAATCTAGAAGACTCGAAATCCCATCAAAGTTTTCAAATCCAAGATCATTACTCCTTTTTCTAAGTCCCACAGTAAGAAGAACATACTGACTTCGAAAAGAGTACGTAATCTTTGATTCAATTCCAAAGTGATCCTTTCAATATGATAGAAGCTAGACTTAGTCGATTAAAAAATATGTATATGAATAAGGAAACTCTCCCTACCCAATCTTTGACTACTCCTAACACTTCTAATCATATTGATAAAAACCAAGAATTATGGAATCTTGAAGACTTTGACCAAGATTCAATTTCACCACAAAATCATGAACTTGACCAATATCAACCTATTGACAAATTGGCAAGTTTTCATTTCAATGAAATTGAACTTGAATATGAATGTGAACCCGACCCATAACTTTGTGATTCAATTCCAATCTTTGAATCTATGTTGACTCCGACATCCTTACCTAAGTTGAACCTATTGCCCGAGCTAACATTATCCTTGGATTTTGAAATTGAACCACTTCTTTTGGATAGTCACATTTCATTGATGGGAACAAAATGTGAAATTTAATTCTTTGATTTGGACTGAACTCTTGAACTTAAACCGACTCTCGAACCCAAAGTTGATTTTTCCGCGTTAGTATTGGTTCCCGAACTTTTCATTTCAAAATCCAAATCATCCATTCCACAAAATCACATTCTATTGTTGGACCAGATATTGACCATAATGACTCAGTGATAATCTTCCAAGATTGGTCATGTAAAAGGAATAATTTTCATGATAGGATCTTGCATGATCTTATTAATATTGGGGATTAAAAATATGTATATAGAAAAGAGGTCAATAAAGGTGGGTTCCGTGAGCCACCACATTATCTTGATTAGGTAGCAACATTTGGCCTAATAAGACCACCACTAGAACCACCACCATAAGGTAATTTTCTTTCCTTTTTTATTTGTTTCATGTATATACACATTATTCACGATGCATTGAGGACAATGCATGAGATAAGTGTGGGGGAGGGTTTACTAACGTAGGTTGTTTTAAATTTTCTTTCTTTTTCACTTCTTTTTAGGAAATTTTTAAAAATTTCTTTTGTATAAAAACTCTTTTCTTTTCTTTTCTTTTTACAAGACTTTTTAAAATAAGAGAAATAGTTTTGATTTATTTTTAAGAAAATTAAGATTATGTTAGGAATTAGAAAGACCTAAAATTATGAATTTTTAAATCAAGTCAAAATAAAAGATCTTGCTTAAATTTTAGGATAAGGAAGTAAGATTGGAAAGATAATTAGATCTTAAATTTTTTGTCTTAGATATATACACTTCACACTTACACAATTTTTTGGGATTGAAACAAAGACTAAAAATGCTATAAAAATATTAAAAAAAGATGATAATAAAAATCACTTATTGAAGTTGGGTAATTATGCTTCAGGAAGCATGATTATTCACGCCTAAAATGGTGGACAAAAAACAAAATAATCCCCTTTAGTTTTGTGGACTTGTTTATTCGAGTTCTTAAGCCCGAGAGATGTTTTCTCATTTAGTGCCCTAAAATCATTTGGTTTGGGAGTAACCGGCTAAAGGCTCACTATTTGGGTAAGCTAGAAAGCCTAAGAAAACTAAGAAAAGAGAAAAAAGAAATAATATAAATAAATGGCATGAAAGTTAGAGTCGATATCTCAAAAATTATTACAGTTCACAAAGTGCAAATTTTTCTAACAGTTTTATGAAAGATCAAAGAATCGATTCAATTTTAAATTCTTACATTTATTTATAACAAGATTTTACATTTAGACTTAGCTTAAGGAAGAATAAATTCTGGTTAACATATGACCTTGGATCACTTAAATTTTTGCAAAAATATTTCAACACTTTTCTATTTCAAAATGTATTTCAAAATACTAACATTTAATTTCTTTCTTTATGAATTTTGTGAGTGTAATCCGCTGAAAACCCTAAGGAGACAAAATTCCTCCTCTAGAAGAAACCTAGAGGTTTAACGGCTTGTTGCACACGCTCAGCATAATCGTGTTACCTACGAAAGTGCTGTAATAATTTCTTAGTTAGTTTTTCTATTTTTGCTTGGGACGAGCAAAAGATAAGTGTGGGGGTGAGGGTTTACTAACGTAGGTTGTTTTAAATTTTCTTTATTTTAGACTTCTTTTTATGAAAATTTTAAAATTTCCTTTTGTATAAAAACTCTTTTCTTTTCTTTATACAAAACTTTTTAAAATAAGAGAAATAGTTTAGATTTATTTTTAAGAAAATTAAGATTATCTTAGAAATTAGGAAGACCTAAAATTATGAATTTTTAAACTGAGTCAAAATAATAGATCTTGTTTAACTTTTAGGATAAGGAAGTAAGATTGAAAAGATAATTTGATCTTGAATTTTTTGCCTTAGATATATGCACTTCACACTTACACAATTTTTTTGGAATTAAAACAAACATTGAAAATGCATAAAAAATATCAAAAAATAATGATAATAAAAACTGCTTATTGAAGTTGGGTAATTATGGCTCACGAAGCATGATTATTCACACCTAAAACGGTGGATAAAAAATAAAATAATCCCCTTTATTTTTGATTACTCGAGTCCTTAAGCCTGAGGGATATTTCTCATCTGGTATCCTAAAACCATCTGACTTGGGAGAACCCGGCTAAAGGCTCACTACCCAGGTAAGCTAGAAAATCTAAGAAAACTAAGGAAAGGAAAAAGAAATAATATAAATAAATGGCATGAAAGTTAGAGTCGATATCCTAAAAATCTTCACAGTTTATAAAGTGCAAAATTTTCTAAGAGTTTTATGAAAGATCAAAGAATCGATTCAATTTTAAATTCTTACATTTATTTTATAATAAGATTTTTCATTTAGACTTAGTTTAAGGAAGAATAAATTCTGGTTAACCTATGACCTTGGATCACTTAAATTTTCGCAAAAATATTTTAACACTAGTCTCTATTTCAAAATGTATTTCAAAATACTAATATTTAATTTCTTTCTTTATGGATTTTGTGGGTTTAATTCCCTGAAAACCTTCAGGAGATAAAACTCCTATAAAGGAAACCTAAAGGTTCAACGACTTGTTGCACACGCTCAGTGAAATCGCGTCACCTGCGAAAGTGGTGTAATAATCTTCTTAACTTTTGTTTTTGCTCGGAACGAGCAAAAGATAAGTCTGGGAGTGTGATTAGTTTCTAAAATTGCATATTTTATACATCTTCATATTTATTTAATATTAAATTCTGTTAATAACACCTGTCTTGTATGTTTCTAGGTCCATGGCATGAAATGAAGAAGAAGCCCAAAAATTCCATTTAATTGGTGATTAAAAGCTTACAAAAATAGCCATTGACCTTGGAGGGTTGTTTCGTCAAAACTGGGTGCTCAAATCTAAAATCCAAGAAGTATAGCCGACAGGGGGATAAGCGGGGAGCACGTAGCAGGCGGCGTCGTGCGCGCGGCCCCATAAGTGCCACGGAAATGTGGCAAAAATCGCGTTTCCGTGGCATGAGCTTGGAGCCGCGCGTCGTGATTTGACGCGCGGCTCCGTACGCGCTCCCTAATGCCCTCTTTCGCCTATATATGCCCTGGGATTTCCAGAGCTGAAGGAGAGGAGTTTTGAGGATAGTTTTTAGGGTTTCTTCCCCATATTGTAGTTTTTAGGGTTTCTTTGTTCTTCTTCTTCCTCTTTTGTATTTTCTATTTCTTGTAGATCTTGTAATAGGAAAGAGAGTAGTACATGGGTGGAAAGCAAGAGTGCTTGTAATGGAAGGTAACAATCTATGAAATCTCTCTCTTTATCTCTCCTTGTTTTCTTCTCTCTAACTCCTTTTGCATGTTTAGCTAATTTTCTCTCATAGCAATTAACTACTAACCACGAACTTGCTAACTTCTTACTTGATAATCGACATGAATCTAATAGTCTCTACTTGGCCTTGCTCTTGCAAGAGCCATTGATGGCTCATGATGATGGATTCTAACACTATGACATCCTAACTCTCTAACAAGCTAACTTTACTTATTCCATACTTGCTTTTATTTAGTTTTGAGGGTTTAAGTGTAGCTTGCAGTTGTTTTGTTGAGTTTCGATGTGAAAGTAATCTTATGGGTCATGCTTTGAAATGCTCTTGAACCAAGGACTAGTGATGGCCAAGGATACATGTGAGACAACATCACTAAGAGGTTAGTATAATTAGTGGAGCCATTAGTAGTTAGTAATCATGAGTTTTCTTTCTCTTTTTACTTTGTTTAAGATATACAGACAAAAATCGCAAAAACTATTTTTTCTATGTTTCCCACTTCTTCGTATTTTACAATACTCTTCTCTTTTTATTCTTTGTTTTTTTTCATTCCTTAAAACATAGAAGAACCGTTAATACACACGTGAACATACCGGTAAAGCTTCTATCACTTTCCGTCCCTGTGGATTCGACCCGTTTAGCCTCTATGCTATAACGGATGTATCGAGGAAGCCAAAGCACGCACTTTAACTCGTGATTTCAAAAATACACCTTTTGTGCGCGATTTTTTCCGATCAAATTTTGGCGCCGTTGCCGGGGATGAGAACTGATTACTCATTAATTTTAAATATTTATTGTCACATTCTCATATTTATTTTTAATAAAACTCTTCTATTTGATCTATTTTTGCTTAGTGATGTGCAGACTTTTATAAAAAGGAGAAAAATAGGAAAAGAGCCCAACAAGCCCAAAAAGCCCAATAAACTCAGATATTTGAGGCAATCATATTTGGAGATTGAAAAGAAAATTCAACTAAATTCGTGATTGGAAATGAATTATTCTCCAAGTAGAGAAAGAATACTCAACATATTTAGGGTTTAAATCCAAATTCTGAAAATATACTCTTTGATTATATGGCAAGATAGAGTCATATAAGGAAACTCCAAAGTCTACAATCAAAATTTGGATTCAGCCTGATCATCGTTTAGTAATTTGATCATAACTTTCGTTATAAAAATGCAAATCTAATGATTCAAATGCTTCAGAAAGAAGACTAAAAGGGCTACAACTTTTTTGTTGACTACTATTTCTGTTTCAATCGTTTGATGAATCATATTCAGCTATCAATATGACAGCTAGCTGTTACCCAACTCAATTAAATTTTCAATCAAGAGAAGAAAAGAATATTCTCAGCATATTCACAGTTCAACTTCAAAATTCTGAGAATATACCTTTTGATGAGTCAGCATTTTGATGAGTCACTACCCCAGGCTTCCTCCTATAAATACCCTAGTAGAGGCATGAGCAGAGATATCTTAGATTCAAAGCAGAGATAGATTTAGGCCAGTTTTTCATTCTTTTAGAGTAAGTTTTTATTTTCTTTTTATATAATTTTTACTTTTCTTTATGTAACTGAGAGGAGAGACAAGTTTCATGAAGGAATGAGAGCAAGCTTGTACTGAGGGTGACTCCGGTGTAAGTAAGTCTTTTCTTTTATTGTTCTTTGAATCGAACAAAGTTTCTTTTTCTTCTTTACTCTTGTTTTCGTTTACTTTCCTCTGATATGTTGCAATCCAAGTGAATCTGATAGCCTCGAGACTGCTTCACCATTGCAAGTGTCCTTGATGGCCTATGGTGATGAACCATTCTTTTGTTAGTTTAGCTTACCCTTTTATTCATAGTGTAGGTCGGGAATGGAGAAGATCCTACACGCAATGCTTGATCTCCTTCAATGACTAGGTAAGTCGTAGCTACGGATCCGAGGTATATGAGAACTGAAGAGGTAAGTAATTTTTAGGTTTAACTTTCTTTCTTTTCTTTTAACTTTTAGTTTAGATCACCAAGACCACAATCTCACAACTCTTTTATCACTTTTTTCAATTTCTTTGTATATATTCATTTTCTATTTTCTCCACCTTCTCAATCTACCACTTTCTTCCTAACTTAACTTTAATCTATTTTACTTTTCTTTTAAAGAACTAAAAGATCTTTAACCATTGATTGTAATTTAAAAGAGAACTTGCTAAAAAAGCTTCAATCGCTAGTCCCTCTTTGTGGATTATGACCCGCATAGCCACTTGCTATAGCGGTAGAATTAAGCACCTTGCACTACTGTTATAAAGTTCTGAAATTATGTATTCTTATGTGCAGGTAAAACCTCAATCAAATTTTGGCGGGTGACACCGATGTAAGTAAGTCTTTTCTTTCATTGTTATATGAATCGAATCAAAGTTTCTTTTTCTTCTTTACTCTTGTTCTCGTTTATTTTTCTCTAATGTGTTACAATCCAAGTGAATCTGATAGCCTCAAGAATGCTTCGTCATTGCAAGTGCCCTTGATGGCCTATGGTGATGAGCAACCATTCTTTTGTTAGTTTAGCTTGCCCTTTTATTCATAGTGTAGATCAGGAATGAGGAAGATCCTATACGTCATGCTTGATCGCCTTCAATGACTAGGTAAGTCGTAGCTACGGATCTGAGGTATATGAGCACAGAAGAGGTAAGTAATTTTTAGGTTTAACTTTCTTTCTTTTCTTTTAACTTTTAGTTTAGATCACCAACACTACAATCTCACAACTCTTTTATCACTTTTTTCAATTATTTGTATATATCAATTTTCTATTTTCTACACCTTCTTAATCTACCACTTTCTTCTTAACTTAAATTTAATCTATTTTTCTTTTCTTTTAAAGATCTAAAAGAAGATCTTTAACCACTGATTGTAACTTAAAACAGAACTTGCTAAAAAAGCTTCCATCACTAGTGCAATATCCCCTATTTAATAATACCCTATTATTATCTAATATTTACCTGATTCTACCTATTATCTTATTATTATTAATTAACTTGATTTAGTATCATTATTAGTATTATTATTGTTTATGACTTGTAGACTCTTATTGCTTATATTTAGTTATTTTAAATTATTATTAATGGGTAGTATTATTATTTTCATTCCAAGCCCAAAAGCTTAACTCATTCTCCTTTTCCTTTTGTTTTATTTTCCTTTTTATGCTAAGCCCATATGAGTCCAGCCCACTTGCTTATTTTCATCTTTTTCTACTTTTCTTTAAGCCCCAAAACTAAGCCCGTGAGCCCACTCTCTATTTTCTTATTCTTCATATCACTTATTTCTTTTAACTAAAGCCTAATAACTTATAACCCATTACCATTGAGATCCTTACCCATTAACCCAAAACCCAATCCTAATCTTAATCCAAATCCAAATCTATAATCTAATTTAAATATATAATCATAATTCAAATTCCAATCCAACTCACATCCTAATCCTAATTACTAAATTAAGCAATTTAAACCTAACTAGAATTCAGATTTCTAAAATATCTAATAACCTATATAAAGGCCCAAACTCCTTCTCTTCTACCTCAAGAGAAAACCCTAATCCAAACTCTCCCAACTTTCATCTTCCCCTTCTCCTCAAGCGGATTATGAACGAAAAGGAGTTTCGAGGTATAGGGATTGAGGAGCAAGTAAGGAGGAACAACTCAAGTAAGTAGATCTCAATTTGAGAATTAAATTTCAGTTTTTTAAAAAAAAGAACAAATAATCTATTAGTTTCAACAATCTGTTACTCTACTTATCTATGCCCTCACCTGAGAATTCACCAAACAATATATTTAATGATTCTTAAAAACTTAGCTAATGTAATTTTTATATAATCATTATTTTAACACCCCACAAAGCCTTGATTTGAGCAAATCAAATTCAAGTAAGTAATTTATTTTCTCAAATTTATTTAATACAAATAGTTTATTAATAATCATGTCTATACCACGATCTCAATAAATATTTTTTATACAAAAATAAAAAAACCAATCCAAAATCTAACCAAAATACATGTGAGTATGTACAATACATATCTAAATTTTAAAACACTTTTTTAAAATTCTTACAATTTAAAAGATTTCCAAAAAAACACACAACAGAGGCCACTGCTCTCGGCCAGGCCGAGAGCAGCCCGGCTTTCCCTGGGCCGGCCTGGCCTGGGCAGGGCCTGGCTGAGCCCAGGCCAAGTCTGGCTGGCCTGCCTGGCCTGAGCAGGCCCTAGCCGGGCCTACTAGGCCTTGTAGCAGAGGGCCAGGCTGCCTCCCAAAAAAATTATAAACGGCCAGACCAGACCCGGCCTGGCCTGGCCCGGGTCTGGCCGGCCTGGGCTGCGCAGGGAGCCCAGGAAAAAAAAGAAAAAAAAGGAATTCCAGACCAAGCTTGGGCCTGGCCTAGCCTGAGCCTGGGCCTAGGTTTTTGTATATAGAAAAAAAAACAGAAAGAAAAAAGAAGAAGAAAGGAAGGAAGAAAGGAAAGAATTACATATTAAAATAATTAGTTAAAAATATCAAAAAATGGAGAAAAATATAAATAATA
Source organism: Agave tequilana (assembly GCA_038442645.1). Taxonomy (NCBI): domain Eukaryota; kingdom Viridiplantae; phylum Streptophyta; class Magnoliopsida; order Asparagales; family Asparagaceae; genus Agave; species Agave tequilana. The sequence goes on along the minus strand of JAVJIF010006215.1, from coordinate 37,117 downwards.
GTCTACAATAATTCTACAGATAAAATTTTCAGAGGAATAGCAATATAAATTAAATCAGATTACCCCCTTTAAAGTTAGTTTTCCTTAATAAAAAAATCCAAACCCGTTAAGAAATTTAATGTTAAAAGTCTTTAAAAACCCAGTAAAAGAAAATTTGAAATTTGTCAAATTAAACCTATTAATTTCATGTAATACAAAAGATCATATTCCCAACCTTAAGCTAATTAATCAAGATAAAAAAATAAAATAAAATAAATTAAAGGATTCTAAGAATTTCTATTGAAATAATTTATGTAGATTTATCGGGGCCTTATGATTTCGATGCTCTGGACTTGAGATCGAGTTCAGGTGAGTGTTTTACTTCTTTGTTTAATTTTATTTAATTTTGTCGTGAGTGCTTTTTCCCCTTTAGTTAACAAGAATTCTTGTGATGAATAATTTTATCTAATTATTTAATTATGTTATAAAGGTGATTTAGATGATTAAGCTAATTTTCTAGTATTTAGAAATTTTATATTTTCATGAATTACCTCCATGTATTATTTGTGGTATATTTATGTATTTTTGTATGCAATTAAGTTTATTTGTTCTTAATAATAAACCTTCAAGATCACTACATGACATCGGTTAGGACTTTGCCACTAAGACTCACCTGGATGACATTTGTGACCATTTATCTGATGACCATCATGTTCATGTTATTAACTACTGGGAAAAAATATTGTTAGACTGTAACAACCTCGTCCTGTTTATCATGTTCACCGACATATATATCCTGTTATACATGTATCACGATTTCACTTTTAATGTTGTTACTATTATCATTACCGAGTTATCTCAGTAAATTTAGGTAACATGTACATTTAATAATCTTGATAACTAATAACATGATCATTAAACAACTTACACTGGGATTGGGGAAATTGATGGAGGAGATAGCGTCTGTATTTTGCGTGAACCTAGAATTTAGGTTGTGCAGCCGAAAGAGGGTTCCACTGCAGGCTTCCCGTGGGGTGACTGACACCCTGTCCTGTTCCTGTTCCTATTATACATGTTATATATGTACCTGACCTATTATACATGTTCCTGACTACCTTGCGGTAGGTCCTAGTTCAGCGCCAGGGGTCTGGGTCGTGGTCCCGGGTATGCACGGGACCCATCTAAAATACAGACAATGTTTGCAACCGATCACTTTCAATAACTGAGGACCTCGATTGGCACGTATAATAGGCGTATTATTGAAAAACACCTAGAGGGGGGGTGAATAGGTGTGATTGCTAATCTTAAAAAAATTTAACTCTCTAAATGTGGAACCCAAAACAAGTGAGGCTCAACTTAGTACAATTCAACAAGTGTAGCCGAATTCCTCTTGCGAGGCTCTGGACTAAACTCCTCTTGATTCCCCTTGATATGGATTGAGGCGCTATGTGAAGCTCTTGTTGGATGAGTACGGGATTGGCACACACAAGTATGAAATGGATGATATGAAGAATGATGCAAACACAATGATATATGGCAAGAATTACAAGCAAACAAATAGTAGCACAAGAAAATTAAACAATATCACAAGTATGCAATAGAAAGCAATAAGGAGCTATTGAAAAGTAAAGCAAGAATTAGACGCAAAGGCAATCGCAAACAAAGTGATTTGTTTCGAGGTTCGAGCCACCGCTCTACTCCCCGCCTTCACCTCCGTGAAGGGTTTCCACTATCCACCGAGGACGCCTTTACAATTTGGTCTACCGAAGACTGAGCACCGAGCTCCACCGAGTACAAAGGACCTCTACCGAAGAGGTTGCTCCACAAGGAAAGGATTACAAGAATAAAGTGATCACAACAAGATCACTACACTATTTCTCAAACTCTTTTACAAACACTCTCACTTCAATTACAACTTCACTATAGAATGAGTATTGGATTTTTGGCTCTATGAAGTGTGGTGAGAAAAACTTCAGTTGTAGAGTGATATTAGTAATCAAACACAACTGAAAAACAAGCTCAAAAAGAATTGGAATGAAAGCTTTAAACTCTTTTCTTTTCTCTTTTGAAAACAACACAAACTTGAGAATTTTTCTTAGTTATATGGAAGAGAGACTTCTCCTCTATTTATAGGGTTAAAAATAGGTTAAAAACAATTTCTTTTGGTCTTATTTTCTCTGAAAAAGCTCCCCAACAACTCTCCAAAAAATCTGTTAAAGCTGAAAACAAAAACAGTTTTTCAGAATAGCCCAAAGAGGAAAGAGCGTTAGGCTATAGCAGGCTTGGCGGTCGACCGGTCCGGTCGACTGCAAGGCCAGCTTGCAAAGAGCCGTTGGCTCTCGGTCGACCGGTCCGGTCGACCGTCCCAAAAGAGGAAACACAGTTTCCTTCTTCCGGTCGACCGGTCCGGTCGACCGAAACAAACTGTGAGCAATTTGCTCTCCGTTGGTCGACCGGTCCGGTCGACCGACAGACATGCACAAACAGTGCATGTCCAGACACATCGCCGGTCGACCGGGCCGTCGGCCGGAGTTGCCTGAAACAGAAAACTGGGCTGGTTTTTGAGTTAGAAAAATTTTGAGAAATATTTTAAAAATACATATAGCTAAGTATTATGCAGAAAATAGTTTATACACATGTTATATACAAGATTTTCAAGATATAAAGCTTTTGGTACATGTATATATAAACTAAGGCATAAAACTTAGAAATAACCATTTTCAAAACATAGGAAATATATGAAACAAGTGTGTGTGCAAATCCTAGAGCCAAATTTCATATACTCAAACTTTAACATTCTATTTCTTACAATGATTCTAAGACTTCAAGATCTTCAATAGGCTTCTTCATATAATCTTCAACACTTGATCCTTGAGCCCAATTGGAGTTGACTTGAGTCCAAATCCTTGTATTTGTGAGAGAAGACTTCTAGAATGAATAGAAATCTGAAACACACTTAAACAACAAATGTTATTAGTACAAATAACTAATATGTTTTGTAATCATCAAAATACACTAATCATGGGTGATTGTAACCTTGGGCCAACAATCTCCCCCTTTTTGATGATGACAAAACATATAGGTTATTTAAATAAACATGGAAGAGGAGTTTGAAAAACTCCCCCTCAAATAATGCTATGTATAAAAATTGGACTATTGAAAGCACAATACATAAAGCATTCAATGTACAAAAGTTTTGTCAAAAACTAAATAAACAAACTTTCTTTTTCTTCATAAAATAAAACTCAAATAAACAAACTTTCTTTTTCTTCATAAAATAAAACTCAAATAATATCAAAACTAAATATCAAACTAAACTAAACTTATTCTCCCCCTTTTTGTCATACATCAAAAAGGGTTAAAATACCATTGAAAAAAAAATTTATTTTTAAGAATCCATAATGCAAACATTCAACTCACCACAAATAAATGAAAATCTAGCATAGTCTAATGGTTTAGTAAAAATATCGGCAAGTTGAAAATCGGTAGAAACATATTCAATAACAATATCACCTTTCTCATAATGATCTCTAAGAAAGTGATACCTAATGTCAATGTGTTTGGTTTTACTATGTTGATTTGCATTCTTTGTCATGTGAATAGTACTAGTATTATCACAAAATATTTTAACATGATCAAAGTATAAATCATAGTCAAGGAGAGTATGTTTCATCCAAAGAACTTGTGCACAACAAGCTCCGGCTGCAACATACTCCGCCTCGGCGGTTGATAGGGCTACCGAATTTTGCTTTTTGGAAGACCAAGATACAAGACAATTACCTAAGAATTGACATGTTCCACTTGTGCTCTTCCTATCTACCCTACAACCCGCATAGTCGGCATCCGAAAAACTCTTCATTTCAAATAATCCGATTTTAGGATACCACAAACCCATTTCAATAGTGCCCTTAAGGTATCTAATTATGCGTTTAACCGCAATTATGTGAGATTCTTTAGGACAAGATTGAAAACGTACACAAAGACAAACGGAAAACATAATATCCGGCCTACTAGCTGTCAAATAAAGCAAGCTACCAATCATGCTACGATATAATTTAATGTCTACACTTTTACCTTGTTCATCCTTGTCAAGCTTTGTAGTTGTTGCCATGGGAGTTTTGCTTACTTTCGATCCTTCAAGCCCAAACCTTTTGATTAGTTCCTTTGTGTACTTGGCTTGATTGATGAAGATCCCATCCTTCTTTTGCTTGATTTGGAGTCCAAGGAAATAGTTGAGTTCCCCCATCATAGACATTTCAAATTCATCCTTCATGCATGACTCAAAAGCTTTGCAAAGAGATTCATTAGTAGAACCAAAAATAATATCATCTACATAAATTTGCACAATAAGAATATCTTTTTCTACATGTTTTGTAAACAAAGTTGTGTCAATTTTACCTTTCTTAAAACCATTTGAAATCAAAAATGAAGAAAGTCTTTCATACCAAGCCCTAGGGGCTTGTTTTAAACCATAAAGAGCTTTATCTAATTTAAAAACAAAATCCGGATGTGTAGGATCAACAAAACCCGGGGGGTTGTTCAACATACACCTCCTCTTCAATAAATCCATTTAGAAAAGCACTTTTAATATCCATTTGAAATAATTTGAAATCTTTATATGAAGCAAATGCTAGTGTCATCCGTATGGCTTCAAGCCGTGCTACGGGTGCAAAGGTTTCTTCAAAATCGATCCCTTCGATTTGAGTGTAACCTTGGGCAACTAACCTAGCCTTGTTTTTAACTACATTACCCGATTCATCCAACTTGTTCTTAAAGATCCACTTAGTACCAATTGTTGGTCTATCGTGGGGCCTAGGAACAAGGTGCCAAACTTGGTTGCGCTCAAATTGATTGAGCTCCTCTTGCATGGCTAGCAACCAATATGAATCGGCCTCGGCTTCGAGGACATTTTGGGTTCAATATGAGAAATGAATGCATAGTTACCACAATAGTCATGAAGTCTAGAGCGAGTAGTTACCCCTTTTGATACTTCACCTATGACGAGGTCCTTGGAATGATGTGGATTGTATCTCCAATCCTTTGATAGTGGTTGAGTAGGCTCCACCTCATGTGTTTGATTTTCATTTCCTTGTGCCTCTTCCACCTTAGCTTCGCTTCCTTCATCATCCTTTGGTTTGTCTCCCATAGTAGAAGCATCCTCCAAGGTCACTTTCTCCAAACCTTCATCCAATGCATCTATTTCTACAACATTCTTAACAAACTTGTTAGATTCCTCAAACTTAACATGAATAGACTCTTTAATAGTCAATGATGATCTAATGAAACTCTATAAGCTTTACTAGTGTTTGAGTAACCTACAAAAATAGCCTCATAAGATCTAGCATCAAACTTTCCTAAATTATCTTTTGTATTTAAAACAAAACATTTGCATCCAAAGACTTTAAAATAGGAAACATTAGGTTTTCTAGAAAAAGACATTTCAAAAGAAGTTTTAGTAGTATTTTTACATAAGAAAACACGATTTGATATATAGCATGATGTATTAACGGCCTCGGCCCACAAATAATGTGGTAGACCATATTCACTTAGCATTGTCCTAACCATCTCTTGTAATGTTCTATTTTCCGTTCAACTACTCCATTTTGTTGTGGAGTTCTAGGACAAGAAAGTTCATGCTTTATTCCATGTTCATCACAAAAGTGGTAAAGGGTTGGTAATGAATTCACCTCCTCTATCACTTCTTATTCTCAAAATCGAAACATCTTTTTCTTTTTCAACTCTTTTCTTAAAAGTTTGAAAATAAGAAAATGCTTGGCTTTATGTTCAAGAAAGAAAACCCAAGTAAACCTAGAAAAATCATCAACCAAAACATAAGCAAATCTATTCCCACTTAGACTTTTGGTTTGTGTAGGGCCAAAAAGATCCATATGGATTAACTCCAAAGGACGTGATGTCATGATATCCTTAATTGACTTGAAAGAAGACTTAGTTTGTTTCCCAAATTGACATGCGTCACAAACTCGGTCCTTTTCAAAATTCAAGCAAGGAATACCTTTCACCATTTCCTTTGTGTTTAACCTAGAAATGTGATCAAAAGAAATATGCCCTAATCTCCTATGCCACAACCAAGAGTCATCATCGAGGGCTTTCAAACAAGTAATATTACAAGACATATTTAACATATCAATCATATAAACATTACTTTCACGAAAATCAGAAAATACACAAACATTAGAAGTTCTATCAATTACTTTACAAGCAACATTATCAAAAACAATATCAAAACCTTTATCACAAAGTTGACTAACACTCAAGAGATTATGCTTGAGGCCATCAACTAAAACTACATTTTCAATTAAAGGAGAGGTGCCAAGTTTTACATTACCAATACCGATGATTTTACCCTTGGCGTCATCTCCGAAGGTGACGGTGCCACCTTCATGATATCTTGATAGGGTTGCAAAGTTGTTGATGTCCCAAGTCATGTGCCTTGAGCAACCGCTATCAAGATACCACAATCCTCTACGTCGTTGGGATTTGGAAAGTACCTACATCATTTAACATAATTGTTGATTTTGGTACCCAAACTTTCTTAGGTCCTTTAAAGTTAGTGCCTCGAACCCAAACATTATGACGTGAAACGTTTAATCTATCATAGCAAAAATTGGCTAAGTGCCCTTTCCGTCCACAATGTGAACATGAGAACACTCTACCATACATGAATGCATGATGTGTATGTGTAGTGTGAGCATGTTTTGGGGTTTTGCCATGTTGTTTAGGTTGTGTAGCATGAACATGAACATGAGCATGAGCATTTTTCTTTGGGGCTTGTTTCTTAGGAAACATAGCCTCAATTTTCTTCTTGTTAAATTCACAATCTTTCAAAACAACACTTAATGAGTCTAATCTTTCCTTAAGCATAGAAACTTCATTTGAATCAATTAGTGGGGCCTTACCTTTGCAAGAAATCTTATATTTTTCAAAATCATTTTTGGTAGTGGCCAAAGTGGAAACCAAATCATCTTTTTCCTTTGTAAGAGTAAAAACTTGAAGACTTAAAGATTCATTATCCTTTTTCATTTTAAGATACTTTTTCTTTAAGAAATCATAGTTTTGTGACAACTCAACAAAGCCTCTTCTAACACATCCATAGAAAGTTCATTATCATGAGAAGGGGAAGAGGTTACCTTGCTTGTGCCTTCATTAGCCATGAAGCACATGTTGGCGGTGTCTATTTCTTCCTCGGATTCGGTCTCCGAATCCCAAGTTGCCTTCATAGCCTTCTTCTTGTAAGGCTTCTTTGAAGTGGAGGGCTTAGCTTTGTCCGGACACTCCGCAACAATGTGTCCGGGCTTTTGGCAATTGAAACAAGTGATCCTTCTTTCTTCTTTGCCTCCTTGCCATCTTCTTCTACCTTGGTGCTTCGCCTTGTTGTACATCCTCCGGACATTCTTAACAAGGAGTGAGAGCTCCTCATCATCTTCTTCTTCATCGTCTTCATCGGAGTGTGTAGCTTGACTCTTGAAGGCGATAGTTTTCTTTTTGGAAGGAGCCATATCCTCCCTAGCTTTCCTTTCCATCTCATGGGTTTTGAGGTTCCCAATGAGACCTATAAGCTCCATCTCTTCATTGTCGTTGAGTTCCTTCAAGGTTGTTACTTTAACTTCCCATGAAGGAGGAAGTGCACGGATGATCTTCCTTACTCTTTGATCATTGTTGATATCTTCACCTAAAGAAGAGAGTCCATTAGTAATCTTGGTAAATCTTGTAACCATATCATCTATGGTTTCATTTTCTTGCATGCTAAATGTTTCATATTGGGACCGAAGATGGTCAATCTTAGCCTTCTTTACTTGTGAGGTCCCCTCATGTGTGACTATCAAATGTGACCAAATCTCATATGCGGATTTGCAATGAATAACCCTAGAAATGTCATCATCATTAAGGGCTTGTAGAAGTGCATAGTGAGCTTTGGCATTGGCATCGAATTCCTTAGTCTCTATTTCGGACCAAGTGGATTCGTCACCGGGGGGTACACTAAAGGACTTAGTCACGGCTTTTGCAACTCGGCTACCTAGAGATTGCAAAAACACGGTCATCTTAACTTTTCATATGGGAAAGTTAAGTCCATCAAACTTAGGAGGGGTCTTAATTCCATCGGCCATTTTTACTATATGAATATGAATGAAATAATTAGCAAATTAGGATCTTCTCTAAGGTTGTTAAACCAAATCCTAGAGTCCAAGCTCTGATACCAATTGAAAAACACCTAGAGGGGGGGTGAATAGGTGTGATTGCTAATCTTAAAAATTTTTAACTCTCTAAATGTGGAACCCAAAACAAGTGAGGCTCAACTTAGTACAATTCAACAAGTGTAGCCGAATTCCTCTTGCGAGGCTCTGGACTAAACTCCTCTTGATTCCCCTTGATATGGGTTGAGGCGCTATGTGAAGCTCTTGTTGGATGAGTACGGGATTGACACACACAAGTATGAAATGGATGATATGAAGAATGATGCAAACACAATGATATATGGCAAGAATTACAAGCAAACAAATAGTAGCACAAGAAAATTAAACAATATCACAAGTATGCAATAGAAAGCAATAAGGAGCTATTGAAAAGTAAAGCAAGAATTAGACGCAAAGGCAATCGCAAACAAAGTGATTTGTTTCGAGGTTCGAGCCACCGCTCTACTCCCCGCCTTCACCTCCGTGAAGGGTTTCCACTATCCACCGAGGACGCCTTTACAATTTGGTCTACCGAAGACCGAGCACCGAGCTCCACCGAGTACAAAGGACCTCTACCGAAGAGGTTGCTCCACAAGGAAAGGATTACAAGAACAAAGTGATCACAACAAGATCACTACACTATTTCTCAAACTCTTTTACAAACACTCTCACTTCAATTACAACTTCACTATAGAATGAGTATTAGATTTTTGGCTCTATGAAGTGTGGTGAGAAAAACTTCAGTTGTAGAGTGATATTAGTAATCAAACACAACTGAAAAACAAGCTCAAAAAGAATTGGAATGAAAGCTTTAAACTCTTTTCTTTTCTCTTTTGAAAACAACACAAACTTGAGGATTTTTCTTAGTTATATGGAAGAGAGACTTCTCCTCTATTTATAGGGTTAAAAATAGGTTAAAAACAATTTCTTTTGGTCTTATTTTCTCTGAAAAAGCTCCCCAACAACTCTCCAAAAAATCTGTTAAAGCTGAAAACAAAAACAGTTTTTCAGAATAGCCCAAAGAGGAAAGAGCCGTTAGGCTATAGCAGGCTTGGCGGTCGACCGGTCCGGTCGACCGCAAGGCCAGCTTGCAAAGAGCCGTTGGCTCTCGGTCGACCGGTCCGGTCGACCATCCCAAAAGAGGAAACACAGTTTCCTTCTTCCGGTCGACCGGTCCGGTCGACCAAAACAAATTGTGAGCAATTTGCTCTCCGTCGGTCGACCGGTCCGGTCGACCGACAGACATGCACAAACAGTGCATGTCCAGACACATCGCCGGTTGACCGGGCCGGTCGGCCGGAGTTGCCTGAAACAGAAAACTGGGCTGGTTTTTGAGTTAGAAAAATTTTGAGAAATATTTTAAAAATACATATAGCTAAGTATTATGCAGAAAATAGTTTATACACATGTTATATACAAGATTTTCAAGATATAAAGCTTTTGGTACATGTATATATAAACTAAGGCATAAAACTTAGAAATAACCATTTTCAAAACATAGGAAATATATGAAACAAGTGTGTGTACAAATCCTAGAGCCAAATTTCATATACTCAAACTTTAACATTCTATTTCTTACAATGATTCTAAGACTTCAAGATCTTCAATAGGCTTCTTCATATAATCTTCAACACTTGATCCTTGAGCCCAATTGGAGTTGACTTGAGTCCAAATCCTTGTATTTGTGAGAGAAGACTTCTAGAATGAATAGAAATCTGAAACACACTTAAACAACAAATGTTATTAGTACAAATAACTAATATGTTTTGTAATCATCAAAATACACTAATCATGGGTGATTGTAACCTTGGGCCAACAATTATGGGATGCGTCTATTACATGTGGTAATTAGTGTTAATAATGAAAACTGAATTCTTACATTGACATTATAAACTGAACTTGACATCTGTTTACATGTTATGATAGACATTGATTATATTCATGACCTGAGGTACCCTTGATTATATCACTGACTGGTTTAGTTACTATTCATTTATTGTTGGCATGTTGTTTCAACCTTATCATGCACATTTTCTTTCCATATGCTTATACGTCACGTGCATGTGCATCTTCCCTTTTTATTTTACCACTCACTAGGTCGCTTATTGACGACCCTGAATTTGCACGTTCAGGATTTTGGACATCTTCTTATATTGTTCAGGTGTTCGTGTGATCGTACGCGTTATGAGGAGCTGGAGTCTCTCTTTCTTGATTTTTGGTATTCTTTCTCTTTTATTTATGTTATTTTCTGATTCTATCTTTATCGCATCCAGTTGGTATTTTCTTTCCTTTATTCATCTGCTATCATTGTGTTAGATATTTATCTGTCATATTGCCATGATATTGATATATCATGTTAGATTTTATAGCTTGTTCAGGTTACTTTAGGCTTAGCGTGTATGTGTGGGGTATTTTCCTCGCGTATATACGTCGTCGATTCTCATCGCGACTCCATTTCCGCGTATTTTGGGAAGCGAGGCATGACAGCTAGTCCCTCTTTGTGGATCACGACCCGCATAGCCACTTGCTATAGCGGTAGAATTGAGCACCTTGTACTACTGTTATAAAGTTGTAAAATTCTGTATTCTTGTGTGCAGGTAAAATCTCAATCAAATTTTGGCGCCGTTGCCGGGGAGGGATGGTAAGTTTTCTCTTTTTAGATTTACATTTTTGATTAACTTTCATCTTTGTTCTTGGTGTACAGGTTTAACAATAAGAAAATTTTTGCTGCAGTGGACATATACGTGGCCCTGGACTCTGCTCTAGAAAGCAGAGCCCAAAGCCCTCAGATTTGCTACATTCCAGTGATAATCTAAGTGAACTACTAACCTATATTTTGCAGGTTAGCTGAATTGCAAAGCTAAAATTCTGTAATTATTTATTTCCTTGTTTGTCTCAATGTACATATTTTCTAACCTCAACAGTAAAATGATGTTTGTTAAATGCTAAAAAGGTTTAAACTTTGCATTTAGGCACACGTCTATTTCGTTTACTTTTTACATTACTGTTGAAGAGTGCTGGAGTAAAAGGTACGTATGCATAGCATATAGCTTAGGAAATATTCTTGGGTGATATTTGCTTGTGAATGTTACTTTTCTATATCTTGTACACATTGCACTAAATTGATTTAAGGGCTTATCCTATAAACAAAATAAGGTGGGAAAGTCATTACCCTCCCTTAACCCACAAATCATCTCCTCACTTACTAACCAACCTAACTAAAACTGAGTAGACATTGGCCCTAGGGACATCTCAGACTCATATAGGAGACTGACCTAAGGGGGAAGTTGATTTGAATTTGACTCTTGCCAAATCGGTGTCTAAGGTTGGAGATTGAGGGGCGAAATCCCGAAGGTTAGTGGTTTGGCATAATTAGGCCCGTTGCTTAGGCACGAATACCTCCCACCGATCTTGCCCTACCTGGCCGATTAATTTGTAGTCAGATTCAGCAATATACCCCCTGTGGATAGTCTAATGATCGGCAAAAAGCAAGTACAAGAATAAGTGAAAAGAGTGTGGGTCGATGTTACTGCTTTTGCGATTCTTCCGTAGTAGCGAAGTGGCTATACGGGTTGTATCCACAAGGAGGGAGAGCGATGAAAGCTTGATGCGGCTTCTTTGTTCAAGAAAAGAGCAAGGTCTTTGTTTCAAAATAAAGAATTGAAAAATGAAAACAAGTTGGTTTCAAAAATTATTTTAAAATGATTTGGTGGTTGTAAAAGTAATTTTTCTAGATGGTAAAAGCGCATGGCTAACTTTCTACCAATTGCTCCCACTAATTCCTAACTTCTTGAAGATGTAACCTCACGATGGATCATACGCAAGTATAACCCTTATGCATAGGAACTATTCATGTGAAAATCGAGTGAAAGTTCTTCCTATAACTTAGCTTAACACGACAAAAACTTGGACATTCCCTTATCAAGATCCAATAAAAGGCGAGAATAAGGGAAGACACAAGTGCACTAATGGTATCGACAAAGTTAAAAGGAAAATCTCTCACTTATAACAAGTAAAATACACAACTCATAGATCATCAAAAACCATTAAGAAAGAAATATAAGAAAGTAATACTTGTAGGTAAGTTAGAGTTAGAACCCTGTCTTAAGATGTCATAGCTCTCGTTTGCACTAGGCTTAGTTGACACAATTGACTCATTTGAGTTCATCAAGCAAGTTATTAGAGATTAATGGGTTAGTAGTTAGTTAGCCATACTATGAAAGAGTTAGTTAGACATGGTAGTAAAAGAAACAACAAAAGAAAAGGGGTAAAGAGAAAGGGAGTTATACTATAAGAAAGCAAAAGAAAAGAAGTGAAGATGAAGGAAGTTACACTACAACAAGGAAGTAAAATTAAATGGCAAAGACAAGTAAATGGAAAGAAGAAAGAGAAGTAGTTACTTCTATTAGCTTGTCACCTTCAAATACAACCTTTACACACTCTCTCTCTCTTTCACTCTAATGGCTAAAACTAAAACTAGAAGAGGAAAGAAACTAAAACAACTATAATCCTAAAAAAATAAGATTACAACAATGCTCTAACTCTGGATATCTCCCAACTGAAGACCTTTAGGCAGTATTTATAGGCACCAGGGGAAATAGCATCAGGGGGGACCCACGTCCCAAAACCCAGGGGCGCGTGCCAGTATAGCCGTGGAAACGCGGCCCTGGCCGCGTTTTCACAGCCATGTCAAGGCCGCGCGCGCTAGTGTTTGGGTAGCGTGCTGTCTTGACTGTCTCCTAGATTCGTGATTTGATGCCCTGAGCTGACAAAATCTCTTCCCTAAAGTCAATGGCTACTTGGTAGGCCTTTAATCACCCCTTAATTGGTGATTTAGTGTCTTCTTCTTCATATGCACACCATGGACCTAGGATCAAGCAAGTAAAGCTTTATTAGCAGAATTTTACATCAAATAAATATGAGAATGTGATGAAAATTATGCAAAATTAGAGACTAATCACACCTCCACACTTATCTTTTTGCTCGTCCCGAGCAAAACAAAAATAAGGAAATTATTACACCACTTTCGCAGGTGACGCGATGGCACTGAGAATGTGCAACAAACCTTTAAACCTCTAGGTTTCCCCTAGAGGAGGAGTGTTGTCTCTTGAGGATTTTCAGCGGATTGCATCCACAAAATCCAGTAAGTAAAGAAAAGTAGTTAGTTGTTAGCAAAATATTCTGTCATAAAAAAGAACTTTCAATCATCTAAGTAAAAATGACCGAATGATGTAAGAATTAGGTTTAACCTTCATAAGTCCTCTTATATTTTAGCCTTCATAAAAGAAGAAAATATAGTTTTTCTTTAAATTTAGAAAGGATCTTGTACTTCTAACTCATTTTGTTATTTTACTATATATAGATATGCATAATGTTTAAGTGTGATGTGCTTGGGATTTTTCAACTCAACTTTGAATATCATTTAATTTTATTAATATATATTTATTATTATTGATTTCATTAGGCTTTCTACTTCACTCATGTAACACATACCAAACCGATGACTCCCAAACCAGATAGTCTTAGGGCACCAGGTGAAAAAATACCCCTCAGGTCAAATATGCAAGTGGAGTAGGCCACGAAATCAAGATTTATTTATTTGTTAAAAAGTTTTTTTTTGCATGAGTAATTATGCTTCTTGAGGCACAATTATCCAGCTCTTTTTTTTTTTTTAGAGTTGTGTCTCTAAATCCCAAGCATGTGTGTGTAAGTTATGCATATTCTTCTAAGGCTAAACAAAAGATATGAGTTATTTTCCTTATCCCTCCCAACTCTTAGTTAAACTAATGTTTCTTTTTTATTTAGGCAAAATTAAAGATTCATTAATAAGGTTCCCTTAATTCTTACAATCTTTTGGTATTTTATAAAGAGTATAAAAATTCATTTTTCGTCCAGATTTTTTTTAATAAGAAAAAGTGAAAGTGTTAGCACCCCCACACCTATCTAATGCATTGTCCTCAATGAATTACATGTAATGCAAATGCAATAAAGAGGGTGAAGAAAAGATGTTACCGCCCTTGTTGACTCGGACCGGCCAAGTGCGAATAGGTGAAAGAAATGGCAAAACAAAAAGAAGGGGTAAGCATATAAACAATAGTGTATTATTATTATTATTTATTTATTTTTTAGTTGCAGTGTGGATGGCTGTGATTAGGTGTATGACGGGGCAAAAAGAGTCAGCACATTATCAGCCTGTGATGTAGGCTCAGTGGTCAAAAAGGGCTTCAGTCTTTACCCATTAACTTTGAATTCCGTGTTGGTCTTAGGGTCTACAATAGTCACAGCACCGTGTGGGAAAACAGTGCGCACCATGAATGATCCAGACCAACGAGTCTTCAGCTTCCCCGCAAAAATATGAAGTCTTGAGTTATATAGCAGAACCTAGTCTCCCGGGCAAAGATTTTTCGGGTTATGATCTGGTCATGAAAAAGTTTAGTCCTGCTTTTGGTGATCCGAGCATTCTCATAGGCTTCATTCCGTATCTCCTCTAATTCTGAAATCTGCAGTCTCCTTTGCTGATCGGCTTAGTCAGATCAAAATTGAGTTGCTTAATGGCCCATAGGGCACGGTGTTCTAATTCGACTGGCAGATGACAGGCTTTTTCAAATACAATTCTATACGGAAACATCCCCAGAACTGTCTTAAAAGCAGTGCGGTAAGCCCACAATGCATCATTGAGTTTTACCGACCAATCCTTTTGGTTTTGTCCGACAGTCTTTTTTAGAATGAGCTTGATCTGTCAATTGGTGACTTTGACCTGCCCGTTTGTCTGGGGATGATACAGAATAGACAACTTGTGATTGATGGAATATTTTCGCATCAGAGCTTCAAACACTCTGTTGCAGAAATGCGATCCATTATCACTAATTATCGCTCTAGGGGTACCAAATTGGGAGAAGATGTTCTCTTTGAGAAATTTGACAATAACTTTATTATCATTGGTCTTAGTTGGCACAGCTTCTATCCATTTAGAGACATAATCTACATCAACCAAAATGAACTGGTTGCCAAAGGAATTAGGGAATGGCCCCATGAAGTCGATACCCAAAAATCAAAAAATTTAACTTCAAGGATTGGGTTCAGGGGCATCATGTCTCTTCTAGAAATTTTCCCGATCTTCTGACAATTTGCACATTACTTGCAAAAATGGTATGAGTCTTTGAACAAAGTGGGCCAGTAAAACCCACTTTGTAAAACTTTCTCTGCAGTCTTGCGGGGACCGAAGTGTCCTCCGCATGCAAGTTCATGGCAAAAACTTAGCACATTCCTCTGTTCTTCCTCTGGTATACATCTTCGAATAATCTGGTCGGGACAATACTTAAAAAGATACAGCTCTTCTCAAAAGAAGTACCGTACTTGGGCAAAGAAAAGACACTAGTCTTGCTTTGTCCAGTCAGCGAGTAATTGTCCAGTGGCCAGGTAATTGACAATGTCTGCATACCAGGGTTCCTTGAAAATGGCTAGGATGTCCTCATCTGGGAAATCCTCGTTGATCGAAGCTTGTATGAGAGGTATGTTCGGAATTCATGATAGATGATCAGCAACCACATTTTCTACACCTTGTTTATCCCGAATTTCCAAGTCAAATTCTTGAAGCAAAAGGATCCACCGAATCAATCGGGCCTTAGCTTCCTTCTTGGTCATGAGGTATTTCAGTGCTGAGTGATCTATGAAAATCACCGTCTTCGAGCCTCACAAGTATGGCCGAAACTTTTCTAACGCAAAGAAACGGCCAAGAATTCCTTCTCGATTGTTGTATAATTCTGTTAGGCGTCATTCAAGGTCCTACTCGAGTAATAAATTACGTGCTGCCTATTGTCGATGCGCTATCCTAGAACAGCGCAAATAACAAAATCAGAGGCGTCACACATGATTTCAAACGGTTGGGCCCAATTAGGAGTGAAATAATAGGCACAGAAATAAGTTCTTATTTAAGCTTCCCCCATGATTTGAAACATTCATCGTTAAAATCAAAGGACACGTCCTTAGCGAGCAGGTTGGTTAAGGGCCTAGCGATTTTGCTAAAATCCTTAATGAACCGTCGATAGAACCCAGCATGCCCTAGAAAGGATCTAATATTCTTGATGCTTTTGGGTGGTGGAAGCTTAGCAATCACTTCTACTTTAGCCTTGTCCACTTCAATGCCTCTCCTAGAAATCTCATGGCCTAAGATAATCCCCTGTCTCACTATGAAGTGACATTTCTCCCAGTTTAGAGTTAGGTTCTTCTCCTTACATCTTTGTAGAACTAACTCTAGGTGATGAAGACACTGATCAAATGAATCTCCGTAGATAGAGAAGTCATCCATAAAAATCTCAAGAAAACATTCTACCATGTCGGAGAAAAGACTAACCATGTACCGTTGGAATGTTGCGGGAGTATTGCATAATCCAAAGGGCATGCGTCGATAAGAGAAGGTTCCGAACGGGCAGGTGAACGTGGTCTTTTCCTGATCTTCTGCAGCAATGGGGATTTGGTTGTATCCCGAGTACCCATCTAGGAAGCAGTAGTACTCATGTCCAGCCAAACGCTCAAGCATTTGGTCGATGAAGGGTAGCGGGAAAGTGGTCTTTGCGGGTGGCTGCATTCAACTTTCTATAGTTGATATAGACACGAACCTTGGTAGGCAGTCATGTCTGCACCAACTCCTTTTGCTCATTTTCAACCACCGTAAAGCCAACTTTATTTGGGACCGCATGAACAGGGCTAACCCATTGGCTATCAGAAATGGGATAAATGATCCCATTATCTAATAGTTTCAAAATTTTTGCTTTAACTGCCTCTTGCATGAGTGGGTTAAGCCAGCGTTGTGGGTCCCTCCTGGGGTTGCTTCATCGGTTAAATGGATTCTATATTGCACTATGCTGGACTTATCCCTTTGATGTCCTTCATCGTCCATCCAATAGCCTCCCTATGTCTTTTCAGAATAGACATTAAGTTGTCCTCTTGTTGCTCAGTAAAGTGGGATGCTATGATGACTAGCAAGGTGTCCTTTCCGTCCAGGTAGGCGTACTTGAGGTGTTCAGGTAAGGCTTTTAGCTTTAGGAAAGGTGTTGCTTCATTGGATGCAATCTCTAGTCTTTCAATTCTATGATGAGGTACACTTGAGCTTGACGCCCAATCCACTGCTGAATCTACGATCTGGTCTAGATTAAAATCCTCAGCCTCCAGATCAAACTCTGCCTCTGTTTCCATCTCCATACTTTTCTCATGTTCACTGGTCAGATTTTCAATGTAATTGACCTTAAAAATCTGCATTGACATCCCTAAGTTGTCTTCTAAGATTGAAGACATTGACTTCCTTCGTCATATCTCCAAAGGTCAATCGCATGGACCCGTTCCTACAGTTGATTATGGCATTGGTTGTAGCAAGGAAGGGGCGCCCTAAGATGACTGGAGTTTGAGACCTTAGATTAGACACAGGTTGGGTCTCAAGCATAATGAAGTCAACGGGGTAGATGAAATCCCTGACCCGGATAAGGACGTCTATGATTTCCCCCTTCGGGATCTTCACAGATCAGTCAGCTAGCTGAATGGTGACTCGAGTTGGGGTTAGCTCGCCTAACCCAAGTTGCTTGTATATGTTCGCGCACGGAAGAGGAGTGTTCACTGTAAAATTTCCTTGAATCAATTGAAAGATTACAATGGAACAATATTCCGGTTACAAGGGAGGGAGGATGTTGAATCTTGAATCCTCCCTTTGTTTAAGGCTGGGTTCTTCAAGTGGCGGTGGAGAGTGAATCTTGTTCTCCGTTGACGGGTGACCGTCGAGACCTTCCAGGGATCTCCTCTTCGGATGGTAGATGGAGTAACTCAGCTCTGTCTACCAAAACTCTCAAAGAGAAGATAGGCAAAGAGCAACTTGTACGCGGCAAGTTGGCTTGAAGAGTTGAACTCTTTGTATTTCCTTTCTCTTTGTCTGTCGTCTATTGCCGTCCTTTGTATATCTCTTCTCTCTTATCGGCCGATCGTGTCTCTCCTCATAGCGGCGAGGCTATTTATAGAGGTTTCAGGGGTGAACGTGCCCCCTGAAAACACTCCACAATGAGGGGTTAACTTCCCCGTTATGTGGGCGGTGACCGGCCCCATAACTAGGGCAGTTATAACCGAGGCGCAGGTTTCGACCCTCGTGCCTTGATGCTGAGACGCGGGTTTGGACCCTCGCGCCTTTGAGCTGCTGAGACGCGGGTTCGGACCCTCGCGCCTTGACGCTGAGACGCAGGTTTGGACCCTCGCGCCTTGATGCTGCAGTGCGGCTGTCGAGCCTCGCGCAGATGTCGAGACGCGGCTATCGAGCCTCGCGCAGATGTTGAGACGTGGCTGTCGAGCCTCGCCTTGATGTTTGAGACGCGGCTGTCGAGCCTCGCCTTGATGTTGAGACGCGGGTTTGAACCCTCGCGCCTTGGTGTCGAGATGCGGTTGAAATTCTGCTTTTCAATGGCTTGTCTTTTAGTGATTTTTAGACAGCCTACAGAACCCCCTGCAAAGTTTTCAATATTCCGCAGTTAGCTGGGACGGATTTGAAATACTTTGGACTCTAGCTGAGCGTACCCTTGTGACTGGACTGTCAATGCTCCGGATTTGATCTTATCTGGAGTATGGTCTTCGTGAGTGTACTGTGGAACTCTTTGAAGCCACCAAAGTTGATCGTGTTGAGTGTTTAGATACACAGTCTAAACCTCCCCGATTGCTTTAAGTCTATCGTGGGTGCACTTTAAAGCTAGGAGTGGACGGTCGTCTGCTTGTGCCAGTGTACCGTTGAACTGATTTACAGAAGCAAGGACTGAACGCCAGCTCTTTATAAGACGCAGGGATAGTACTGCTTTAAAGACGCGACTTTCATAGGGTGCATCTTTTGGAAATGGAAACGCGACTGATATTCCATAAGGCAGACGCGATGCTAGGCCGGATTGGAAGGATGCGAACTTCGGAGGGACGCATCTTTTTTGAGTAAAGACACGACTTTCTGAACGCAACTATGGTCGTGCTGAAGGGGTGCGTCCATTGAAGAGGCGCGGCTGTTGGGTGCGAATCCGTGCCATGTCATGAGTGCACTGCCACGTATCCTGTGGAACCGACGGGACATCTGCTTTTTGGCGTGCGAACTTCACGCTGTATTAAATGCGTTGTCCACGCGCCAAAAGATGATTCGATGCCAAGTCAATCGAGCCAAGCGCCGCGTATCTTTGTGAATCACTGTGCCTATAAATGGCAACAGTCATCGAGAGAGTCATCATTAGTCTCTCTTTCGTCTTCGGGTGCATCTGCTAGGGTTTTGAGAAAAAGGATTTCCTTTGTTCTCTTCTCTTCCGTCCAGCATTAGATTCTTGATTCGCAATGGCACCTAAGGCCAAGCGAATTGTTTCATCGTCGAAGGCGGTCGTCACTGAGGCCCAAAGGGGCGGTTCCTCCATGCAGGAAGCCCCTATCTCAGGTATAACGCCATCAGGCTTGATCTTCGCCATTAGAGGGGTTTATGGAGTTCTTTAACCCTAAAAATCCTTTCTTTGAAGGAGAACCGCCAATGTGGATTCGAAACCGTGCTTGGTTCTCAGACGCGGTCTTTGAGTTAACAAACAAGGCGCGGGTTTGATGACCCTACGGCTTTTACCCGCTTGAGGATGTACTTGTTTGTTGAACATAGGGCGCCAGTAAGCCTTGCGTTCCGGAGTCATCACTTAGAATGTTTCTAATTGTGAAAGATCCAGACGTAGACTTGATTCTTGCGTTCTGTGACATCAGATGCTGGTTTTTATGAATCTTGCACCGAGTCCAAGTACTTAGAGATTTTTCATAAGTCTTGGATTTTTAAAACGCAGACTCCCTGCTGGCCTCATGGTCCTTAGGTCTGGACGCGGGGCCTCAGGTCTGGAAGCGATTTTGACAATTTCTGCATTCAGTATCTCTTCTGCGTCTGAATTATAAACACTTAACGTTTTCGTTTAGATTTCTGACTAGATTTCTGATCAAGTGTCGTTTTCTTCTGCAGTGCGACACTCTTCCGACCCACTCTCCAAGAGGCGACACTTCGGGCACATAGGTGGTGTTGATCGTGATTTAACCTTTGTGCTGCAAAGGACTGCTCCTGTGACTGCCGACAAGTCGAAGGAGCGAAGGGAGAGGCTCTCCAACGTTGACGCGGCAACCTTTCGGGAGCTTATGACTGACGCGGCATTCACAACGAATGCTCGCGCTCCGATGGAGAAGCCTGCTTTCTTCTTTGGAGACCATATTAGCGAGGGCGGCTATTCCTTGCATGACGGAGATTATAAATGGCTCCGTCAGATAGGGGATAGAAGATTCTTTCTTCCGAACATGGAGAGGATGTACCCACTATCTTATCTCCAGCACATGTCCGTCCCTCGAAAAATGACATGGGAGCTTTCCCGACCCGTCCCTGAGGTTACTCTCAGCAACTTAGGCTCCAAGAAGGTATATCATGCTGGTCATGATAAGGAGGCTCTCGGCCTGTTTCCCGGGCTGTTCAGGACCGATCACCCAGTAGGAGAAACTCCTAAACTCGGCACCACCTTTCTCAACGCATTCATGAAAGTGGGGGGTGATTTTCCGGTTGACTTCCGTGCGCCCGGGTGGATCCATTCCACTGAGAAGTATTGGTGGGTAAGATGGTGAGCTTCGTCCTTGCCGATCTTGGAGGCCTGTTGGAGCATGTGGAATTGTACCAAGCGGTCAGGGCCGTGCAGTATGGTATTCCACCAAGTTCTCAAAACTTCTTTGGGATCCTGGAGCGTTACAATCCTCTGACGGGGACATTCTTCACTCCGGTCGGAGAGATGGGTCTTGCCCTGCACGAGTTGTACGAAGTCTCGGGGCTGGTAATGGGGGACTCTCCCTATGAGGAATACGTCCCGACCACTGAGGAGCTTCACCTTTTGAAGAAAGAGTCTCCTCGGTGTACGAGACTTATTGGGAGGTGTTATGTCACTTCCACATTTGCGGCCAGATAACCTCTTGGAGGACGAGGGGAGTCAAGCAGCTGTCTTGGGCAAGCTACTTGTTTAATGGCGTCAATCAGAAAGACCATCCAGTGACCCGACTGGCTCCCAGCTCCGACGAGGAGATTGCCGATAGGATCAAGGCTTCTGTAGACTCCTACACCACGGAGTCGAACGAGGATACTTTCGAACCTGACACGGTTTTCGAAAGTTTCCATCATCAAGCCCGGACCCCTATCTCCAATCGAGCACTATTGGCGGGCTTCTTAATGTTGTGGTTGAAGCGCTGTGTGGTGCCGACACTGCCACATGAAGTGATTGTTGCCGACGTAGTGTACCCGGCGGTGCTCCTGGCTTATGGTAGGCCCATAGCCCTCCTCCCGGCCATGGCGGCCGGTATTCAAAGCGGGTTGCGGGCCTTAACTCAGAATCTATGCAAAGTAGAGAAGGCTGTCGACTCCCAGGGTAAGGCGATTGTTGACTCAGAGGGGAGGCCGACGGTAAAGCGTCCCAACCCTCGGGTTGAGCTTCCCTACACGTACCTAATGGCTTGGTACGTTATGCACTGTCCCTCCCTGATGACGCCGGTGTCTTGGAGTGAGGGGTTTACCCCTTTCGTACAGCGGTTGGAGGGTTCAAGCTGGTGTAATACTTATATGTATTTCATTCGGAGGTGCATTCTAACTGCTTCGAACTACCAGCTCAATCGCTGCTTCCCCGAGATTACTGGTGCATCTTTCGGGGATAAACTTGCTGACTTCGTGGGCCCAGATAACTTCACGAGGCTGTCATCGGGAGTTTTCTGGTGGTTGGTCAATATTCGGTCCGGGTATGTGCTTTTCCGACAAGGGAATTCGTGCACGATCGAGCCGTACATGCCGAATCGCTTCGCCCGACAGTTCGGCTATGATCAATTATATGTCGGTAACCCCAATGCTCGACTCGCCTTCAGTGGGAACTTGTTTGAAGGTGCTCGGGCTTGGTATTATAGCGTGGCTGGAGGGACGGAAGCGCTTTTTCGTCTGCCCCCCAAGGAACCGAAAGGCTGTACAAGCCTTAGCTTCTGTACCTGGTACTTCCAAGCCAACCAAACGCCTGACTTTGCTCCGGAGTACTCATGCATCGAGAGTATCAATGCATTTTACGAAGCAAAGTTGGGGTCCAACAAACGCTCACGAGGCGTTGAGGAGTATCGGAAGGCTCTGAAGGAGACCAGAAGGGTATCAAGGGAGGAGCCGCGAGCAGCAAAGGGTCGACAGGTGGCGCGTAAGCGTCCTCAAGGCTCTACTTCCACTGTTGAGCCTGCCCCAAAGAAGGTCCGGAGAGACTTGGCGGCCGCAGTTTCTCCGTCCGAAGACATCCCTTCTGGTGTTGAGGAACAGAGGGAAGAAGCGGAAGATGAGGATGACGCCCCCTTAGTCCGTACCTGTGGGTTGCGCAGCAGGGGCCCCAGGATTTTAGAGGAAGGGGAGTTCGCTGACAAACCCACCGCCGCTGACGAGGCTGAGCAGCTTGAAGTCGACATAATGAGCGGAGGTGATGTTGAGATTCCAGAGGTCTCAACTCAGCCCGGGTCTTCCTCAGCTCACGAGAGGAGGGATGAGGCACAACAGCCTGGATCCCCTAGTGTATTAATCCCCAGTCCTCGGGTAGTTGACCCCAGCCCTACCACTGGGGTATTTGGTGGCAAGGCCCGGTTGCCGAGGCTTCTCGCGTTGCACTATCGTCTTCTTCATCCGAAGAAGAAGGGTATGATTCAGGCGATGAGGTCGACTTTGGCGATGAACCCGCTCCTCCTGATCCGAGTAAATTCTCACACATCTCGGAGGAGGAAATATATGGGTGTGAGCCGGTGACGGGGTCACCACCAGCGGTAGTTATTCCTGCTAAAGCTGCTGAAGGTACTCTTTTCGCCTAACTCATCCTTTTAACTAGGAAAAGGATTTTGACGTTTTCTTTTTCATTTGGCTTCATATCGCAGGGCTGGTCGTGGTTAGCGAGGCCGCTGCTTCCTCCCAGATCGAGGAGATGATACAGGAGCTGGCCCAGCAGGAGAGAGTTGAGGCTCCTATTACTGGGATGCCTCAAGAGAGGGCAATCATCGAAGTCAGGGAGACCTCCACCCTGCAGGATTCGCCTAAGAACTCGCCATCTTTGGACCCTCAGCTAGGTAAGGAAATATTGATATTTTGAATGTTTTCCTTTTACTGTCGTAGCTGATATTCTTGTAATTTGCAGAGGGCACTGAGGAAGCTCAGGTAGGAGACTTGGCGGTCAGTGCCTACCCGGGAGGCCGTACAGCTCAGACCTCGGCCAAGGACCCTGAAGAGGTCGAGCTTACTGTCATTTCATCGGTTGCGGAGGTTTCTACGGACGTAGTACCCCCAGAAGCGCCGGCGGCTACTCTTGCTCCTGCCGCACCCGTGGTCAGCCCGATTCCTGTACCGGAAGAATCGGCTTACATCCCTCACCTCGTGATAGAAAGGGGATCGGGGAGCACTTTAGGTGGTGATACCATGGGGATTCTGACACGCCAGATGGTGCAGCAGTTCTTTGCCTCGATGCAATCATGTATTGATTTCATCCTATCTGGGGATAGCTCCTTTGAATTCGCCCGAATGTTTCTCGAAAACCTGGTCGAGAACATCAGTTTAGCCGGAGGCCCTTCACCAGCCAAGGCGTGTCTGCTGCTGGTGGAGCAGTTGGGACATAACTTGAGGGAGCTTCGATCCCTGGAGAATGCTGGCTCATTTCACGAGGCCCAGGAAACTCTGAATAGGCTCCTTGCTGCTCAAGAGCAAGAGCGAAGAGAGGTGGAAGAGAAGATAACCGAAAGGACCCGTCTTCTCGAAGGTTTCCAGGCTGATCATCAAAAGCTAGCGTCGAGTCAAAGGAATCCGAGATGATCATGCAGGCTGCGAAGCAGGCTATCCTTGACTCTCGGGCTGCTATAGCCAGAGCTGAGGCTTTGATTGTTATTAATGAACAGAAGCTTGCTACTTCTGAAAAGAGGCTAGCGGAGTTAGAGGCTGCCAAGGTGCAAGTTGAAGCGAATCTCTCTGTTTATTCCTCCGAGCTAGAATCCCTCCGAGTACAAGCAAAGAGATTTTTATCCGAGGAGGATCTGCGGGCCCAAGCTCTCATGGAGGCTGAGAAGGCGCGCCAACATGAGATACATCGCCTTAGAGAACAAATCCGTTCTTTGGCGAACCAGGACTTTTAGCCTTCTTTTTTTTTCTTCTTGTAAAGAAAAGGACACTCTATTTACCAAGGGTGTTTGTATCTACTTTTATCATTTTTGAATAATAAAAGTCGTTGAAGTTTTTGTTCCTTCATTGCCCCGCTGTAGATGAATCCAACCTCTCAATCACAGATTTTGGTTGTGCTCCCTTACTGACTGTGAATACTGAACTTAGGTAAAACTAAGTTCTTTTGATGAAACGCAGCGTCGATTCATAAAAAGAGACGCGGCTCTGAGGCACGCGATTCTGACCTGCCAGTGAAGACGCGGTTCAAGCAGACGCGAAGGACGCAGCTTTGAGTGTGATTCACTGGCCGCAATCCTTAACTTTATCCAGACGCAGAGTTCAGGATACATTAAGAATGTGGTCTTACGCCCCTTAAAATTGACGCAGTCAGGGACGCGACGCTGAGACTCGGTGCAAGACCCATCATCATCCATGTAGACGCAGCTCCAAGACACTTGTGAAGGTGATAGGCCTTCTCTGCTGAAGATATAAGCTTCGGGACGCAGCTTTATGTGCTTTCCCACTGAGACCCCCAGAATGAGTCCCTTTTGTTGATGGACGCAACCTTGAGTCGTCCGAGAGACGCGGAGCAACTTTGAGTCATCCAAGAGACGCAAAGGGTCTTCTAACTTGGAATGAAGGAGGACGCCACTTTTTGAAAAAGAGGCGCGAGCCTCTGGACGCGGCTCTCACATCTGCGTTTGGTGCAACTTCCCAGGCGTTATGTGTAGCCTGTCATAAAGATCCTGTGAGATTTTCAAACGTCAAGTCTTCGTTGACGATTGGGAACCCGCATCATCCGTTGTTTCCCAAAGCGGTTGCCCACGCGTCGGTTCTTCATTGGGCTTAGGCGTTAATGCCTTTTAATGTCAAACCGGCGCTGGCGGTTGGAGACCAGCGTCTTCGATGCTTCCCGAAGCGACGCTCCACGCGTCAGCCTTCCATTGGACTTTGACAGTCATGCGGTCATTAAGGCCGACGGTTCTAATTGATGAACCATTAATTATGGTTATTATGGGCTGCCTATAAATAGGGCTCACCCTCTCCCTGTATCAGTCTATACTTAGACTGTTTTCTTTTTGAAAGCGAATGCCCTGAGAAATTCCGCCTTCTTCAGAGTCTCTAACAGGGACCTGCCTCCATGGATGAAGATGACCCAGAGCTCTCATTCTTCTGTTTGGTCTCTTCAGAAGATTACCACTATCAAGTGATTTCAATAACAGGAAGCGTCTCCTTGAGCAAGAATTATGTCCGTGCTTCGATGCAGAGAGTTCAACTCTTAATAGAGGCCTCTGTGGGTATGCCATCCCGATTTGCCATGATATTTTTGATCCAACCAGGTTTGAATTTTGATATCTCTTAAAGAGATATTATCATCTGGATTTTCTCATGAAGTCTTAGTTGGTGCATTCTCTTTCTGGAATTTGCGCCATCGACTTAAACTTCTCTGGACGCAAATACAGTGGGTCTTGGTCCCTGGCTGCCGGTTTTGCACACAGAGCTTGCGCCTTGGGGCCGCTGACTTGGAAGAATTTTAACTTTGGCTGAAGGTTTCAGGCTTGAATTTTGCAACTCCTGTTCATCCAACAGGGAGATGGCAATTTTCGCGTCTGATTCTCTTCACGTCTCGTACTTTAAGCGCGGATGCAAAATGAGACTGCGTTCGAATTCTGTGTATATCACAGTTTTGATCGCGTCTGTTTCTGCCATCGTGGAAGTTCGGCTCACTGTGCGGGTCATTCCCGCGTCTGAAGTCCTCAGCGATAGCTGCGTCTGTCACTTAGTGTTTTCTGTTGAAGTACACTAAGCTTCAGATTTTCTAATTTCTTTATTTGCTTCTTGCAGGTAGGCTTGATCATCCTTTTTCATGTTCGCTGGGCCCGTGGGAGAATATTTCGGCCGGCGAACTTGTTCGATGTTCGTCCACAAGGGAAGAAATCACGGTCCCCGTCGTCCACAAGGGAAGAAATCATGATCCCTGACGGGGACTTAACCCTCGCCAAGATCTCATTGGATTCAATGCACCAGTCATGCTTCTTGGCATGGCATGGTCAGAGTGAGCATGGCGGCGGGGGTAGCGGTGGATATAGTGGTGGGTAGCATCCCCTGTGAGGTCTCAAAACCTCCTCTCTTACCCCAGAAGTGACATCGAGGAGACTCCATGCTCACTGGACGACCTTCTGGCGGAAGAGATGTTCATCAACGGAGGATCGTATCCTGCCACTTCGGATGGTCCGGCAGGATCGGAGGATTCTGCTGCCATCAGACCTCAAGAACACCATTGCTCTTAATCAACGAGTGCTCTTTCGATGTTTACGTCATGCATCGTAGTGCAATCAGCTCCGATCGTCGCCACAGTGTTCAATCATATTCTGGCGCCCTTCCAAACATTTTGTACTTGGAATCAAACGCAGCTTTAAGGAGTGAGTGCAACCTTCTGAGAGAGAGACTTCTTTGTACTCCTTTATCTGTAACACTCAATCTTATTGAATAAGAGAGCGTTTTGTATCACTTTCATATGTTGGATATAAATAAAAGTGACACTTTTCTTTTTGCCTCGTCTATTGTCTTGAACTCTCTCTTTCTTTTTAGAAGCAAAGAATCTTTGGCTTGTCCAAACTATGATGATAATCTTAACAAGTCAAATTTTGTGGAGAAAGATCCTATTTCAGGAACCCCACAATACTGCCAGAGGTGTAATATTAACTTGACAAGGATAAAATGATTTTGGGTGGACCTGCCACTTTATAGAAGAAAGTGACAGGTTGAATTGGTACCCCCAGGGAAGATGAGCTTTTATCAAAAGTTTAAGCTCAACTGGGGATTGATGAAAATACTGTTTAACGGTGTAATGTTAACCTAACAATGTTTTTTTTTAAGTAGACTTGTTGTTCTGTTGAGGAGAATAACAAGTGAAACTAGACTCGCGGGGAATCTAGAAAAGTCTACCGTTAGAGGTGTGATATTAACTTAACGGGTTGAATGAAGTCTTGTCAGAAGTATGATGTTAACTTGACAAGAATGTAAGTCAGAGGTGTGATATTAACTTGACTCAGAAGCATTTCAGTTTTCGCCCAGGAAAACTGAAAGTGTCACTGTCATAGGTGTAATGTTTAACTTGACAATGAGGGTAATGCTAGAGGTGTAATTTTGAACTTGGCATTGGTCATCTCGACTTTAACAAGGAAGTCTGAGGGAAAGTCATGGCCTTAAGTGTATTGTTGAACTTAGCAATGACTTGGACGCTAGAGGTGTAGTATTAAACTTGGCATCGTTCATTTCAGCTTCGATATGGAAGTCTGAAGGAAGGTGACTGTCAGAGGTTTAATATTGAACTTGGCAGCAACTTGATTACTGTTAGAAGTGTAATGTTAACTTAACAGTAATTTGTCAGAGGTGTGGTATTAACTTTGACAAATTTGGATTTGCGATATGAGCAATTTGAGGACCTGTCATTCTATTGATGAGAAACAAGTGAATTTTGAAGTGCCAGAGGTATAGTGTTAACTTGGCAAATTTGAAGTCTTGCTGCTCCACGTAGAGTTGACAAGTAAAGTTTGTACTCGACAAGGAGTATTGAGAATTTTCATTACCAGAAGTATAGTGTTAACGTAGCAATGATTGTATTTTGTAGACCTACCATTCTGTGGATTAGAATTGGTAAGGGATTTTTGGAGGGGAGAGTGGAGTCAAGTCCACTTAGGATTTTTAGCAAATCATCAGCTGTCAACGGGTTTGATATACCTTTACCAACCATTTGAGTTGGGCTAGCCATGCTATTCCCCTCAGCATGATGAGTTGTCGAAGATTTATGTTGGGCTTAAAAGCCAACATTTCTTCTGTCCTTAGCCGTGGAGGCGTTGGATCAAATGGGAACATGTCCCTTAGGATTTTTAGCAAATCCTCAGCTGTCAACGGTTTGATATGCCTTTACCAACTACCATTTGAGTTGGGCTAGCCATGCTATTCCCCTCAGCATGATGAGTTGTCGAAGATTTATGTTGGGCTTAGAAGCCAACATTATCCTCTATCCTTAGCCGTCGGAGGCGTCGGATGTTAATGAAGAAACTCTTCTTGTTTGATCAGAGGTGTACTTTTAACTTGATCGGTGGAAGAACACTATCTAAGGATAGTATTTCTTTAGGAATCTGCCATTGATCGGCATCATGAGTGTATCGCCATTTGACGTTATGAGACGATATGACCCATTTGAGTAGACTGACTCTACTACAAATGGCCCTTCCCATTTGGGCTGGAATTTTCCTTTTGTCTTGTGCGTCATTACCATGGGTCTTCTGACGGCTAAGACAAGATCGCCTTTCTTGAAAGTTCGCATTTTAACTTTCTTGTTGAAGGCTCTGGTAATTCGAGCTTGGTAAAGCTCGATTTGCTGTTGGGCCTGCAGACGCTTACCGTCTAAGGCCTCCAATTCCTGGAGTCGCTGTCGATGCTTCTCCTCTGTTGTCATCTCCGCTGTCAGGGCGACGCGTAGAGATGGAATTTGGATTTCGAGTGGAAGCACGGCTTCACACCCATAGACCAAAGAAAATGGCGTAGCTTTAGTTGGGGTTCGCACAGTTGTGCGGTAGGCCCATAAGCATTCACCCAGCTTGTCGTCCCAATCACGTTGACTTTTCGAGACGAATTTCTTGAGAAGCTTGCCAATGGTTTGTTGAAAGCTTCTGCGAGGCCGTTAGCGGCAGGATAGTATGCCGTTGAGGACACACACTGGATTCTGAACTTATGGCAGAATTTCTGAAAAGCCTGGCTGATGAACTGGGGTCCATTGTCATGGACAATTCGCCGAGGTATGCCGAAACGGTAAATAACGTGATGTTTCACAAACTTGATCACGTTAGACGATTTTACCTCCTTCAAAGGAATGGCCTCGGCCCATTTAGAGAAGTAATCGGTTATTGCCAAAATAAACCGATGTCCTTTTGATGATGGTGGGCTGATAGGGCCAACCACATCCATCCCCCACATCTCAAATGGCCAGGTAGAGGTTGTAGAGTGAAGGTACCCTGGTGCTTGATGGATGAAATCCCCATGTACTTGACAGGCGTGACATCTTTTGGCATAAGTGACGGCGTCAGCAATCATCTTGGGCCAGTAATATCCCAACCTTTAGAGTCGATATGCAAGTTTTGGGCCAGGTTGATGGGCTCCGCACATGCCGTCATGGGCTTCTGTTAATACCTCCTGTGCCTCTTTTGGTGAAAGGCAGCGAAGCAAGATCCCGTCATGCGATCGACGATAGAGTGTTTGCATAATCGCATTGTAGTAGAATTTAGGGGTTTTCCTTCGAATGGCAGCCGCTTCTTTGGTGTCCTCCGGCAGGATGCCATACAAGACATAATCAATATAGGGGAATCGCCAATCTCTAGGCTCCGGACCAGTTGATGACTCAAGTGCTTCTTTGCCGTGACGACCTCCCTTTGACTTCTGATAGTCCTCGAGAGCAATTCTCGGGCAATACAGGTCGTGGCTGTAGACGAATATCTTCTCCATTGCTCCAGCTGGAAGAGCTAAGGAGGCTGCGAGGGATGCGAGTGCATCTGCATGCGCATTTTGCCTGCGCGGTACATGATCGATGTAGAAGTTTGTGAACCTCTCGGCCATGTGGATAGTTGCGTTGTAGTAGGGTACTAGGTCCTCATGTCTGACTTCGTACTCCCCGCGAACTTGGCTGACGATGAGTTTAGAGTCATGTATGCCTCGAGATTTTTAACGCCAATCTCATCGGCGAACTGCATCCCAATCAAAAGAGCATTGTACTCCGCCACATTGTTGGAGCAAGGCTCAGTTAGCGAGACGGCTCGGGGATCACATAGTTCTGTGGCGAGACGAGTACTACTCCTACTCCCGCTACTATGTGTCCTTTTGGGCTAGTTCTGGATGCTCCATCAAAAAAGTTGCCACACTTGCCTTTCAAAGGATGTCTGGGTCTGGCAGGCTTCAGCGATATCGTCTGGGAGATCGTCGTAAAGTTTGGTTGCCCTCGGATCTGGATGCTCAGCCAGGAAATCCGCCACCGCTTGTCCTTTAATGACCTTTTGTGGTAAAAAGTGCATCTCATATTGGGATAGCAATATGGCCCATTTTGCCAGCCGGCCGTTCAATGATGAAGGCTTAGTCATAAGTAACCTCAGGGGGTTGACTTTTGATATGACGTTTATAGTTTGGCCTACCAGATAGTGTCGCATTTTCTGAATGGCGAACACTAATGCCAAACATTCCTTCTCGATCGGATTATACCGATGTTCGGCTCCGATCATTGTTCTACTCAGATAGTAGATTGCTCGCTCTCGTCCTTGATCATCATTCTGAGCTAGTAGAGCTCCCAAAGAATGATCCATTGCCCAGACGTACACCAGGAAAGGCTTTCTGGATACCGGAGCTGCAAGGACTGGTGGTTGGGTGAGGTATTGCTTGATTTCCTCGAACTCTTGTTGGCAAGCGTCATCCCAAATGAACGAGACACCCTTCTTCATTAACTTAGCGAAGGGTTGGCATCTTCCGGAGAGGTTTGAGATGAACCTGCGGATGTACGCCAATCGTCCTTGCAATCCCCTGAGTTCCTTGAGATTTCAGGAGGTTGCATCTCCTGGATAGCGCGAACCTTTTCGGGTCCAAATGGATTCCGGTGGAGGTTACAATGAATCCTAAGAATTTACCACTGGCCACCCCCAGGAAGGACTTGGTGGGATTCATCTTCAATTGATGAGCTCGCATGATGTCAAAGACCACCTTCAGGTCAGCTATGTGATCACCCTTAGCGCGACTTTTCACCGCAATATCATCAACATAACATTCCACCGTTTTGCGCATTTGCTGCTGGAAAATGGCGTTCATGGCCCTTTGATATGTTGCCCCCGCATTCTTCAGTCCGAAGGGCATGACGGTATAGCAGTAGACTCCCAATGGTGTCCTGAAGGAGGTGTGCTTTTCGTCGTCAGGATACATTTTGATTTGATTGTATCCTGAGAACCCGTCCATGAAGGACATTCGTTCGAATCCACAAGTATTGTCAATCATGACGTCTGTGATTGGCAGTGGGAATTCGTCTTTGGGACAAGCCTCGTTTAGATCACGGAAGTCGATGCAGATCCGAATCTTTCCGTTTTTCTTAGCAATGGGGACGATGTTGGCTACCCAATCGGGATGTTGCTCTTCCTGATGAAGCCAGAATCTATAAGCTTTCTGACTTCTGATTGAATTGCCTCCATTATTTCTGGACGGAACCGTCGCTGTTGTTGTTTGACAGGCTTTACGTCCGGATTGATGTTGAGGCGGTGCATAGCCACTTGAGGATCAAGTCCAGGCATGTCTTCGTAAATTCAAGCGAAGACATCTTTATACTCTTGAACAAGAGATATTAGATCCTTTTTCTCCGACGGTGACAGGCCGTCGCTTATGAAGATGGGCTTAGGGTTAGCCTCATCTCCTAGATTGATCTGAACAACCTTGTCTTCTGTGGGTGGCTCTCACTGTTCAAAGCGGGTGTCCCAAAGAGTATTTAAATGTTGATCCAAGGATCTGCGTCGGATTGGATCATTTCTTCATCTTCGTCTTCCAGGTGGCTTGTTGAAGCCATGTTCACTGAAAGTTCCCCGAAGATGTTGCCGACACTGACATCTGACTCCCATGATGACGTGCCTGAAGAGTAATCGTCGCTTGATGATTCTCGAGAATCAGAGGCTGATGGGACCGGAGTTGATTCATAGCCTAACCCCCTGCGCGTCCGATGATAATAATCGGGGGCTTTCCTTTCGGCACAAAAGAGCGAAGTAGCGTTCTCCTTCCTTTGCCGAAGTTCAACCCAAGTCTGCTTGTTAGGTCATACCCCATGCATTTCATCATTCTGAGTGCTTTTGGTTCATAATGACCGAACTGAGGGGATTCCTCCTCGCCTTCTGATTCTTCGTGGGGCGTTGGTTCAGACGAGATTCGCCCAAAAAGAATTGTTTTTGGCCTTTCCGTCTTGCTGGAACCGTGAATATAGATTCTTGCGCATTACCATTATCTTGGTACGTCTCGAAGGACGATTTCACTGGTACATGCAATGATGTCAAAGCACCCATTGCCGACCAGAGATCGTCATCTACTTCAGTACTAGTGTCTGACGGTACCGAATCAGAAGCAAACACAGAAAAATACGCTAAATCTAATTCTTCATTAATGTACCAACCGCCTACATCGTCGGTGGTATTATCAACATCGAGCTT
Source organism: Agave tequilana (assembly GCA_038442645.1). Taxonomy (NCBI): domain Eukaryota; kingdom Viridiplantae; phylum Streptophyta; class Magnoliopsida; order Asparagales; family Asparagaceae; genus Agave; species Agave tequilana. The sequence continues at coordinate 4,514 of JAVJIF010006215.1, read as the reverse complement.
ATTAATGCTCTTTACAAGTGGTTCCAACTCCCACAAGCACTCTTCTTTTTCTGGCTCGGTGTCAGCTTCATTACCAGAGTCTGGCTCCTCTGGTTGCGGGACTTCATCCGTCTCCACGGGATCCTGATACAGTAAGGAGTCCGTGAAATAATTCTCGACTCCCTTGAACGGATGCCTTTCGGCAATCAACGTTTGCACCTTTCCACTTTCGTCAATATATTTCATGACTTGATGGAGAGTAGAGGGAACGATGGAGTTGCGGTGAATCCACGGTCGCCCCAACAGTAGGTTGTAGGAAGTGTCGGCATCAATGACGTAGCATGTCACTTCCGACTTTAGGCTTCCAATCTGGCATTTGAGCTTGACCTTCCCCATTGGACGGGTACTATTGGCATTGAACCCATAAATGGTCGTCTGAGTAGGGCTCAAACGATGAGTAGGAATCCCCAAATGTTGCATGACCCGGCGAGGCATAATGCTCAATGCGGACCCGGGATCTGCCTGAATGCGGTTCACCTCAGATGATCCAATATACCCTGCGAAGTAAAGGGGTCGATCATGTTTCCCTTTGACTTGCATATCATCTGCCGTGAAGGTGATGTGGGGAATATTTTGGGAGGCGTGGAGGCAATCCTCTACATCTTCCTCCTTTGGTAGCTGGGTCATGAAGACTTCAGCATTAGCCAGAGCTTCTTGTAGAGCTTCTCTGGTCGACTTTGATAGTCTAAGAAGCTCATAAAGCGTAATCCGCGCCGGGATGTTAGCTAGTTGAGCCAGGACATCAAAGCGGTAAGGTGCTGTGGATCCTTCCGCCACGTCTTTCGAAAGAACTCGAGAAAACTGAAGCTCTTTCTGTTTCTCCACGGGTTGCTTCGTGGAGGTTTTGGCTGGCTCTGCAGCGAGTCTTGGAGGAGTTACCGCCACTTCGCCATACTTTTTCAAATATGGCTGCCCCGAACGGGTTCTGCCACCAGCTGACTGGGTTCTACGGCCAGAACTATTGTCTCCTCTTCTGAATCGGTTAACGAAGGACATCAGTCTCCGCTTCTCGAGAAGAGGCGCAGACCACATTACAAGACGAAGCTTTAGCTTTGCCTTTGGACTTCCTGCTAGTCACAGTGGTCCATTGCTGGCCATCCACAAGGTCGGGGTGAAACCACATGACTTCTCCCTGAGGTGTGGAAACGGGTACCAGGCCCTTCTCTTGCTGCTGGTGAGGGTCTGTGTTGACCATTCTCAGCTCTCCTCTTGGGATAGGGACTACTCCAGAGGGTGTTGGGGGTTGTCTCCCAAACTGGAGAACTGACGTCATATTAGCCGTCACCTTCTTCTGCTCTGGTCGGAGTTTCAATACCTCCGCGTCAATCAGGGCCTGAAGGATGTCCTTGAAGACATAACAGCTCTTGGTAGGGTGTCCCAACATCCTGTGATACATGCAGTAGCTGGGATTGTCGGTTTTACCGACTTCCTCGGGGCGCCTGGCTTCAGGAAGTTTCAGTCGATTGCTCTTGTTGAGTAATTTGAAGAGCGAGTCGACATGTTCATCCTTGAATGAATACTGCTTGTTGGCGCGTGGTTGGCTTGAAGAGCCACTCCCTTTAACCTATTGAGGTTTGACAGGAGACTTGGTCTCTGCTGCCAAGTTATCCTTCCTTTTGGCTTGGAGGGATGTGTCTGGCGCACGCCTCGTTGACCTTTCAGGCCTGGGTTTGTTTTCTTCCGCTCTGACGCGGGCAACAATCTCCTCAGCCTGTTCACCTTGTTGGACCAATTGCTTCCAGGTGCGGCTTTCAACAACTCCTATTTGGGCAAGGAGTGAGGTTTGGAGATTGTGGCGGCATGTTTCCACCAGGGTGACCTGGGTCATGCCGCTTGGACATCGGAGTGCCACGTTGAAATCTTTCCACGAAAGACTTAACGGACTCTCCCTTTCGCTGCTTGGTGGCTAAAAGGGTAGGCATGTTGACCTCCGAGTCATCTTCAAAGAAGCGTGTTAAGAAAAGCTTCTCCAAATCGCCCCAGTTCTTGATGGAACCTTCTGGGAGCTTCATGAACCATTCAAAGGCAACCCTTTTAGGGTGCCGATGAATAAACGCGCCAGGATGGCATCGTTATCTACCACATTCCCGGTTTGGGACTTGAAATAGTAGATGTGTTGGTTCGGTGAACCTTTCCCATCAAATGCTTGGAGAGTTGGAGCCTTGAACTTGGGCGGGTACGGAACCAGGTCCCACTCGGCTGGATATAGGGCGGACCACTCCTGCTTCTTGGAGGCCTTTCCGATTGGTAAGGGCCTCAAGACGTTGCTCCAACTGGTTCATTCTCTTAGAATGAACTTTTTCCCGGTCTTGGTCGTCCTTTTCCTGTGATGAGGATTTAGACGAACCAGAAGTAGACTGCGCGTTCTTCTCGGAGTGTTTGGAAGATGAGCTTTCTCCCTCTTTTCGTTTGCCCTTAGACTTTCTAGGGGAGATTTCCTCCTGTCTTCGAGCAACTGTGCGAGCATCTGCTTGAGAGAGTCGATAGATTCCTGTTGAGCAAGAATCATATCGAGTTGTTCCCTCTGGACCTGGGCTTGCTGTTCCAAGCGCCTAGCGGTCTCCTCAGGAGTGCTCGTCATGTATGTGAAGGCCTCTTTCTCTATAGAAGAGTTTGAGGCCTGCGATTCTGCTACAGCAGAATGAGAGTCATTCATTTTAACGCCCTGGGCTAGGGCATTATAGTCAATCGGGGGAATGGCCCCGGTCCGGGTGCGAGTGTGTCGATACACTCCTTCCGGTTCAGAGTCGGACTCGTCGGAGCTGACTACAGGCTGTTTTCCCTTGCTCCTGCTCGTCATATTTGCAGTGAGCTCTGGATACTCAGTGTCAGAGAAGATCCTCCGCCTGTGAGAGCGTCTTCTTTTGGCTGATGGGGGAATCAGGGTCAGCTGTCTAACTAGAGACTGCTGGTTTGCACCTGAATTGCAACGACACTGAGAGAGCATAGAGAGGAGCCGTTGGCAGCAGCATGATGAAGTGATTTGATTAGCACTTCTTTTCTTTGTCAAGTAATCCCTTAGATCCATGGAAAGAGGATCGAAGAGATTAGCCTCGCAACTTCGAGGGCGCGAGGCATCTTTGTGCTGTACAGCCTGGACACAGGATTCAGAGACGCGGTTCTCGCGCCGCAGCTGTACGACGCGTGTCTGGCGTCTCTGTTGAGATGAGACGCGACTGTCGCGTTGCTGCTTGGTGCGTCGGGGCAAAGATGCTTGAGAGTGAGTAGGCTGCTGGGCCCCACGCCTAAGGGCGCGTGCCTCTTGCACTTGACGAGGCGCGCAGGCTTCGCCTTGGCGTTTGGTGAGTTGGACTTCAGAGGACCTAATTTGGGGAGTCTCGCGTTTGGGCCGCCAAACGCGGACTTCGCGTGCTGGACGTGGCGCGGCCAAGGCGCCGGATTGAACTTTGCGTCCTGCCTCAGTTGGACAATCAGAAGTCCTAACTTGCAGTTGACGCGCACGCCTCCTCTGTCGACGCTCAGCGTTTCGGTTGCGTCGTGGAGGTGGAGAGAAACCAACGACGACTTGGTGCTGAGGGAGAGGGTGGACTGGCTGGACACCAGAGATTTTGACCACGCGGGTCTCTTGAGAGACGCTGACGCGTGTGTTCCGCATGGCGCGGTTGGTCGCAACGGCAGTTGTGCCTGAGACCACGCGGGCCTCCTGAGAGACGTTGGCGCGTGTATCCTGCTTGGCACAGTTGGCTGCGACACCCTTTGCAGCAGCAGCGCCCGAGAGAGCCTCAGATCGGACTTCGGGGCCATTCCCAGTCGAGACCCTGCGGCAGACGCGGGTCCTTGGGCTCTTGGAGCCGGAAGAGAGAAACTCTTCATACTTTGCCTGGTCGAACTCGACAACGAGCGATTCAACCATCTTCCCCTTATGGAGGACGTCACCTTGCGCCACGATTTATTCATCGGTAACAAACGTGGTCCCCAGTGGAGTCGCCATCTCTTGTTTGCGCACGGAAGAGGAGTGTTCACTGTAAAATTTCCTTGAATCAATTGAAAGATTACAATGGAACAATATTCCGGTTACAAGGGAGGGATGATGTTGAATCTTGAATCCTCCCTTTGTTTAAGGCTGGGTTCTTCAAGTGGCGGTGGAGAGTGAATCTTGTTCTCCGTTGACCAGGTGACCGTCGAGACCTTCCAGGGATCTCCTCTTCGGATGGTAGATGGAGTAACTCAGCTCTGTCTACCAAAACTCTCAAAGAGAAGATAGGCAAAGAGCAACTTGTACGCAGCAAGTTGGCTTGAAGAGTTGAACTCTCTGTATTTCCTTTCTCTCTGTCTGTCGTCTGTTGTCGTCCTTTGTATATCTCTTCTCCCTAATCGACGACTGTATCTCTCCTCATAGCGGCGAGCTATTTATAGAGGTTTCAGGGGTGAACGTGCCCCCTGAAAACACTCCACAATGAGGTGTTAACTTCCCCGTTATGTGGGCGGTGACCGGCCCCATAACCAGGGCAGTT